>OX421493.1:27059069-27546569 GCA_949126835.1 Anisus vortex
TTTTTATTGTTGTTTGGTTTGTTTGTTTGTTGCTACTATGATTTTGCTATAACATTCATAACATGATTTCGCTTGGGGGGTGGGGGTGCAGCACATTGCCTTACTACTACAGCGTTCTGACCTGACGCCAACATAAAATATTCGTTGCGGTGGGCGGACATGTATCGCCTTGCAGACTTAAAGATTTCTCTCATCTTTTCCAAACACGAAGCATCACTTGCAGTTTTCTCTCATCTTTTACAAACACGAACTCTCACTTGCAGTTTTCTCTCATCTTTTCCAAACACGAACCATCACTTGCAGTTTTCTCTCATCTTTCCAAACACGAACCATCACTTGCAGTTTTCTCTCATCTTTTACAAACACGAACTCTCACTTGCAGTTTTCTCTCATCTTTTCCAAACACGAACCATCACTTGCAGTTTTCTCTTATCTTTCCAACCACAAACCATCACTTGCAGTTTTCTCTCATCTTTCCAAACACGAACTCTCACTTGCAGTTTTCTCTCATCTTTTCCAAACACGAACCATCACTTGCAGTTTTCTCTTATCTTTCCAACCACAAACCATCACTTGCAGTTTTCTCTTATCTTTCCAACCACGAACTATCACTTGCAGTTTTCTCTCATCTTTCCAAACACGAACCATCACTTGCAGTTTTCTCTTATCTTTTACAAACACGAACCATCACTTGCAGTTTTCTCTCATCTTTCCAACTACGAACCATCACTTGCAGTTTTCTCTTATCTTTCCAAACACGAACCATCACTTGCAGTTTTCTCTTATCTTTCCAACCACGAACCATCACTTGCAGTTTTCTCTTAACTTTTACAAACACGAACCATCACTTGCAGTTTTCTCTCATCTTTTCCAAACACGAACCATCACTTGCAGTTTTCTCTTATCTTTTCCAAACACGAACTATCACTTGCAGTTTTCTCTCATCTTTTCCAAACACGAACTATCACTTGCAGTTTGCCGTAAAATGTTTTTGAAGTTGAGTACAAAGTAGCTCTGACTGCGGGTTGTAACGGGCACAGGTTTTTGTATTTATTTATTTTTTCCGATTTAATTTGTGTCTGAAATTATGTTTCTTTTTTTTTCAAATAGTATTGTGGTTTGTGTGTGTGTTGGGGGGGGGGGGGTGAGGAATTATGCCTGGATAACCTTACCCTACTTATATATAGTCCGCAGATATTATAAGTAAAGGATTTTTTTACATTAATTATACAGCTAGTGAGCAAACCGTAGCCCCTTCAGTGCCGGACTAAAAGTTGACGGCTTGACCATATAGAATCAACAGGAGCGGGTAAGCGTTAATACTTTTGGATTTTAGATTTGGTCTTGTCATATAAAACAGCAACAACTTGTATAGGTATTTTTAATTTAAAATGAAAAGAATTTTGAGAAGTTGTATCAGTAGGCTGAACAATATAAAACGGTTCAATACGTAAGACAGAAATATGTAATAGTCAAAGCATGTTATTGAAACAGTTCAAAACAAACTGAGTAGAATTAAAATGTGAAGAAACAAATTCTCAATTAGTCCTTTTTTCTCGTCTGGACATGTGATCCCTGACTCTGACCCACGCCCCCGCCCCACGCCCCCGCCCCACGCCCTCTTCCTCGCACCTCATCCTCATTTACCCACACATAGCCGTATTACTTTGTCAACCTTTACGTTGCCTTCCCCCACAACCCACTAATTCTCTTCTCCCCTCCTTCGCCCCCTCTCTGTCTATCCCTCTCTCTGTCTATCTGTCTCTCTCTCTCTCTGTATGCCTCAAGGATATAGAAACTAAACCAGTTTGTCCTGAGTCTCAGCTCCACGGTACAGAACGGAATCGATAACGCTTATTTTTTTCTTTCTCTTCTCCTAAACACACAAACACACGCACGCTTATGAGAAAGAGAAAGAGAGAGAAAGAGAGAGAGAGAGAGAGAAAGAGAGAGAGAACGAGAGAGAAATGAAGGAAGAAAAGTTCCAGAATACACGAGCTTCCGTGAGCCAGAGGAAATGGTTAGCCTAATTTAATTACCATAGGCTCTCATCGTTTTCTTCATACATGGATATATTTATTTATTTTTATATCTTCTGTGGCGTAGTACCGGGGGAGTGGACTGCGGTGGTGGTGGGGGCGGGAGGGTTAAAGCGTGGCGGCTATTTTATTTGCAAGAGATGTAAGTGGAAATAAAATGGCCAAAAAAT
This sequence comes from Anisus vortex, assembly GCA_949126835.1. Classification (NCBI taxonomy): domain Eukaryota; kingdom Metazoa; phylum Mollusca; class Gastropoda; family Planorbidae; genus Anisus; species Anisus vortex. The sequence continues at coordinate 27,061,279 of OX421493.1, forward strand.
GGGTATCAGGGGGGTTCTTAAACTTTACATTTACAAACGCCCCTCGCCGTTATTGGGTTATGCGCTTGGTCCGTGGAATTATGTCTGGTGTTGAATTTTTATACTGGTTATAATTATGGTAGGTGGGGTGTACTAAGAGAGTTCAGTGTGACGATGACAGCGCCATGATGTCAGTGTGGTGGTGACAGCGCCATGATGGCAGTGTGCTGGTTAGAGGGCCATGATGTCAATGTGGTAGTGACAGCGCCATGATGTTAGTGTGGTGGTGACGGCGCCATGATGTCAGTGTGGTGGTTAGAGGGCCATGATGTCAATATGACGATGACAGCGCCATGAGGCCAGTGCTTCAATGTCTGAACATAAAAAAACAACAAAAAAGTCAACTAAAGAAGCCCATGTCTCAAATAAAGCAACGCCTTCAGGTATCCGTGGCCACGTCATACATTTGGATTGTGTGGTCAGCACAATTCCCACGCTGCCTATGATTTTCTCTAACTAGTGTCAGGGACCCATATCAAGGACAGCCTTCAGAACCGATAAAACAAATTACCAATTCAAACCGGGAACCTTGGAAGTCTGCCTTTCGTATCTGATGTTGGCGCCCTCGAAATTACTGCGCCCTCGGTGTTTGTCGATACTGATTTGTGTCTATGGCCATTGGCATGTTGCTTCCAGTTTGTCAATTGCTTTGTGTCACAACGTCTGACATGTCACGTCATTACAGGCTGTACGGTGAAAGCTTAAAGTATTACCTGGTCGTCACCAACCAGATTTTAGGTTCAGCTCTTTTCCTGTTATGTTTCATCCCTCTTTCTATCTCTCTCGCTCTCTCAATCACTCTTTATCTCTATCCATCTCTATCTGACTCTCTCTCTCTCTCACTCTCAATCTCTCTCTCACTCTCTCTCTCTCTCTCTTTGTCTAATGTATTTTCTCGCACAAAGCGCTCATATCATACTGTATTATTTTACCCTTTTCAAATGCATCTCCGGCTATATCATATATATATATTTATTAATAAATCTGCAGATAAGTTTATCTATTCGTATATAACTTTTCAACCTATCTATCTATTTGTCTACCCATCTATCTATCTACCCCTCTATCTATCTAGGCTACCCATCTATCTATCTATCTACTCATCTATCTATCTACTCATCTATCTATCTACTCATCTATCTATCTAGAATAGTTTACTGGCATTTATTCTCTGTGCCGTGCTATCTCAACACCACTACACCACCAATTAATTTATCAGCACATCGGGCTTCACCGCCGTCCGTTTTGTCTAGAAGTTCATGACCGGACCACCCCCACCACCCAAGACACACCCCCTCATGACATTTCCAGTGAAAGCGTTAAGATCTACAACTCCCCCCACTCCCCTCCCCCTCACATACACGCATATTTGCTCTCAAACAGTCTCGGCACGTGATCCAACTCTTCACTATGTAATTAACGCTGATTGCATTTCTTGTTGTTGTTGTTTTAAGCCACAATCCCCTGGTTAACTCGGCTCACAGAACTGCTCAGCTTCCATCAACACACAGTGTATTCGTGTGTATGTTTCTGCTTGTGAGTTTGTTTATTTTTGAATAAATGGAAAAAATGGAAATTCTAAATTAAAGCAGTTTCTTTTTCTGTGTGTTTTTTTATATTTGGAAATGGGGGGGGGGGGGGGAATGAGGGGGAGAAAATGTTTGAGAAGATGATACAAGAAATGACTGCGTAGGGTCAGAGAAAGAGAAGGGGGAGATAATGAGCTATCAGAAAAAGGGGGCCAACTCTAAGCTATCAATCTATCATTTTTATTGCTGACAAATTAGACTTTTCTTTTTGTTTCGAGGGAGGGAGAGGTTGATGGCTGTGATATAAGGGGAGGAATACTCTCTGGAACTCTAGAATAGATGCCTTTCTGTCTGGGTAAGGCTGACATCCTCCTCTGGCTATTGGCTAGCCTTGAGTGTTGGCCCCCGGCTGAGGGGGGTCAGGCCGGTAATACGTAAACAGTGTTAGGTTCGGGTTATTAGGTTTGATGCCGCTCTGCCCCTCCCCCCACCCGACGCCCCCCCCCCCCCCCCGTTGTTTGGCTGTAATCTCTCTATCTGTTAATTGCCCGAGAGATGGTCTGGGAGAAATCGATGAGCCCCCAGTTGTTCGTCCCGTCCGTTCCTTCTACTTTCTTTTTGGTTCACTTTGCCTCCTAGGCATGTTCTCTCCCTTACCTCTCCCCTCCTCTCTTTTCTCAGTTTGTCTTCATTTTGGTTATGTCCCTTGACTTTTATTTTTTTCAAGAGTTCCCCGCCCCTACGCTTTTCTCCAAAGCAATTTTTATACAGCAAAAAAACAACAACACAACAATAACATAATTATAAAGATAAATAATACAATACATTATAAACAACATTCAACATAAATGTTGGACATGTCATGTGTTTTTGTGTGACCCTAAGACCTTTGTATCACCAGAATGACTTTTGAACTGCTCGATACGATAATATAAGAATCTAAGATCTTTCAAACGTTATGTCAAAGTCTCTCTGCATGTTTGAAAATCACATGCACAGTGCACAGATTTATTTATAGATGAATCGATATACGTAGAATTAAATTAATGGTAGTATACTATAATAGGTGTATTGCTATTATACTGTAATAGGTGTTTTGCTATTATACTGTAATAGCTGTATTGGTATTATACTATAATAGGTGTATTGCTATTATACTTTAATAGGTGTATTTCTATTATACTGTAATAGGTGTATTTCTATTATACTATAACATGTGTATTTCTATTATGCTGTAATAGGTGTATTTCTATTATACTGTAATAGGTGTATTGGTATTATACTGTAATAAGTGTCCTGGTATTATACTATAATAGGTGTATTGCTTTTATACTGTAATAGGTGTATTTCTATTATACTGTATTAGGTGTATTGGTATTATACTTTAATAGGTGTATTGCTATTATACTGTAATAGGTGTATTGCTATTATACTGTAATAAGTGTATTGGTATTATACTATAATATGTGTATTGCTATTATACTGTAATAGGTGTATTGCTATTATACTGTAATAGGTGTATTTGTATTATACTGTAAAAAGTATATTTTTTTATTATACTATAAAAGGTGTATTGGTATTATACTATAATAGGTGTATTGGTATTATACTATAATAGGTGTATTGGTCTTATACTTTAATAGGTGTATTGGTAGTGTAGGCCTACTGTAATAGTCGTATTCCTATAGTTTTTGTGGTAGTATAAAGTTATAGGTCTAATAGTAAGCATGTATACATCACAATAAATACGACTTAATTTTAAGCTTTGCCTCCTTCTGTTTGCGACCCAGTAATTTTTTTCTCTCGTTCCCCGGTACTGGGTCTCGTCCCGGCATTTTGAGAAACGCTGGCCTGGTTATTAGTTGTTAATTTACGCAATTAAACTTTAAAATGTTTGCTGAAAAATGGATATTTTTACTTGGATAAACGATGGATTAATGTTGTGCCATCTACATGTTGTTGTTTTTTGTGGTGACTCAATGCAGGCGCATGTCGGTGTTGTATTAAACTTTATGGTAAATTGGCCAGCTCGTTTATGTCTAGTTGTTTTCACACCTGTCTGTGGTGATGTGGCTTATGCCAGTATAAGTGGTGATTGGTGGGGAGAGATGCGGGGGGCGTTAGGTTCTTTCACTTTGGTGTGTGTCTTGTTGGGGTTTCTATTGGTGTGGGCGTCGAAGGGAGGGGGAATAGAGGTGTGTGGTTTCCCCGGGCCCTCCCTCATGAAATTTTCTCTTTCCCTGATAACTGACTTTAGAATGTTGGTCTCTTTACTTTCTTATCTCTTTTATTCTTACTTTGTGTGAATATTTTATAATATATAATATAGACAGGATTACATGGGGAAAATATGTTAGAACCATTGGTAGGAAATGTCTATATAGAAGACGTGTGTGGGTTTGTGTGTGTTACAGGTCAAATAATTGTATATATATATAATATAGAGACCTTTTCATTCTTTAATTTATTCCAACAATTAGGTTAAACTCGACGCATGCGCAGAGAAAGGGGGCAATAAGTGTAAAAAATGTCTTCTTCGCCTTTAGAATTTAACTGTGGGCCTAGTGGTTTTTAGACGTAATTAGGCCTATATTAGTTTTTCATTTAAAAACAATTGCTTCATAAAAACTTTATACCAAGAAGCCAGGGAGCGAACTGTTAATTTTTTTTAAATTACATTTTGAAGCAGTTTTTAACAACAAAAAAACATTTATTATACATATCTGTAGGCATTCAAGGCTTTCCGCGTCTATGGTTACCCAATTGATGTATCGAGCGATCATTGATATAGGAAAAAAGGCCTAGGCGATGCCTATGACCTATACTATAGCCTATATGATCCTATATCCTTAAGACTAAGGCTATGCAGAATAATTGCAAAAATGTACTAAATGCTTCCTCGACTCTCTAAAACTACATATTGGCCATTAATAAGCCTAATATTCTATGAATCCTTATCTTAAACTATTAACATACGATTAAGTAGACCTATGTCGTAGTATGTAGACTATATAAAATTATTAATACTATTATTTAAGGGTATCGTTTTAGCTCATATGCTGGCTAGTGACCTGCATGCTTCATCTAACAGATATACCATAGTAAACGTATATATTTATAACATTGACACAACCTAGGCCTATAATTAAATATCTAAATTATTACTATTTATTTATGCCATTATAATGATATTAAGGTAAAATATCTTTAGGCCTATACTTAATATAACATTGCATAGCCCATCATAGGTCGTAGCTAGCTGAATATCAAAAAGCCTGAATACTATAAAAATATAGAAAATATGAGTGTTTAAATTACTTAGCGCCTTTTTAAAAAGTTACAATAATTAGAGTATAAAATGTTTCTTTGGCATATGTCTTTGTGGAATCTGAAAGTTTAATATACCATTTGGTCCCTATTATTCATTGTCTTACATAATTAACTTAGACAGCCTGACTTAGGCTTATGAATAGGTCTATCTATAAATCTATATGATCGTCTTATTATTAATAGACAAGTGGCTCTTAACCGATTGCATGACACAATTAAGCGATTATGAAGGTAGGCTATATATCTGATATTGGCAACACAGATGTGTGTTTTCTTCCATGAGTCATGAGTTTTTAGTTATATTTCATGTAGGCTACTGTCTTAAGACATATCAACAATACATTTTTTTAAGCGTTTATCATATTTGCTAAGTTTTTTTTTCGGGAAAATGCCCCTTACCTATATCTCTATCAAACACAATAGACTATCTAAAATTACGTTTGCCTTCTTAAGGCGAGGGATAGCTTTTATTAACAACGCAACCACAACAACCGACAGTAAGTCTAGGCCTAGTAAAGTTTTTTTCGATATAAGAACAAGTTGTAAAAGTTAAACTGTTTTAACAGTTAGCTCCCTGGGTACATAGTATGATGGTTCCTAGTTCCCATGTGTTTTAATGGTCTAGAATGTAAAAAAAAAAAACACACATCTATAATAACATTTTAAAAAACACAATGCATTTTGTAAAATACTAAGTGGATTGAAGGCATTAAATTCTGTACTACCCTAATGCGTCTGTGCATGTCAGAGCAACGTCTGGTCTCTAGGACAACAGGGGTCAGAGTAAAAAGGTATATGCTCTTGGCGCCTAAATTATGTTTGTTGATAGCGCTATATAAATACAATTATTATTATTAGTGTTGTGCATCAAGGTCAGTGGACTGAAGATGTGAGATAGAGTGAAGTGTTTAAAGCTTAAGGCATGAAAAAGTGAATAAAACAAGGGGAAGTAAGGGAAAATGAATTGGTCAGTTGATGTAAGGACACTCAAATGGGAGGTAGGCCGTTTTTAGTCCAGTATTTGCCTCTGGGGATAGATTGTGGACATAATCAAGAAATATAACACATAACAGTGTGTCTGTGTATGTCTGAGTGTGTCGTATGTGTCTGTGTGTCTTATGTGTATTTGTCTGTGTGTGTGTCGTATATCTCTTCATTTTTTATATGTATTTATTGTGTGTTTTGCGGGCATCTTTGTCAATTATGTGTGTTTCTATCTGGTTTCTATGATAGGGTGTCTTTGTTGCATGATTCTTTGTTTGTTGAAGTGAAGAACTGTGTTAAGATTACATCAATGTGTATGTGTTTAGATGTCTCCTTGTGTTTGATGTAGGTGTCTGTTGATATACTTCATATATCTCCATTTGTATGCATGTGTGTGTGTGTGTGTGTGTGTGTTAGGAGGAGTCAGTGAGTGTGTGTTGTTGTTTTTTTGTGGTGGTGTGGGTGTATGGCTATAGCACTAAGACGAAGGCGTTACATAACATGACACAGGATCGCCCCCATGGGAATTACTGCTCGTATTCGCCCACTTCGAATTGAACAACAATTCAATAAACAAACATAATATCCCCCACGCGATTTTAGAGGGTGGTAGAAATAAGGATAGACACGATTGGGGAATTAAAGATACATATAAATAAAGTCATGAAAAAATAACAGAAATTGTGAATGTCCAATGTAGATCAATACGCGAACAGATCAAGTGAATGTGCAATGTAGGTCAAGACGCGAACAGATAAAGTAAATATTAATGCAATTATGATGTATGTATTAATGTACTAATGACCCAGTAAGGGAAATGGTTGAATGATGTTATAAAATTGTTCGTTTCTTTTGAGCTGTTGTTATAATCTTCTGTGTAGATCTTCTTGTTAGTTGAAGAGATAATCATCTGTAGTGATCATCTTGTTAGCTGTAGCTTTAATCTTCTGTGATGAGCTTCTTGTTAGCTGTAGCTATCATCTTCTGTGATCATCTTCTCCTTGACCCTGTGGTAGAGTTCAGAGAATACAATTTATTTAAGCCTGAGTTTGCACTTTTTTTCTATTTTGACTTTTGAATACGATATAATTATACATTGATAACATTCGTTTCATGACACCTACTACTTGTCTAAATATTCATTAATAAAAAAACATTTGATGACAGCACAATTTTATCTTGTACGATTGGTCTAGAAAAATGTTTTTCCTCTTAGTTTCTTTTAATATACTCCATTTTGTGTTGTTGTTTTGTTGTTTTTTTGTTGTTGTTGTTTTTTGTAGTTGGCATTTTTTCCTTTCTCTTTTGGTTGTATATTAATTAAGCCAGACTTTACTTGTTAGCCATTATTGTAGTTGGACTAAGTCTTTTATACTGTATTTGTAATCTTTGTGTGTGTGTTTGACTAAGTCTTTTATACTGTATTTGTAATCTTTGTGTGTGTGTTTGACTAAGTCTTTTATACTGTATTTGTAATATTTGTGTGTGTGTTTGACTAAGTATTTTATACTGTATTTGTAATCTTTGTGTGTGTGTTTGACTAAGTCTTTTATACTGTATTTAATTTGTAATCTTTGTGTGTGTGTTTGACTAAGTCTTTTATACTGTATTTGTAATCTTTGTGTGTGTGTGTTTGACTAAGTCTTTTATACTGTATTTGTAATCTTTGTGTGTGTGTTTGACTAAGTCTTTTATACTGTATTTGTAATCTTTGTGTGTGTGTTTGACTAAGTCTTTTATACTGTATTTGTAATATTTGTGTGTGTGTTTGACTAAGTATTTTATACTGTATTTGTAATCTTTGTGTGTGTGTTTGACTAAGTCTTTTATACTGTATTTAATTTGTAATCTTTGTGTGTGTGTTTGACTAAGTCTTTTATACTGTATTTGTAATCTTTGTGTGTGTGTGTTTGACTAAGTCTTTTATACTGTATTTGTAATCTTTGTGTGTGTGTTTGACTAAGTCTTTTATACTGTATTTGTAATCTTTGTGTGTGTGTTTGACTAAGTCTTTTATACTGTATTTGTAATCTTTGTGTGTGTGTTTGACTAAGTCTTTTATACTGTATTTGTAATCTTTGTGTGTGTGTTTGACTAAGTCTTTTATACTGTATTTGTAATCTTTGTGTGTGTGTTTGACTAAGTCTTTTATACTGTATTTGTAATCTTTGTGTGTGTGTTTGACTAAGTCTTTTATACTGTATTTGTAATCTTTGTGTGTGTGTTTGACTAAGTCTTTTATACTGTATTTGTAATCTTTGTTTGTGTGTTTGACTAAGTCTTTTATACTGTATTTGTAATTTGTGTGTGTGTGTTTGACTAAGTCAGCTTTTACTGTATCTCTAGGTATTGACGTTTAGTTGTTTTTTTTAAACGACAATTAATTTTATCTATTTCCATAATTTGGGTACAAAAATAAATATTTCAATAACCTTTAATTGAAAAAATAAATTCCCTCATAAAAATTTGATCTATGAAAATTATAAGTTAGACTATGTTGATAGAGTTAAAGTAAAAATAGAATAAAAGGTGTGAAATTTATTGATGACAATAACACAAAATTTAGTCTGTGTCGGGACACATGTCCTCAATTAATTCAGTTTCCCACCCCCCCACCCCATAACCAAGTGACACGTATGGGGGGATGATATTTTCAAATGGTCACAAATGTTGAACTAAAATGACAGACAAGACTGTAGTGTTTGTTTTATTCTCCCTTCTACATTACGTCTATGATGAAGATAAAAAAAGAAAGAAATAGAACCAACAAGCTTCCATTCTTCTGACAATCGATATTCTTCCAGAATCCCCCTTTCCCTCCATTCCCCCCCCCCCCCAAATCCTCCCTGATCACACAGCTTGTTAAGATACAGAAGTAAGGAGAGAGAGAGAGAGCGAGAGAGAGAGAGAGAGAGAGAGAGAGATGGGAGTTTGGGAGAGATGGCCATTTCTTTCTTCCATCCATCTTCCATCTAACAAGGAGCAAGAAAAAAATGAAAATAAAACCGTATACTCTAGACAAGACAGGCAAAGATTGGTTGGGGGGGCAGGGAGGGGGCAGAACGAGAGGATATGGGGGGGGGGGGGGGGGGAGTGATTTTTACATCTTTTTTTTTCTTCTATCTTATGAATGAACGAATGTTTTTCCAAAGAATTCTCCTTCCGCGCATGCGCAAGCTGAGCTCCTACTTTCACAGGAGATTTTCTCTTCTTTTCCGGTTCATGACGTCATACATCTACACGAGGCGGTGGTACATTTTTTATTTTTTTTTGCTTATTCGGGCCAAAGCACGCGCAAGAGAAATGGGATGGAAGTAATATGTCTCTCTCTCTCTCTCTCTCTCTTTCGATCTTACTTACTCCCTCACTCACTCATGTTGTAGCTCTTTTACTCACTCTTGTTTTTTTTTAACCTCATCTGATCCCATCCTCCCTAAACTCTGTCTCCCCCTCCCCCGACACACACCCCATCCCCCCTCTACCTCCCCCGACACACACTAGTCCTATCGTGTCGTTATTCTCTGCGTACTTCTTGTCGAGAGCGCGGCGCGCACACACACACGATACGAACAGTGTTCCGCCGTCTAAGCCCTGGTCATGCCGGGAGCAGACGAACAGCGGAGCTCGGGAACCAGCTCTGGGTCTGGCAGCGCGCGCGGCATCGATTCTTAACTCCCCCCTCTCTCCCCTTTGCCATCCCCAACCACCACAAGTTGTGTTTTTTTGTGTACCCCCGTACGAACGTAACTTGTAGGCGAATAATTTATATTTCTCTGATATCTCCATTTGATTCTCTCTCCCCCTCCCTCTCTGTCTCTCTCTCTCTCTCATTCTCAGCTTGGCTCCCTCCTCCCCCACTTCCTATCACAACCCCGACCCCTTTTCCAGCCTCATTTCAATTTCTGTCTATTTTGCTTGAAGACAGTCGAAGAGCTGCGACCAAGTCTATAACGGATTTTTAAAAAAGCGGATTGTATTGGATTCGTGTGGACGTTCATTTTTTTTTAAATAGAGATCCGATTCTCTCTCTCTGTGTGCGTGTGTTTAAATAGTGAGCGCTTCTGTGCTACTAGTGGGTGCTCATCCCTGGAGGAACACACGCTGGATAATAATAATGTGTCTGATACAATTCACGTGTTAACACCGCTCTTCTGTTCTGTCCGTAACATCCATCGCGGTGCTTCGATTTTGTTGACTTTCTAAGTCCTGATTACGTACACACACACACACACAGACAACACAACAACAAAATAGCTAAACCGTCATCGGCCATATTTGCTTTTCTGTCGCTTGTCATCGGTCTGACTGGACGCCTGAACAGATCGGAGTAGGTGGCCGCCACAGCAGGTCCTTGTGTAGCGCCCGCACTCTAGCTAAAATCACTGTTTGTGGGCTTTGGTTTAGCATGGTTGTCTTCTTCTAGCAAACAAAATTATCCGATAATTAATCTGATAGCAATTACATACAGTTCATTGATTAGTCTTGATATCTTTGAATGGATTATTTACAATTCAATGGATTTTTTTGTCAAATTCAAATGTTGAGTTCTATAAAGACAAATGGTGATAAGAAATGGCGTTGAATAGAGATATAGCATGGTGAATGTATCATTGATTTATCCCTGCCTAGGTGTGTGATTTAGAGATAACCGTTTGGAATTGTGTGCGTGACTTGATATTTTTCCGAAATCCGTCAAACATTTCCAGGATAGGCATAGATCTATTCTGTGGAGAAAGTGTTTGGAAAGGAAGTTCTTGGATTTAGAATTTCACAAAACCAAAAGGACTCGATGCAAAAAGAAGAAGAGTTGATCTCATGTTTGTTCCATTGACCTCATCATTATCTCAGCCAGTCGGCAAATTGAATTATGAAATGTTAATGAAGTGGAGAAAAATGTTTAAATGGTTAGTTCACAACTCCATAAGTATTTTAAGGGCATTATTCTTTTTTTTTTGTTTTTTTTTGTTCTAAAGTCACTTTACAATCTGATGTGCTAAGAGTCTCAATATACGGCACTCCATTAATGTCATACTCTATGAAATAATTTTGTTATTGTTTGCTTACTTGTTGACATATCAATTTATTTTTGCGTTTGTTTAATCCAGTTTTTTTATTTCCTTTCTCAACCGAAATTGATATTTTGGATTTAATCCTATATGTTACACAGTAACAAATATTTATCAATAGAACAAGCTGCGGCTTGAAGTTAGAATCGATATGTGGCAAACAGCTATTATATGAACACAACATGTGCGATGGTTGTAATTGGCCGTTATCAAATATTGGACTAGACTGGGGAAAGACGCTAGGCCAGTGTCGCGAAATATCGGTATTGAAAATATATTGAATACATAGTCATACGCCTATTGTATAATAATTTATTTACCTGGAGTTGGGGGCAGGGGGTATTCTTTATTATGAATAAAGTCAAGTACATAAGTCGAACAGGTGTTATTGTAGTCTTAGTGCATATATTGTTGTTATTTAGTTGTGTGTTTATAGATTACATAAGGTTGCGGAGTTGTGATTTTTTTGCTCGTCTGGTGAAAAAGGGGACGACGAAATATTGTAACAGATGGGATAGATAGATGAATTGATTGAGAGAGAGAGATGGATTGATAGGCTGAAGGACCCGGTGAGCTGTGTACAGGCTGGATTTGGTCAGTGTGAGGACCTCTGATAGAGAGCTTACAGCATACGACATATAGCTGTGTACAGGCTGGATTTGGTCAGTGTGAGGACCTCTGATAGAGAGCTTACAGCATACGACATATAGCTGTGTACAGGCTGGATTTGGTCAGTGTGAGGACCTCTGATAGAGAGCTTACAGCATACGACATATAGCTGTGTACAGGCTGGATTTGGTCAGTGTGAGGACCTCTGATAGAGAGCTTACAGCATACGACATATAGCTGTGTACAGGCTGGATTTGGTCAGTGTGAGGACCTCTGATAGAGAGCTTACAGCATACGACATATAGCTGTGTACAGGCTGGATTTGGTCAGTGTGAGGACCTCTGATAGAGAGCTTACAGCATACGACATATAGCTGTGTACAGGCTGGATTTGGTCAGTGTGAGGACCTCTGATATAGAGCTTATAGCATACGACATATAGCTTGAAAATACTTTTTTTTTCAAGAATGACAGTCATTAATTTTTAAAAAAAAAGTGCATCTGCAGTTTATTTCTGCTATAAACTTTTGCTTTTGTGTTCACACATATTGAATAAATGATCATTTCATTAACTCAATCTACGCTATAATTGATAAGAAGAAAAAAAAAACACTTAATGCTCATGATAATGTATTTATAACCTAAGCCGACATTTTGTATTTGAAACAATCTTATTTCCGGGTCAGGCTTAAAACGAGGCACCGAGATCTGCGTGACCCACATTCTGCGTTCAAACCATTTGATAATTCACCCCACTCCCCCCCCCCCCCCCCACCCATCCCAAGAGCCAAAACCGCTGCTCTGCGTTTTTTAGCTCAACACCAACCCACATGCATGGTCCGAGATAGGAATCTGTGAGATGCCAATAATATAATCTTGTGTCTATCCTTCTAGCCCGCGGGCTAAATCCGACCTGTGTTTTTAGTGGCATGTTTGGTCGTCTGGTCTTAGTTGGCCCAAGTCTGCAGACTGCAGATCTTACTGTAAAAAAAAATGTAATGGTTCAAGTGAAAGAATCGATCTTTTATATGAGCAGTATTTTGAAAAATCAATCTTTTTAATAAGAGTTTTTTTTTTTAATCGGAGTTCATATCTAATTTTAACAGTTTAGGTCTAATCAATCTTGTATAAGAAATCATTTATGATTTAAACTTTTCTGTTGGACTCAATAACTTATTGGACGTCTGGGTTAAGCTTGTTCTTTTTATAATAGTATAGACTCAAGTTTGTTAATAATCTGAATGCAAGCTGTGATGTTAATTTCACTTTTAAGTCTTGGTTGATGTATCAGAGTTCACTCACGCATATATAACACACTGTGTAGCTGCTATTACAGACTATTTAATTTAGCTGATATTACACACTGTGTAGCTGATATTGCACATTGTGTAGCTGATGTTACACACTGTGTAGCTGATATTACAGACTGTTTAGCTGGTATTAAACACTCTGTAGCTGATATTACACATTGAATAGCTAATATTATAGACTGTGTAGCTGATATTACACACTGTGTAGCTGATATTACACACTGTGTAGCTGACATTACAGACTGTGCAGCTGATTGTACAGACTGTGTAGTTGATGTTGCACACTGTGTAGCTGATATTATACACTGTGTAGCTGATGTTACAGACTGTTTAGCTGATATTACACACTGTGTAGCTGATATTACACACTGTGTAGCTGATATTACAGACTGTGTAGCTGATATTACACACTGAGTAGCTGATATTACAGACTGTGTAGCTGATATTACACACTGTGTAGCTTGATATTACAGTCTGTGTAGCTAATATTACACACTGTGTAGCTGTAGCTGATAACCGATCTCTTGCCAACACACATTCTCCTGACTCAGCTAGTGTAAACAAAAACCCCTGAAATACAAATACCCCATTCAAAAATCTGTATAGACATTTTAAATCACAATATAAGGCAAGCGTAACCACTGAGCTATATATAATATATAATATATATATATTATATATATTATTATATATATGGAGCAATCAAAATGGAGAATATAGAAGAGGAGAAAATTCAGACTTTTAAATATAGATAAGTGCACTGTATGGCACTGGACTATATAGATCTATACATGGAAGTACCAAAAATTAAAAAACTGTTCGTAATTGCGTCATTGAAATTTGATAAAAATGAACTCTTTTATACTGAACATACATTATATATATACATATATATATATGTATACAGTGCTTTTTTTGTTAAAAAAAAATAGGTGCCGGTACTCAGTGATGGGTAGCCTAACTTTTAAAGCATTTTCGCATTTTATATTACGCGCAATTGCGCGCAATTTTAAAATAATTCAATTTTAAAAAATTAATAATATAATAAATTAATAATAAAGGTTAAAATACAAGAAAAGTAATAATTTTTTCCCCACATTGCAAAATGTGCCGGTACGACGTACCGGTGCGTATCGTCACAAAAAAGCACTGAATATATATATATATACTCCCTTATACGAGTAAAGTGTGTTAATTTTAATGAGTACCGCATTCATTAATTTAATTGCGATTCAAAAGATGAAATGATTGATGATTTTTCTGGATAATGCTTTGACTAAATATATATGTTAACTGAGTAAGTAATTTTAATAAATATTTCTTATTTAGACATGCATATATAGCTTATATATATATTTAAAAGTCTGCATTTTCTCCTACAATTTAATTGCTTGAACACTCCATATTATATATATATAGCTCAGTGAGCGTAACCAATTCGAAAACTAAAAAAGAGATAACACAGATTTAGGGTTTCAAAAACCTAGGGCGTGTTTTAACGAAAAAATAACAACACAAGTCTGTGTGAATAAACATAGGGAGGAAGGGAAGGGTGTGTGCATCCCCCCCTCCCCCCCCCCCCCCCCTGATAACCGATCTCTTGCTAACACACATTTCCCTGACTCAGCTAAAGTAAACAAAAACCCCTGAAACTCAAAATCCAGAATCGAATTTTTTTATAATTCAAAAACGTATAAACTGATTGAATTAAAACTTTTGTCCGTTATTTTCACCCCTTCCCTCCCCTTCCCTCCCCTTCCCTCCTCCAATTTCTCCTATTCCGGGCCGTCTTTCCTTTATCTCCTCCCCGACACCTCGTCATGAAACAAAACACAAAAACACACACACAGTGGGAGAAGAAGAAAACAACACATCAACTGAAACTCGTCAAGCGTCCGTGGGTGCTAATGCCTGGTCTTCATCCCCAATCCCCCCCCCCCCCCCCCAACGATTTCTCGCCATCACAAACAGTTCCCAGATGGGCAGTATTGCTCTGCCGGCGAATATCGAGGCTCGATTTGTTTTATAAAGAAAAAAAAAAAAATCCCGTATCGATTATTTACTAGTCAGGGCTGGGTCGGTTCGATATCCCCCCGAGCTTCCAAACATTGGCTAAATTGCATGTATCTACCGCAACTTTGAAGTTATTTATAGCTTTTTGGGATTTTCCCTAATCTTTTCTTTTTTTTTTTTTTTTTTTTTTGCAGGCTCTCTACATACTTTTACAGATATCTTCATCTCTCTCTCTCTGTATCTCCTTCTATCTTTTTTATCTCTCCCGTTCTTTTGGCGGTATATAATAATATATATTTATAACCATTCGTTTTTCTTTTTCTCTCTTTCTCTCTCCCTTTTTCTCGCACCACATTTCTATCTACCTCTCGCTCTTTCTCACTCTCTTTCTCTCTCTCTATCTCTCTCTCGTTCTCTCTCTGTGTCTCTTTCTCTCTCTCTCTCTCTCTTCCTTTTCGCTCTCTTGTTCTGTGTATGTAAATATACAGAGCTATGACATATCTCTGCTTATTGATCGAATGCTAGTTAAACAGCCTCCATTATTTCTCTAAAGCCAGCTTTGTGGTTCTCTATCAAGTACATTATTTTGTCAGTAGTCACATTGAATATATTATCTTCAACGTGAATACATGTTATTATGTGTTTACTTATTAAAATGTTGTACCCCAGTTGTTTTTGGAGGGCTAGGGCTTTGTGCAGCGGGAGATCGGAAGGGTGTGGGGGAGGGGACGCACGTTTATGACACACCTGATGCACCTGAGTGCACTGGCCAACAAGATTTGCTCTGAATACATACGGATTAGCTGTGCATTGAATGATATTTACTTCATAAAATAATAAGGACTATCATTAAATATCATTATTTAAATGAATGGGATTTCAATGGAATTCAAAATGGAATATTTGTTGTTTTTTTTTATTACTTGGACATGATAATTGTCTCTTTTCTCCAATCATTTTTTCCATCTCTTTGCCCTTCTCCCTTTCTTCATCTCTCTTTCCCTCATTTTCTATATATTTCCCTCTATAATTATTTCTCTCTCTTTTACTCTCTCTCTCTTTATCTCTCTCTTTCTCTCTCTCACTATTTCTATCTCTCTATATATATATATATCATTCCATTATTTCTCTTCCTATTTTTTTCCCTCTATTTATCTTTTTTTTCTCCCGTATTCTCTCTATCTCTGGCCTCCCTGTTCGCTGGACTAATGCGGTCTCATCTCTACCACATCCTACAGACACTAACAAACTTTACAATTGACACATGTCATTGGCTTGCTGGCAGTTTCACCATTAAGGTCTAGTCATGACGCTGTCACTAAGTTGACAGTGCCGAAGGAAAACGACAACAACAACAACAAAAAAACGATAATCTCTTGTTGTTGTTTTTTTTTACGACTAGTATAACAATAAAAAACTCGTATTTTTGCAAAAGTCTAAAACTCGCTTTAGCCTCGGTCCTCGTCTTCTAATACGACTCTATCACAGGCTCGTCCATTCTGGACTCATTTCTTTCACAAGTTGTTGTTGTTGTTATTAGTCTAGTCTAGTCTAGACTCTAGAGCCCTTGCAAGAAACGATGAAGCGAAAAAAGTAAACCTGACCGAGTTGTTTGTTTGTTGTTAGTTTGTTGTTGTTGTTGTTAATCTTTTGGGGCCCATGTGCCCAACAATGGAGAGAGATGGGAACCCATGTGTTAGAATGGCTTTGAGCGTTTGCTTCTGTATATTGTATTTGACAACTGGCAAGACCTAAAGAATACAGGTAGATCAATCAGTGATTATCCACATCGGATTATGTAATCTCTGGTCTGTTTCTGCGCGTTAGAAGAAATAAATATTTATTAATGTCTATGGGTGGAATCGGGGGAGTTATTCTGGAAGCATTTTTTTACAGGCGCCAGCTTATTTAGGCGCCCGTTTATTTACGCCACTGGCGGTGTTCTGTTTCGGTGAAATAAATTGTGACGGGGAACAAGGTTTTGCCATTTGCTGTCAATTTGAGATGCTTGTGGTGTTCAATGGGGTGAGTGAAGGGGGGGGGGCGTAGTCGTGGGGGGAGGGGCGCTGCTGTGCCTTAAAGCGTCGCTCAGATAGGTGCACGTGCTGTGTGTCATGCCTCAATCTCGAGACAGCGAGCGATGATGTGAGCATCGCATTTAAACAATGGTGTGAATCATGCATTAGATATTCGAATCAATTATGGATTGTCTGGCAGTACAGATCCTGGGATATTCGAATCAATTATAGAATGTCTGCAAGTATAGATCCTGCGCTTAGAGTCTATTGCATAGTCTCATTCCTTTTCTTTGTTTTTAAGGTCACTTGCACTGACCAAGATAATTCGTCATCGGGGACTAACTCATTCATCTGCTTAGCAGTTATGTAGCGCAACCAGTATCAATTAGTCAGACACATTTCCCATCGAGAAGCATATCGTCTCTTTTTAATGTTTGTACTTTTCAAAAAGTCCAACTCCTTGACCTATGTTGGGGGGGGGGGTGGTAATTAGCTTTCAGCATTTCACTTTGTGCCCAGCAAAATATTTTACCGGCATATCAGATCTAAAAGTACAATTTTCATTGGCTAAAAACATTATATGTATGTTATCCCCCTATTTCCCGGGAATCGTGTTTTTTTTCCTTACAGGAAAATGTTATCCCCCTTCCCCCATGTTTCACCATTTCAGAAATAAAACGTACCCGGATGTCCATGTGAAATGTCATTCTTATACCAATAATGAAATTCACTATTATAACCCTCTCGACTAATTGCAAAGTTTCAACTCGGTCCTAATTAAAATTATAGTGGGGAGAGCTTTTGGCCATGACAAAGTTTCAGCAACAGTGGCAAGACGCATCGGCACATGCACCGTTGATGCACCGCCCCCGCCCCCCCCCCCCCTTTCCCTTGAAAGTGCACCTGCCAAGCTGAATGACTCCCCCTTTTGTTGACATGCGCCGATCTTATGACTTTTGCTCGGCCTAAGAGATGTTTCGTTCATTTCCGTTGATAGCTTGGGTATGTCCATGAAGTTCCAAAGTGTGAGTATACCTATAGTGTACAGTGTTTACGATAAACTCCTTATTTCAGACCTCTATATTTCGAAAACAGTACTCCTATCTTTTTGGGAAAAGTAAACTTTTTAAATGAGATATTTTGTAAATTAAAACCTACATCTATAAAAAATACACACAACAATTGCCAACTATGAATGTCAGTTTCTATTGTGTGAACGTGGGAAGACATTGTGTTGTTCTTTTCGTTTCGATTATCTATTTATGTGTATATTTCGTTTGTATATTTATTAGTGTGTGTGTGTCTATTAAGTGCTCTTTGTAGTTGTATTTAGTTGTTGTTTTTATCTATAAACATCTTTTTTTTTCATTGTATCGGAACAAACCCTACAGCTCCATAATCTCATACATTTAACCGCATTGTAATTCCCCACTTACCGACACATACTTACGACTGATTTTTTGCAGACATTTATTTTTTGTTTCTCTTTAGTTTACGTGCAGTAGCCGGTTCCGTTTGTCGAGTGTGAATTTTAGTAAATTAAAATTATTGTGAGTGACTGGCATCTTCTTGTGGACCAAAATGCAGCCGTTTTATACAGGGCAGTGCAATTCCTTAAAGTGCAGAAATGTGTAATTCTCTATATTTCACTGTAACGCTATATCCGTTTGTGTTTTTTCTTCTGTAAAGGATGTTTAAATAAAAGGGGAACTAACCTACATATTTTCCCGAAAGTTAACTCTGAAAGTAAAAAAAAAATTAGCAAAAAAAAAAAAATTATTGAAATATAATAAAGGGGGAAACAACGACAAAGGGAGAATACCCAGTTCCTGTTGGATATGATTGGCTAACTCAAGCCACGGATATATTCCTGAAAGAAAGACTCGTTGCTGGACTAGGACCTACTTCAAGGCTGCGGGAGTACGTGACTAGGGCCCTGTTCGGAGCAGTGCTCGCCATCTTCAGCCGGAGATCGTCTGCTCTCCCCTGATGTTGACAGTGGTGACCATGTTCAAGTCAATCCGGTAGGGCTCTCTCTCCCCCGACACCTCCCCGCACTCCCATACCCGCCTCCGCCCGCATCCCCCCTTACGTACCTAACCCTTCTTCTGCATGTTGAGTGTCTTAGATCGAAGTTCTGCTTGCTTTTTTCCGAAGTACTCACCACAAAAACAAGAACTGGTGTGTTGAAACATCAGAGAGAGAAAAAAACAACTAACTAGCACAATTTGTGTTTGTCATAATGTTGATTGTTGATTGAGCTATACTTCCAATTAACTGACCCAATCACATTTCTTTTTTTTCTACCTTGACCTTTAAACCTTCAATAGAAAAAAAAATATCATAACTATTAAAATTTATGGATTGTGGAATGTGGGGAAAAAAATATTACTTTTCTTGTATTTTAACGTTTATTATTAATTTATTATATTATTAATTTGTTAAAATTGAATTATTTTAAAATTGCGCGCAATAACAATTAAAATATAAAATGCGACACTGCTTTAAAAGTTAGGCAATCCATCACTGAGTACAGGCACTTATTTTTTTACAACAAAAAAAAGCACTGAGTATGCCTATATATTAATAGCTACTGAGAAAGATAAATTTAGCATATTCTAATGACTCCAAGGCCATTTGAATGACAAGGCCTACGGATGTAGAGAAAGATAACTTCATAGTTTTACAGACGTTCCTTCTAGATAGAAGATTATTACGTCCACTAGGCCCAAAACTCCTGCAGGGCGGCAGGGATAGAACTCATAGAACCCGCGACGAAAGAGGGACTTATCTTATCCGAACAATTCCTATAAAATTCTAATGGCAATGCCAAAAGAGGAGGCCTTTATATAAATAGAAAGTGAGAAACGTAGATTTAACTAATTATAACGGTTCCTTCATTATTATAATGAATAAGCCTAAACGGTAAGCCAAAAGATAAATATTTTAAAGCTATTTTAGACCAAAACATTTTTTACGAAAATAATTAACTGCGTTCTTTTTTTTTTTAATAATAAATTTATAGTTTAAAATTTAAATATGCCCCAGCGGTCTGAATAGTCTAGTTTTCTATATACTAGGATGTAACGCCCCCACCCCCTCCTCGTCTTCATCTTCCCCAGACACATTAGCTTTGCCTTCCCTCCAAAAAAAACCAAAAAAAAACTATTTCTATTGTCGCATATGATAGTGATGTATTCATTAACTGTCCACTGTCCATAGTTTATTTTTACCACAGTCCAGCTTTCCATTCGCTCACTGGGTTAATATGTAAATTAATGCATGACCATTGTTCCTCGCTTGTAAAATGTGGAGTGGACGGGTGTGGAAGGGTTGGAAAAGAGTGTGGTCATTTTTTTTTCAACGTGGATTGATAAATCAGCATTATGACTTTGATATGTTCTTAATTTCTACAGTAAAATCAATACATTCACAAACAAACACACACACACTTTTTTTCGCGTGTTATCATACGCATATGTTAGTGAATGAATCACACACTATCACATACGATACGACACACACAAATACATACTTGGTGTGATATACAAAAAGACTTAGACAAAATAAGACTTAGACAAGACTTAGACAAACTTCGCTTGGGGTAAAATTATTTTACTAAGTTCATTCCTCTGTGTACAATAGAATTGAGTGTTTGAAAGCCGCAAGCTGTAAATACAGTCTACCATTTCATCGGCTGCCATTTCATTGGCTGCCATTTCTTGTGCTGCCATTTCATTGGCTGTCATGACTCCTATACTAAAAGCATGCCATATGTATGTCTAATTGATATTTATAACTTCTTAGAATTTGTGTTTATACATTGTGCATGGTGTGAATTGATTCTACCCTCAGAATACTGCATTCAATTAGATCTATAGACTTCTATCTTTTTTTTACACAGACGAAACGTTCATCACTTTAATATTTTAATGTGTTTTTTAATACCTTTTTTTTAAAGTTTACTATATTTATTGTTGATGTTATTGTTAGTTTTTTTTCCAGGTCTAAATTGTGTTGTTATGTTAAAAATGTTTTATTTATTTTGTTTATTATTGTTTCTTGTGCTTTTCGTCTTTTGTTACTGTATTGATGTCTTTTTCATGTCCTTCGTTATTTTTTGTATGTCATATATTGTAGGTAAATGGAGGTTTAGTTGATATACTTTTTCTACGTGCATGTTAACAGTGTTTCACTGAAGCCTTAATAAGTCTTTAAATGCGTTTTAAGTTAAAAAGGTCACAGGCAATTAGATGAAGTTAGTTATTCTAAAACAAACATCTTTGTTGCTTTTTTTTTTACTTTGGGGTAAAGGCGGCTGGGCATTGTGCTGGCCAAACAATCCATAAGTAGGCCGTGGCCACAGAAACAGGTGAACGCTGCTTCACCGGCACTATCGATTAATTTGGCTCGGCGGAATACTTTACTTACTTTTTTTAAAGACAGATAGATAGATAGATTACTTGATTACTTGATTGATTGATTGATCGATAGATCGATACATAAATATATAGAAACATAAATAATTACATAGATTCATTGATACAAATATACATAGATATATAAATGCATACATAGATATATAAATGCATACATAGATATATAAATGCATACATAGATATATAAATGCATACATAGATATATAAATGCATACATAGATATATAAATGCATACATAGATATTTAGACATACATAGATACCTAAAAAATAGATAGATAGATACATTGGTATAGTTACATAGATCCATCGGTACATGCGTAGATACCTAGGCAGATACATAGATACTTAGATATGTATAGAGAGAGAGAAAGAGAGCTGTCTAATCTAAAAATAAGAACTGGGAAGTCCAGAACTCATGTTGCACTGATAGCCTTCTACTATGCATTTGCTTAGAGCAGCGATGGCGAACCTATGGCACGCGTGCCACAGCTGGCAGGCAGAGCCATTTCTGTGGGCACGCGAGCATTTACCAAAAATGGAACAGCTAAGTTATGGTTTTTGGTTTTAATTGCTGTGTTGGCACGTTGAAAGAAATAAGTTAGTCTTGTATTGTACTTTGGGCACGCGGCCTCAAAAAGGTTCGCCTTCACTGGCTTAGAGCGCTGTATATTAAATCTGAGGTTAGGCCTTCTAAATGTCATTTATTTGAAGAGATAACAGTAAAGAAGGTTCAATGACTCGTCCAGTCTGCGACTGAGTTGAACATGTATTTGTTGAACTAAGAAGATATTATATTAATGATTTTGCTAAACTCTAATTCGCATGTCTTAAACAGTTGCATTACACTATAGGCCAATTGGTATGCGTGAGTGAGTGAGTGTGTGTGTGAGTGAGTTTGTGCTTGTACACGTGTGCGGTGGCGCTACTTTAGTGAGCACTGCCTGGGATAATTGAAGCTTTTAGTCTCTCGATTGCACCCCTCAACACCTTATACCTCTTTTCATTCCGTGCTTCCCTCTCCTGTATCCTAATTGTCATATCCATCCACATCAAATTCCATTAACCTGTGATCCCCAGTCAGTGATTCTCAAGTCAGTGATCCCCAGTCAGTGATCCCCAGTCAGTGATCCCCAGTCAGTGATCCCCAGTCAGTGATTCCCAGTCAGTGATTCTCAAGTCCATGATTCCCAGTCAGTGATTCTCAAGTCAGTGATCCACAAGTCAGTGATCCTCAGTCAGTGATTCTCAAGTCTGTGATCCCCAGTCAGTGATTCTCAAGTCTGTGATCCCCAGTCATCTATTCTCAAGTAAGTGATCCCCAGTCAGTGATTCTCAAGTCAGTGATCCCCAGTCAGTGATTCTCAAGTCAGTGATTCTCAAGTCAGTGATTTTCAGTCAGTGATCCTCAGTCAGTGATCCCCAGTCAGTGATCCTCAGTCAGTGATCCACTGTCAGTGATCCTCATTCAGTGATCCTCAGTCAGTGATCCTCTGTTAGTGATCTTCTGTCAGTGATCTTCTGTCAGTGATCTTCTGTCAGTGATCTTCTGTCAGTGATCCTCTGTCAGTGATCTTCTGTCAGTGATCCTCTGTCAGTGATCTTCTGTCAGTGATTCTCAGTCAGTGATCCTCAGTCAGTGATCCCCAGTCAGTGATTCTCAAGTCAGTGATCCTCAGTCAGTGATCCTCAGTCAGTGATCCCCAGTCAGTGATTCTCAAGTCAGTGATCCTCAGTCAGTGATCCCCAGTCAGTGATCCCCAGTCAGTGATCCTCAGTCAGTGATTCTCAAGTCAGTGATTTTCAGTCAGTGATCCTCAGTCAGTGATCCCCAGTCAGTGATCCCCAGTCAGTGATCCCCAGTCAGTGATCCTCAGTCAGTGATTCTCAAGTCAGTGATTCTCAAGTCAGTGATTCTCAAGTCAGTGATTCTCAAGTCAGTGATTTTCAGTAAGTGATCCTCAGTCAGTGATCCTCAGTCAGTGATTCTCAAGTCAGTGATCTTCTGTCAGTGATCTTCTGTCAGTGATCTTCTGTCAGAGATCTTCTGTCAGAGATATTCTGTCAGTGATCTTCTGTCAGAGATCTTCTGTCAGTGATCCTCAGTCAGTGATCATTAGTCAGTGATCTCAGTCAGTGATCTTCTGTCAGTGATCCTCATCTTGAAGTAACAAATAGGTTCATGTTAAGGTTCTATCTGTTGTCAGCTTTAAAGTCGTTGTTTTCCTTCTCTGTGTTAAAATCCATTGTAAAATCTTTTTTGTTTATCTATCATTAAAACTGTTTACTATTTAAATATCTTTTTAAATATTCTTTCAAAATATTTTTGTTTAAAATCTATTTAAAAATCTATTATAAAATCGATTTAAAAATCGATATTAAAATCTATTTTAACATTTTTTATAAAATCTTTTTAGAAATCTTTTGTAAACCTTTTGGTTTAAGGGAATCGGATTAGAAATTTTAAGGGATGTTTTAATAGTGTGAACCTAGAAATATATAGGCTGGTGATAAATCTTGATGAGCTCCCTTTAAATTTGTGTCTTTGAATGAAAACACTATGACGTCATCGAAACGTGCGCATTCGCCGAGACATTTCTTCAATGCTTTCCACACAAAAATTCTGTATGTGTAAATATCAGTGGCGAACCCAGGATGTAGTCTCATTCTATTGTGTATCTATGTTTCTATTGTGTCTGTGAGTTTCTATTGGGTCTCTGTGTTTTTATTGTGTCTGTGAGTTTCTATTGTGTCTCTGTGTTTCTATTGGTTCTCTGTGTTTCTATTGTGTCTCTGTGTTTATATTGTGTCTCTGAGTTTCTATTGTGTCTCTGAGTTTCTATTGGGTCTCTGAGTTTCTATTGGGTCTCTGTGTTTCTATTGTGTCTCTGTGTTTACATGGTACTTGTCTAAGTGTACGTGTGTCCGTCTATGTGTGTGTCTGTACCCCGCAGTACTGTGTGATCTTCGGACCTCGGTGCGGTACCAGAAGGTCTATAATGTCTAGATTGTCCTATTCAGTGTGTGTGTGTCGTAACTGCTATCCGTCCTTGTGTCTCTGTATACTTTCATGTTTTCAGGATGTATGTTTGTCTGTCTATTTTGGGCCTTCTTCTTTTTATTATTATTACCACGTGTCTAAATGACATGCTTAATTCCTTTTATTCCCTGGAATCCCTCCACAAAAGTTCTACAGAGGGCTCGATGCTGTTCAGGTTGCAGCTATTCAGCTATCTCTGTCAGTATGTCCCATCTCACCTTCTGTCTATGTATTACTGTGTCTATGAATCGTAGGCCTCTGAATCTAGGTAGACTTCTGAATCTAGGTAGACTTCTGAATCTAGGTAGACTTCTGAATCTAGGTAGGCCTCTGAATCTAGGTAGACTTCTGAATCTAGGTAGGCCTCTGAATCTAGGTAGACTTCTGAATCTAGGTAGGCCTCTGAATCTAGGTAGACTTCTGAATCTAGGTAGACTTCTGAATCTAGGTAGACTTCTGAATCTAGGTAGAATTCTGAATCTACGTAGACTTCTGAATCTAGGTAGACTTCTGAATCTAGGTAGACTTCTGAATCTAGGTAGACCTCTGAATCTAGGTAGACTTATGAATCTAGGTAGACTTCTGAATCTAGGTAGACTTCTGAATCTAGGTAGACTTCTGAATCTAGGTAGACTTCTGAATCTAGATAGACTTCTGAATCTAGGTAGACCTCTGAATCTAGGTAGGCCTACTTACTGTAATCTGAACATTTTCATAGAAAATGATTTATCACTTTTTTCTTTCTTCTAAAATGTTTTAGTTGCTATGAACATTTCTCCCCCCCCCCCCCCCCTCATTTTTGAAGTCATAAGTTTTCATCTTGGGCGTCAACGACTGACTGTTTTAGTCTGTCTGACTTTATCTGTCTGCCTTTATCTGTCTGTCTAATTGGGGTGGAACACCAAGACAACAAAAGCAGGTGCGGTAATCCAACCTTTTTTTGTTGTTCTCCCTGCAGCCCAGGGCGCGGCTCCATGGGGGTGGTGTTGGCCCACTAATCTGCTTGTCTTGTTCCTAATCGGCCAGCCAATCGGAATAACATTTCGACTCTACAATAACAAAAAAAGGCACGCTACGTTCTTGGGAGTAAGCCTGGGGTAGAGGGGGTGGGAGTGATGTAGATGTGGTGCCTTGAAACAGGCGTTGATTATTACCTTTGATCCAAGACTACCGAGGTGAGCACGTAGCATGCCCTGATAGGCAACGCCTTGAAATGCCTAAGGGTTCGTTCATAAAAGGCGTTCGTACTCTTTCCTTCCTTCATGAACGTCATCATCTAAATATAGACAATACACTGGGGCTCTAGTATAATTATCAAACTGTACACCAGAGAAACAGAACATAGACATCTATTCAGTATAGAAAGAGCTCCATTTATTTTATTTGACACTGTGGTCCAGCGGCCACACATTCAAATTGCCATTCCGATGAATTAGAGTTCGAATCCGCATTTAGCCAATTTTTTTTTCCCCAGGGGGCTGACAAGTAATCTCATATGACCATATTTGATCCTATAAGGCCAGTGAAGCATAGTTCACCAGTTTCCTTACACTTTTCGGGAACAGTAAAAGCTTTTTGTACTGGTCATACAATTCTCCTTGTATGCCATGGCAACGGAAGAGATTGAACGCTGCTTCACTCACCCTCTGAACTAACACGAACCAACGCTACTTCAATTAAACTAGTCTCATATACGGCAATAAAAATATACGCCCAAATAGTAAGCCTTAGTCTCTACTTGTAAACATCTCTATTAAATCATCAATTTATTATGTGTAATTTATTGTTATTTTAAAACCACTGCAGTTATGAGAATGGCAAGAATTGGGCGTATTGTTATTATGTTCATGAATATACAGTCTTTCAATTACTAACAAAATTTTACCTTTATGAAATTTTAATTGGCCTCATATAGAGTATGCTTTTTTCTTATCAATATAAACATAATCCCATTAGTTAAAATGAAAGCATAACTTGCAATGTTTATTCCCAAAATTATTCTATGAAAATTCGGTAACAAAAAGAAAAATATAATAATGCAATAACTTGCAAAAGAAACCTACTTGATTGTATGGATAAACGAATTATTAAAACATTAAAAAAACAAAAACATTATACTTTGCCCAGTTAATATTTCTATTATACATGAAGTTTTAAGCAGTAGTTTAGATTAAGTTTCGCTATGGTATAATCGACTTATAGAAACATATTCTTAACTTTAAATAAACGTACAATTACAAACCATACATTTAAAAAGTGTGTAGTTGTAAAACTTAGGGATTTTCAGCACGACTCATTTGAAAAGCTTCTTTGTTATATAATGGACAAAATATATCCGCGAAATCAGTTAAGCCTAATAGGTCTATTTCATAAACTGATGTTTTCTAAACCAGTACGACTTCCAATGGTGAAATAGAATGTATGTGATTGAATGACCAGCAGATAGCGTAATAAAGTCTACTTTTACACTATTCAATTCAGAGGTTCAGACTCTCATGTTGATGGCTAAGGTTTTTTAACTCAGAATTCCCACCGCCCCAAGCTGCTGCCTCTGGCTCTCCTCTAGACAAATATTTTTCCCTACCTCTATGTACTTCAGTTTTTCGTATTAATTGTATTCCTTAGTTTTCTTCTAAAGCTCTCTTTCTATTGCAATGTTCTACAGTTATGTTCTACAGTTATGGTCTACAGTTATGTTCTACAGTTATGTTCTACAGTTATGTTCTACAGTTATGTTCTACAGTTATGTTCTACAGTTATGTTCTACAGTTATGTTCTACAGTTATGCTCTACAGTTATGCTCTACAGTTATGTTCTACAGTTATGTTCTACAGTTATGTTCTACAGTTATGTTCTACAGTTATGTTCTACAGTTATGTTCTACAGTTATTTTCTACAGTTATGTTCTACAGTTATGTTGTACAGTTATGTTGTACAGTTATGTTCTACAGTTATGTTATAAAGTTATGTTCTACAGTTATGTTCTACAGTTATGTTCTACAGTTATGTTCTACAGTTATGTTTTACAGTTATGTTCTACAGTTATGTTCTACAGTTATGTTGTACAGTTATGTTCTACAGTTATGTTGTACAGTTATGTTCTACAGTTATGTTATAAAGTTATGTTCTACAGTTATTTTCTACAGTTATGTTGTCAAGGGGCACGGTAGCCGAGCGGCAGCGCGTTCGACTGGCGATCCGAGGGTCCTGGGTTCAAATCCTGGTGAAGCCGGGATTTTTTTCCCAGGACTTGAGGGTGTCCCTGAGTCTACCCAGCTCTGATGGGTACCTGACATTAGTTGGGGCAAAGTAAAGGCGGCTGGGCATTGTGCTGGCCACACATCCCCCTGTATGCCGTGGCCACAGAAACTGGTGAACGCTGCTTCACCAGCCCTATGATCACTTTGGTCCGAAGGGTACTTTACTTATGTTGTACAGTTATGTTCTACAGTTATGTTGTACAGTTATGTTCTACAGTTATGTTATAAAGTTATGTTCTACAGTTATGTTCTGCAGTTATGTTCTACAGTTATGTTATAAAGTTATGTTCTACAGTTATGTTCTACAGTTATGTTCTACAGTTATGTTGTTATAAAGTTATGTTCTACAGTTATGTTCTGCAGTTATGGTCTACAGTTATGTTATAAAGTTATGTTCTACAGTTATGTTCTACAGTTATGTTCTACAGTTATGTTGTACAGTTATGTTCTACAGTTATGTTCTACAGTTATGTTGTACAGTTATGTTGTACAGTTATGTTGTACAGTTATGTTGTACAGTTATGTTCTACAGTTATGTTCTACAGTTATGTTCTACAGTTATGTTCTACAGTTATGTTCTACAGTTATGTTCTACAGTTATGTTCTACAGTTATGTTCTACAGTTATGTTCTACAGTTATGTTCTACAGTTATGTTGTACAGTTATGTTCTACAGTTATGTTGTACAGTTATGTTCTACAGTTATGTTCTACAGTTATGTTCTACAGTTATGTTGTACAGTTATGTTCTACAGTTATGTTCTACAGTTATGTTCTACAGTTATGTTCTACAGTTATGTTGTACAGTTATGTTCTACAGTTATGTTGTACAGTTATGTTGTACAGTTATGTTCTACAGTTATGTTCTACAGTTATGTTCTACAGTTATGTTCTACAGTTATGTTGTACAGTTATGTTCTACAGTTATGTTGTACAGTTATGTTCTACAGTTATGTTGTACAGTTATGTTGTACAGTTATGTTCTACAGTTATGTTCTACAGTTATGTTGTACAGTTATGTTCTACAGTTATGTTGTACAGTTATGTTGTACAGTTATGTTGTACAGTTATGTTGTACAGTTATGTTCTACAGTTATGTTCTACAGTTATGTTCTACAGTTATGTTCTACAGTTATGTTCTACAGTTATGTTCTACAGTTATGTTGTACAGTTATGTTGTACAGTTATGTTGTACAGTTATGTTCTACAGTTATGTTCTACAGTTATGTTCTACAGTTATGTTGTACAGTTATGTTGTACAGTTATGTTGTACAGTTATGTTGTACAGTTATGTTGTACAGTTATGTTCTACAGTTATGTTCTACAGTTATGTTCTACAGTTATGTTGTACAGTTATGTTCTACAGTTATGTTGTACAGTTATGTTGTACAGTTATGTTGTACAGTTATGTTCTACAGTTATGTTCTACAGTTATGTTCTACAGTTATGTTGTACAGTTATGTTGTACAGTTATGTTCTACAGTTATGTTGTACAGTTATGTTGTACAGTTATGTTCTACAGTTATGTTGTACAGTTATGTTGTACAGTTATGTTGTACAGTTATGTTCTACAGTTATGTTGTACAGTTATGTTCTACAGTTATGTTCTACAGTTATGTTCTACAGTTATGTTGTACAGTTATGTTGTACAGTTATGTTCTACAGTTATGTTGTACAGTTATGTTGTACAGTTATGTTCTACAGTTATGTTGTACAGTTATGTTGTACAGTTATGTTGTACAGTTATGTTCTACAGTTATGTTGTACAGTTATGTTCTACAGTTATGTTCTACAGTTATGTTGTACAGTTATGTTGTACAGTTATGTTCTACAGTTATGTTGTACAGTTATGTTGTACAGTTATGTTCTACAGTTATGTTGTACAGTTATGTTGTACAGTTATGTTGTACAGTTATGTTCTACAGTTATGTTGTACAGTTATGTTCTACAGTTATGTTCTACAGTTATGTTCTACAGTTATGTTGTACAGTTATGTTGTAGAACATGGTCACCCTAACTTGTACATCTACTTAACCCACTTACATTCTTTTCTCTTTTACTAGCCTGGGGGGGGGGGGGCACGGTGGCGTACTGAAGGTCCTGGGTTCAAATCCCTGTGAAGCATCCCGTGTCTAGAGGGTGTCCCTGAGTCTAACCAGCTCTGATGGGTACCTGACTTGAGATGGGTCAAAGTAATGGCGGCTGTGCATTGTACTGGCCACACAATCCCTTAGTCTCTTAGTATGCCGACTGGAATACTTTACTTTTTGTTATACCAGCCTACATAGAAACTATAACATTTCGAGATTAGTGTAATCTATACTCATGGCTGCAGCAAAAAATCGGGACAAGTCAATATATCCATTTGGAGTAAAATATAAAAAATATTACTGCTGTTATACCATTACACACACCAAGATAATCGGACAGTTGAAATCTTCTCCTTCTTTGTGTGACCCGGTCACTTTGCTTTCGTGGCCCGATACCTGGTAGCGACCCGGCATTTGGAAAACGCTGTGTCTAGAGTCATTTCGTGAAGTTATGTTTTGGTGTTCTGTTGAGGGGTTTTCTTCCGGAGTAACGTTCTGAAGTTGCAGTGGGGTGTGATCTATAGTTGTATTCTGGGAATGTGTTCAACACAAGAAGACGGTTGAGTTGGTCTATGGTGCTAGTCTATAGAAGTGATTCTTGTTCTTTCTCCACCTAATAGAATGATTTATGTGTTGTTTTTATTGGCGTTAAAGTTGTTGTTTTTTTTGTTGTTGTTTTGCAGTTACAGTGTAAACAAAAAACTATAGCTCATAAGAATGACTGATTCTTTGGCCAATTCAATTTTTCTTTACTTATGTGTTGAACAAAAAGGTCGTTATGTATGCAGGTAGCATCATTCTGAAGACAACAGGACTTACAGGGGTTTAAGTTTCTTTTTTGTTTAATGAAAAATAGATAGGCTCTAAAAAAAACTCCATCGCCAAACAGTACAAGGAACCAACACTAAGGGGAAACAATTCTTGTTCTAATCCGTTATTTTGAGTTGTTGTTTGTTGAAGTAATTTTCTAAACAAGATGGTGCATACATTTTTTTTTACAAAGCACACATTTCAATGCATTTTAATGAGAGGGCGCTATCTTAACAACTAAATAGCCCCCCGTGAGCAGTTATTTATTTGGTTTATGTGCTCACTTAATGAGGCCACTCATTGCCTCGAAGGGTCTCACGAGACATCAGATAAGAGGAAGAAAAGCACTTGACCTAATGTATGGCTGTGTTTGAGCGCATGGTGCCGAGGGCTGTATGTTTGGTATGTTAAGTGAAGGCCTTTGATCGAAATGATTTGTATAGGCTGTTTAAAATATTTACTTGGTTGGTATGTGTTGAAAATGCTGCGTCTTTTTTTAAAAAGCTTGAGCTGACATCTAAACTCCAGGCTTAGGCTTACTCCCACACAGGTATGCACGAGTCAGGATACGCACGTGTTCACTTACTCAGGTAGAGATATACTGGATCAAACACACACATACACTAATACCATTACATACATACGTAGGCCTATAAACACACTTACGTACACACTTACATAGCCTAGAAACATACACACATACACAAAAACTAATACACTTACTTACATAGGCCTACATACATATACTTTAACATACTACACACTTACTTACATCTTACACACACACTTAGATACACACTTAAACGCACACTTACATACACACTTACTTGCACACTAACGTACACACTTACATATACACTTTGCGAAACTGAATTATTTCGACAAACAACGCTTTCCTTTCATAGTTTAGATATTCCTACCTGCATCCTACATGTCCCGTAGTCTGTTGGACCGTTGGGGCGCCACAGATGACATGTACACCAGCCTCCTCCATTTCTCCCGTCTCTCAGCCCTTCTCATTACGTGGCACAGCTTTACTCCCGTCCACTCCCTGATGTTGTCCTCCCATCGTTTCTTTTCTCTTCCTCTCCTCCCTCCTTCCCCCCTCTGGTGGTGCTCTGCAGAATAGTTTTGGCAAGCCCATTGGCTCTTGTTGTGTGGCCATACCATTCCAGCTTTCTTTTCATGACTGGCCAGCAGGTCGTTGTATCGTCCAGTTTAACTATTATGAAAAGAAAGTGCATCAGAGTTTTTGTTGTTTTCTTTGTTTATAAAAACGAGTGGATTTTTAAATGCATAAATGTATCACATCTTTGTCCTTGTCGGGCTGATTGTGGGCCTTATAAAGAATAATTGTGGGTCACCGGGCCATGTAATTAATGCCACTTATCTGGAATAACTACGGGTCAACGGGCCTTGAGATGAATACCGCTTACTCGGATTAACTGTGGATCAAAGGGCTATGAGATGAATATCACTTTCCCGACTATAATTGTGGACCGCCGGGCCATGTAATGAGTACCACTGGGTACGGGATTTTAGGCTTGTCCAAAAAACGCAACTCTGGTTGATAAATGTGTCTAGACTAGAGAAAAAAAAACATTGTCTCGTGGAAATATTCCGGATGTCTCATTTCATATGTGCGTGTCACACAACTAGACAGTAGGCTAATGATATGCTTATGATGCCTGATCAAGTATTCCCTCAGATTGTCGGTGCCACAGTTTGAAGCTTACCCCATGCGCCCATTGTGAATGACCTACTTAAGGATTGTGTAGTAATCCGCCGAACCGCTTATTTCTAGGAAAGCACCATTTGAAGTCACATTCGAAGGCCGGCAGTTGATTGTGTGCATTGATCGTGGTAACGTTTGCTTACTTCAGTTTATACTTTCTAGATATCAATTATGAGAGATGAGTAGATACATAAATATAAACATCAATTCCATTCGTATAGATCATTCATTCTGGGAAATACCGCTGTAAGCCAAGATCTAGGTATAGTTTAATCAAGTTGAAGCTAGTTTTAGTATCTGTGCCATGGCGCAAGGCTGGGTTTTTTGGAACCTTCCATAGACCCCGCTACAATTGAAGAATATTAATCTTCATATATATATATATCCACAAGGACAAAAGATGGATCCTTACAAAGCGTTATACCGGCTTAATAATTAAAAACACGCTTTAATAAAACAAGGTTTATGTTTGATTACAATACAAGTCGCCATTTTGAATCTGGCTCAACAGATAAATGTGTGCCCGAGCAGACAGCAAACGTTTACCCATCTCCCACGCGCTACGACCCAACTGACCCATAATGGCACTGGTCGATTGGCTGTAGGTAGATTGATTTCTACGTCTGCTGGTTAGCTCATTCAGAAAACCAATCTCCTCTCGCGATAATGGCGGCGGAATTTTTTTTATTGAGATTAGGGTTTTGGAAGCCGTGTGCTCATAGACGCTTACGTGTGTATTGACCTACTTTTCTCCACATACTTTTTTTAAATACTTTTTTAAATAGTTTTTTTCGACATTAGTATATATTTTTTTCTTAAACCCTACCACAAGTAGGCTGTAGGCCTTTATAATTAAGCTTATATTTTAAATCAACCCTGACGTAGGTCACCAAGACTAGTCCTGCTCATTTTTTTAAGCCGACATTTTCCAATCCATAAATAGGTCAGTGGTTTAATTACAATTAACTCAACCCTGACCTAACCCCGAGTGGCCTCATTTTTTTATTATAATTTACTCGACCTTGACCTAACCAAGATAAACTGCTTCTTCAATAATTTTTATCTTTTAACCACTCGGCCTTGAACTACTAGTCTAATTGACTTGTTGAGTTCATTATATTTTTTTTAGTATCGGACAAGTGTCACAACTGCTCTAACTGTAATGATATTGATATAATATCTTGTCACTTTATGAAAGATACACTTTCAACTTTCATCCTATAGTCAATTTTCTCGTCACGTGATGTTTTTCCAAACAACTCATTAATCATCCTTTACTAACGAACCACTTCAACAAGAAATCTTTTTCATTATGCACAATAGATGTAGACTTAAACAAAGTGGGAATGTTCCATTCCATGTTGATGATTTGGTATTGGTGAAAGGGTCTGGGAGTAGATCTAAAGTTTTCATTGTCCTTCACTTTTTATGATAGTGATTTGTATTTCACTGGTCGATTCCCAGCGAGCACACCATGTCGTGTCGACGGGGAAACAAACGTGGTTTCCACGTGTTTTCGCGGCTTCCACGTTTTTCCCCGTCGATACGACGTGGTGTGCCCGTGGGTTTTCTTTCCTTTTTTATTCACCTTGATTCTTACTTCTTTGCTTTACTTTATTAATGGTACTTAATATTCTCTAATATGCATTTCAATAGTTTTACCTTTATCAAAAATATAAAAATATGGCCTCCAGTTCATA
Organism: Anisus vortex; assembly: GCA_949126835.1. NCBI lineage: Eukaryota > Metazoa > Mollusca > Gastropoda > Planorbidae > Anisus > Anisus vortex. Next base: position 27,095,246 of record OX421493.1, read on the forward strand.
ACCCAGCGAGCGCGCGACGTCATATTGACGTGGAAAAAAACGTGGTTTCCACGTTTTCCCCGAGAATACGACGTGGTGTGCCCGCTGGCTATTTGTTAGTGAGTTGTTTGGTTGTTGTTGGTTTTGAGGACGTTCTGTGACTTATAATTTATAGATGGGCCTTGTTTAAAGAATTATTATTTTCTGTGGTTTAAGTCATGCCTTTAGATGTTTTAATTAATGCATGTAGTGTTGGTTTTCCTGATTAGTTCAAGCAACCCATTTTGTTTCTCCGAAAATGCCACTCGATAAAGAAATATAACTTATAGGCTAATATTTTATGATTGAGGAGTGGTGTGTTGAGTTTAAAGTTTAAATCCCCCATGCCGATGTATCGCAGTAACAAATATTTCAATCAAGCACAGTATAGTGAGTGTGAAGACTATATATACAACAATGGCTCTAATGTTACTTGAAGCCTATTGTTGCTAGTCTATTTTGTTTTTTTTCTTTTCCTATGGTTTCCCAGGCAACGAGTAATATTGGGGCTGTAATTTTATGGGATTAAAAATCGATATCTAATCAATTGATACCCTAATTCCAAAAGCAAAAAAGGATATTGTGTGTCGGCCAAACATTCACACGAACAAGGAAATTCACTGATGGATAAATTCACACACGCACATACAAATGTAGACACACACACACACACACTTGTACACACTTGCAAACACACGCTCTCGTACACGTACCCATGTACACCTTTAGATGCACCGACACATACATTATTGTATGGAAACTGTAACATACACACAAAAACATCAATCGAAAAAAACACAGACAAACAGTCATGCTACAACGTGTGCTCTCTACGCAAACAATGATAGAAATATACACACTAACACACAAACACACACATACATATATTATGGAATTGAATGGCAAGTTTTATCATTGTCAGCAAATACAAATTCGGTCGTCTATATGATAATTCATTTTTCTCGCTTTTAAATATGTGATAGCTTATTAATTATGTATGGTTATCTCTGTGTTCATGCTATGTTGCTTGTATTTAGCACTGCTTGAAGGTCAAAGCCCAAAATACATGTCTTTAGCACCACAAAATGATTTAATGTTTTTGTTTAGAGCAGCACTCAGAATGTCTAGGTCTTGAATTATTGTGACACGTTTTAAAACAAGATGTTAGTGGAATGTCATTATAGGTGGTCGAGTGGATGTATGTGGTTGTCGAGTGGATATATGTGGTGGTTGAGGATGTATGTAGTGGTCGAATAGATGTATGTGATTGTCGAGTGGATATATGTGGCGGTCGAGTGGAAATATATTGCTGGTCGAGTGGATATATATGGTGGTCAAGTGGATATATGTGATGGACGAGTGGACATTTATAGCGGTCAAGTAAATATATGTGCTGGTCGAGTGGATATATATGATGGTGGGCAAGTGGATATATGTGATGGTCGTGTGGACATATATAGTGGTCAAGTGGATATATGTGGTGGTCAAGTGGATATATGTGGTGGTCGAGTGGATATATGTGGTTGTTGAGTGGATATGTTTTGTGATCTAGTGGATATATGTGGTTGTCGAGTGGATATATGTGGCGGTCGAGATATATGTGCTGATCGAGTGGATATATATGGTGGTCAAGTGAATATATGTGGTGGTCGAGTGAATATATGTGGTTGTTGAGTGGATTTGTGTTGTGATTGAGTGGATATATGTGGTTGTCGAGTGGATATATGTAATGGTCGAGTGGACATGTGTGGTTGTCAAGTTGATATAAATGGTGGTCACTTTGATATATGTAGTTGTCGAGCGCATATATATGGTTGTCCAGTGGATATATGTGGTTGTCCAGTGGATATATGTGGTTGTCCAGTGGATATATGTGGTTGTCCAGTGGATATATGTGTTTGTTTAGTGGCTGTATGTGGTTTTTAAGTGGCTGTATGTGGTAGTTGAGTGGCTGTATTTGGTTGTCGAGTACATGTGATATTTGTGTGGTGTATGGTGTCATACACGTGTGGTCGAGTGATATATAGTTGTTATGTGTCAGAGGATCATGTTGTTGTACGAGATTCCATGCTGTGTTCCTATGTCTTTATGAGGTAGCGCTATTTTTTTTGCCGCTCTGCGTAATGCACGAATGTATGGTAACGTGGACTTCTACTTACACAAGCCTCTTGCTCTGCGATTGTTCATTATTCTTTTAACATCTTGTTGTTTGCTTACATGTATAATGATACAAAACACGACCCGCTTATTAAGATTAAATCTTCATACATAACTAAAAGGCTAAGCTCTATAACCTACACTATATTGTGTCTTTAAGATTTGTTTTCTTATTTTCTTCCAGCTTGGCAGTGAAAAGCAGTAATGGCGGTGCAGACAAGTCTAGGGACAATAAGCTTACTTCTATGCCAGAAAAGGATGAACCGTGAGTACCGTTAAAAAAGCATTTCAGCTTCCCCCCCCCCCCCCCCCAAACCAGTGCCGGCGCTAGGTGCTGGCGACACTGGGAGTTTTCGGGGCGTCGTGTATTTAATAGCACCACCAATACATTTTTCAAGGCGGCGTTGAGAATATCTTTGTAAGGGTGCATTGGTTATATTGGAATGATGGGACACTAAAAATCTTTTTAAAGTGTGCCATATTCGGCTTGCCAGGATGCTAAGAAATCTTAGGGCCGGCCCTGCCCCAACCCACAACTTTCTAAACATTCGTTTTACAGTTTAACATCTAATATTAACTGATATATTTGTGTATATTTGTTAACGGAGAATGTATGTACTTGTAAATTGTGATATTACTAAAGCTATTTGTGCATTAATTTAGAGTAGTTTAGTTTAGTGTTAAAATGAGCTTGCAAACCATTCGCAAAAACTAAATGTAAAAAATCTGTTCAAGAAAACAATAAAATGTCTCTATAAGACTTCATCTAAGACTTTAAACAATTATAACGTTTAACTGATGGATATGTTCAACAACAGTTTGGACTTCGGACGACCATTAAAGAAAGAACACTTTTAGAGTGCAAATACATTTAAACAATGTGACTGCATATATAGTTCTTGAGTGCAAATATATTTTTTAAGTGTACAGACAGTTATAAAGTGCAAATACCGTTTTAGAGTAGACTTACAGTTCTATAAACACAGGTAGTTTTATATTGCACAGATAGTTTTAAAGTGTACAGTGTATGGAACGTATTAGACTAGATTGTACAGATAGTTCTAAAGTGTACAGTGTACAAAAAGTATTAGCCTACATTGCATAGCTTTAGAGTGTACAGATATATTTATACTTATCTCTGTTCAATGCAATCAAGGCAAGATGTTCTGGTATTCCACAACATAATATATATCTAATGTATGTTTGTACTATAAGGATAACTGCAGTTATAAAGAGGAAATCGTAAATATAAATGTATTGTTCGTAACATCCAAAACACATACACAGAGGGCACACCACGTCGTATCGTGGACCAACGTGGAAAACACGAGAATTCGTGGATTCCACGTTGTTTCTCCGTCGATACGACGTGGTGTGCCTGCTGGGTATATTGTTAGGCGCTCATCGAAGTCAGCCGAAGATGGCCGAAGAAATCCGTAGACTCATTAGTACAAAACTTATTGACTTGCTCGTATTTTGACTACGTGGATTTACCAACCAGAATTTCACCGGAGACAAAAGGCAACATATTGCAATAATATTACTGTCACAAGCTAGTGCTGATTGCCTCCAGGATTGCATTAGCCTAGTGTGTGTTGTTGTCAAAGGAGGCTGAAGATTGCAGCCTTCTCGCCTATTTATAGAAACGTAGTAGCAATCTCTCAACAGAATATTGACCAAAAAATTGAGCAGCCTTTCTAGCAATTTTTACAACAATAACATACGTACATAATTTACATTTATACATGTAGAGCGGTAGCAGTCTGGCCGGTGAGTCGAATGCAGCCAGTCAAATCTATTTTTCTGTTCTCTATATTCTGCCCAGCGATCGATTTAGTAGGCCTAATATAGGCTATTGGTACACAAATATATTCACAATGTTAATAGCTCGAACCTAAACTGCCACTGCTTTCTGAGGACTGTCGTGTGCATTCATGTGTCAACTGGCGATATTAACAAGCTTGACACTTTTTCTTTCCTCTATTATTTCTTGTGCTTCTAATGGACATCTGCTGTTGAGGCTTGAGTGGGGGGGGGGGGGGGCGTCCAGATTGAATTACTAAATTAATCGGAACGTCACAATTACAATTCCTTCACTTCACCTAATTAAAAATAAACGTATAACAGTGTCTTTAAATGTGTATCAATGTCTATAAATGTGTAGCATTTTCCATAAATGTGCAGCATTGTCTATAAATGTATAAAATTGTCTCTAAATGTGAAGCAGTGTCTATAAATGTGTAGCAGTGTCTATAAATGTGTAGCAGTGTCTATAAATGTGTAGCATTGTCTATAAATGTGTAACATTGTCTTTAAATGTGTAGCAGTGTCTATAAATATGTAGCATTGTCTTTAAATGTGAAGTAGCATTGTCTATACATGTGTAGCATTGTCTCTAAATGTGTAGCAGTGTCTATAAATATGTAGCATTGTCTTTAAATGTGAAGTAGCATCGTCTATAAATGTGTAGCAGTATCTATGAATGTATGGCAGTGTCTATAAATGTGTAGCAGTGTCTATGAATGTATGGCAGTGTCTATAAATATGTAGCAGTGTCTATAAATGTATGGCAGTGTCTATAAATATGTAGCAGTGTCTATGAATGTATGGCAGTGTCTATAAATGTGTAGCAGTGTCTATGAATGTATGCAGTGTCTATAAATGTATGCAGTGTCTATAAATGTATGCAGTGTCTATAAATGTATGCAGTGTCTATAAATGTGTAGCAGTGTCTATAAATGTATGCAGTGTCTATAAATGTGTAGCAGTGTCTATAAATGTGTAGCAGTGTCTATAAATATGTAGCAGTGTCTATAAATATGTAGCAGTGTCTATAAATATGTAGCAGTGTCTATAAATATGTAGCAGTGTCTATGAATGACAAGCATTACTTATTATGTTATAATTCTATATCCACTGTACACAGGCCAACGTTAGACGAACTGAAATTATGGGGTGAATCGTTTGAGAAGCTAATGAAATGCTCAGGTAAATATTTTGAACCATAAATATCTTTATTCCAACTATGTGAAATGCTCAGGTAAATATTTTGAACAATAAATATCTTTATTCCAACTATGTGAAATGCTCAGGTAAGTATTTTGAAGAACAATAAATCTCTTTATTCCAACTATGTGAAACGCTCAGGTAAATATTTTGAACAATAAATATCTTTATTCCAACTATGTGAAATGCTCAGGTAAATATTTTGAACAATAAATATCTTTATTCCGACTATGTGAAATGCTCAGGTAAATATTTTGAACAATAAATCTCTTTCTTCCTCCTATGTGAAATGAATATTCTATTTGTAATCAATTTCACCATAGAGTAACAATAAGATGTTAGCAAAGTGGTTTAAATGTCTAAATGTTATTGTTGTTCTTTTGAGAAGATAATATAAACATATTGTTACAGCTGTGTTTGGAATAGTTGGGATCAAATCGCATGAAATAGTTGTGCATGGCGCATAATGTCATAGCCTCGCTCGGTAGCACGCTGTAATATTATATGCATTACAAGTTTCAGACTGTAGTTTTGCAACGCCCATAAAGTTATATATAAAGTTATAGAATATGCAACAGTTATGCCACTGACCTATATAAATGGCATTGCTTATTTATTTAAACGTGTTGAATGGTGTTGGTGCAACAGGCCGGTTGTATAACACTTAGATCTAATTAAAAATTTAATGGGGTCTTTTTTTTTCAGAGAGAAGATTTCTTATTATTATATGCAGAACCAACAAGATAGCAGAGAAAATGCGTCATTAAGCAGCACTTTCACAAATAAATTAATTCATACAAATATTTGTTTTAGACTACTGGAGTAAAAAAAATATTGAAATTTGATGCAATCTATAAACACAAATCTATTATAATTAAAGATACAACTAGTTTATTCAATTGCTAGCATTTTATAGGTAAGTGAAGCTGTATAATGGCGGACTCGATGTATTTATATATAGATCAGTGTAAACGTCATATAAAAAGTTTTCTCGTTACCCATTTCTTTTTATAGGTTGTTTTTTGTTTGTGTCCCTCTAACATTTTATCACTTATACTAGTTTATATTATAAGCCTTTTATTTAAGTAGCATAGATAACAGGAATTCACCTACAACGGTCTCTTCTTTTTGTGACACGGTAATTTTACGTTCATGTCCCGCCACTGGGTCGCAACCGGACTTACTTCGGAAAACTCTTATGTACAACCATAAGTTTGGCCTATACTAGAATATGCAGCCCCTGTGTGGGACCGATCAACTAAAGAAAACATTTACAAATTTGAACAAATTAAAAAAAAAAAGCGTCATGGTTCATAACTAGTGAATATTCACAACTGACAAGAGAAACACCAATAGTCAAATCACTAAACCTTAAAACACTAGAGGACAGAAGGGCAAAGAGTAAAGTAGTAATAATAAATAAGGCATTAAACTCTAATTTGGAAATACAACCCAATAACAACCTGTTGCAAAGCTCAGATAAACATAAAGAGAAAAAACACTTTCCTTATCCCTTATGCGAGAACAAATGCATATAAGTAGCCTACGCTTTCTTCCCGAGTGGCATTCGGGCATGTAATGGGTTGCCTGAACAAACCAGGAAAACCAGTAACTTAACATCATTTAAAACATTGATAAAAATACAAGACTAGACTCGGACCACGGATGAGCCTAGGGCGCAATAATCTTCTTTATAGAAGGAGCGTTTATAACGTATAAGATAAGTGACTATAAGTACGGCTGTTCGGCCACGGATTTAGCCAACTGATTATTTCAAAGTTCTTATTTGTTCTTTGTGTCTTTGTTTCCTCTTTAGGTGGTCGGAAGTTATTTCGTGAGTTTCTTCGATCGGAGTACAGTGAGGAGAACATGCTGTTCTATTTAGCGTGTGAGGACCTCAAGAAAGAGGACAACCCAGAGCTTATAGAAGAGAAGGCAAGGCTAATATATGAGGATTATATATCTATACTCTCGCCTAAAGAGGTTAGTCCGGTGTTTTTTCTTCTCCCACTGTTTATTGTTTGGTTTGTTTGACCCAATTTCTCCTCGCTATTGTTTAAAGTTGAAAGTAATCCCAGATGTTCCAGGAGAACTAGATGTATAGATCGTGTAGATTGGTCATACTATTAATTTATATATATTCTAAAAAGAAAAACACAAAAACTATACGCCTAGAAAATGTGCTTTAATAATTCCATAGAAATAATATGTTTGTTTTTTTTTAAACCAAATGTAGGGTTGATTCTAAATATATTCAAAGCCACTTGAACAATACTTTTAAGCGTTTGATAACTCAGAAAATCCAATTGTATATAGGCCTATTATAATAGGTAACGGAGATGGTCACAGGCATTGATGATGAGTAGAGTGAAACGCTACCTACTTTATCGGCTCAATTTGTCTATTATTTGACGTAACTTATAGTATGTTACAGACGCTACATTTATACAAAATAATTGTTTAAAAAAGGTTTTTGGGTAGAAAGTGGAAGCAATTGATTCTTCTACGAAGTGGCGTCATTTATCAACACAAATATAACTTTTTTTTCTTGACTTTCTTAACACTGAGATACAAATAGACTTACGTTGAACATCTCCAGTAACAATACTTCACATTTATACTATATTATATTGTATTATATTATAACTATTCAACTAGTCGGATATTGGCTATTTATGCCTACATATAGATGTGTTGTAAATAAAGGTCTTCTATTCGCACATCTACTTGTCAAATTTGTTTAAATATGTCTCTATCTGTCCATCTCTGTATCTGTACATGCTTACCAATCTATCTCTTTATCAACACAGTATAATACCTTCAATCTACAATATCACCAACTTCACATGGGCACCACAATCTCGTAACTGCCATCTTGTTGTTTGCTATCACGAGAATAATGGAACTTGACTTGTCCGCGCGTAGTATCTTAAGCATAAGGAGAGAAAAAAAAACAGCAGCTTAAGAACTCGTAAATTCTAGAAGAAATGAACTCAGTGGGGAACGATGGTAGAAAATATCATTACAATAATCTGAGCCACCTTTTTAGCCACCGGATGTGGTAGGCCCTATTTCTTGAATTAGTCTCGCGGCAGACGATCGATGGCGCGAAAAGATTACCATGCAAACGTATCTCGTGAAGTTTCTGCTCTGTTAATTTTTTTTAAAATCCCATAAGGGGGTAGGGGGGGAGTATTTAAGTATAATTAGCAGTTCACTAATGATGTAAGCATGTTTTTTTTAAGTGCTTTTTTTGCTCGTGACACGTTTTTAATTCTAGTTTTTTTATAATATAAATTATTGTTCTTATTATTAGATATCTGTAGATAATACAAGTGTGTTTTGTCCCCCAACCTAGCTTTCAAGTTGGCATCTAGCATTATGAACTATAGTAGGCCGACCTATTCTCTGACAAGCAGAACCCAGAGTATATAGATCTAACCGGAGATAATATAAACCCGGAGATATTCTTACATAGACCAAGATGTGTTCATTTTAACACCTTTTTTTTTTTTTTACATATTTTAAATTATTGAAAATCATATAAATATGTCGAATACTAGCCACTGTTTGCTAACTATGGAAATATTTCTTTTATCAATATGATACCTGTTAATACTACACAGACTATAATGTCCAGCATGGCTTCACCTGTTATTTCAACCTGTCATAGATTCGTAACATTATGTTCTTTGTTTCTTTAATTTAAAAAATTATAAAATTTAATCAGATAATTTATTGATAAGATAAATAAGTGGGTTCTTCATGTCTGCTATGATAATTTAGAGATAAGCTGCTACGGTCATTTATAGTATTATAATAACTTACAAGAAATAAGAAAAAGTCGAGGGGGGAGGGGCATGCAAAGAAATCAGTGCATTGGTAGCTGGAGGACGGAGAGGGGGGGGGGGCTGAAGACGGACGAGTTGACTAACCAAACCGGAAGTTTAACCATTGGTGTGAAGAAATCCAATCAAGGAAGTGGTTTGGGTGTCACGCTTGAGTGAATTTCAGAGACACGTCTGGTCGGGTGGGGTCGAGGTTTAAAGGTTAAGTTTAATTTAGAAACGCTACAATTTTTCGAAGTAAATTTAAAATTACTTATAAAATTTCTGACGAAAGGAATTTGTATCGACTGTCAGTTGAAGACTAGTAGACGATCTACATTCTCACTTTTTTTTTAAGCCTACGCGTACGAATTATTGCCCTTGTTGAACTATCGATATAATCATTAATCTACAATCTAGGGACGTCTGGGACTTAGTTTAAATTTGTTGAAAATCTATTCAAAGTACCTTAATATATTTAATACGAGAAATACTAATTGGTGATGAATGCAACAAAAAACATATTGAACAGGGCATAATGAAATGAGCAAACTTTCATTGTATCATTGGTGGGTAGATCTGGCCAAGACCCGGTCTACAAAGTGAGAAATGCTGAGCTTGACTTTGTGTGTTTGTTTTTATGTGTTGTGTAGTGTATGTTTGTGTGTGTCTCTGTGTGTGTATGTGTGTAAATGTGTGATTGTGTGTAAATGTGTGTGTATGTTTGTGTATGTGTGTTGGTACCTGCCCCCAGCGGTAACGAATTGACTACGGTTGATTGCACTGTCTCCGTCTCCCGAACAAGTAGATTGGCGGGTAATGGCTGTTCGTTTAATGAGTTTCTAGATTATTCTATTCAGATTCATCTCCGTTTTCTTCGTGTTTCATCAATGTGTCAATCTCCACCCTCCCTCTAGACACTTTCAATGTTTTCATTGTTTGATTTACAACATAGAATTGTATTTGATTAAGACTTTAAGACTTTTCCAGAACAGACAAACATTCACTTTGTGTTTTTATGTTGTTGTTGTTGTTTTAAAAAAAAATGTATGACAATTTTTTTTAAAGTGTGAAGCTTTAACCACATTTTTTAGCGTAACATAGATCTATACAAAGTTCAAAAATGAGGATACGATGTGTGCAATTACTAAAACTATTATTCACTCATTTTGTTTTGATTATACGAATCTGTGAGTTTATAGCTAACTGAACACCCGCTTTAAACTGACTTCAATATAATGATATGTTCCTACTTTATAAAAAAAAAATCAATGTGTATAAAATCGGTCAGGCCCTAAACAATTTTGTTTTTAAACTACGAGGATTGAATGAAACTCGTAATGGTCAATAACACTGATCATGTTGGAGAATCAATTCTATTCAACCAGCTGACAGTGTATTTAAATGACATGATGGGTGTCATTTATAAGATATCAACACAATTCTTACCGAAGAGTGTCGTTACACTTCTGTACTGATTGGTAGATGCCGGAACATTCTTGCTGGAAACATCCAGTTCTGTATCATGCTGACATTGCCCCACATAAATGAGAAAAAACAAAAATGTTGTTATTGTACAATGAGTTGGTGTTGTAGTGGTTTTTTTTTCATTTTCACGGTATTGTTGAACTTGTTGTGATTGGTGGAGTGACAAGCGTGTTTTCGTTTTCAGCCTTTCATTCACGTGGCTTTCGATGAATTCGAAAGACCAGTGGCGTAGCTAGAAAAAGTGCGCAGGTGAGAGAGGGCCGCACCCAGGCGCCATAGTTTGGACAGGCGCGAAACAAAAATGACAGTTAAAACAAAATATTATAACAATAATTTTGCTTCAACTATCTCCAAATGTATGTTTTGGAGCAAAATATTTAGTATATCTATACGATTGTAAATGTATGTGCTTGTTTTCTTTCTATTTTTTTTTACATACAGCCGGAAGTGATGAAATAAGTCAGGATTGCAAGGTGGAGGGGGAAGAGTGTTTAGTCAAAATAAATCCAAAGTGTGGGCTAATAGTGTCAAAAAATTTCTAAACTTCACTTTTTGTAGATCTATATTTTCTAGCTTTCTTATTCACTGAACTATTTATATAAAACCTTCATTCATTCGTTTATTATTATTCTTTGACTCCAGTTTATGTTAGTCGCGTTATGTTAAATTTAGCTCGTTAGCATCTTTTGAAAATGAAATACAAAGTTAATCCTGTACATCTTTTCTTACTCGCAGTACAACCAGTAGCGCAGCACACAGACATGTTTTTTTTTTTAGTAAATGAAGGAATATGACCGGAAGTGTTGGTTACTTATAACCTTTTAGGTTCACCATGCATGCATAATCGTTAAGACTGGTCAATATCTTATTTATTCACGTATAACCTGTGTAAGCTTACATGTAATTATTCTTACTTGCGTTCCAATGTCCACCTAAAATTTAAGAAACAAAAAAAGTCACTCCTCTAAAACTGCTTCCTGTCGTTTTTATTGCCTCACGTCATCAAATGTGGACAAGAAATTCGCCATTTTCGTTTGGCCGCTATTCCCATCTTTACTCCTCCCACCCCCACCAACCCCTTCTTGTTTTATTCAAAAGGGGCTTTTTTTGGCAGCTCGCCCTTTCTTCTTCCAAATTACTTGCTCTTGTCTCACGTGATGTAAACTTTTTTTTGTACCTTGCAAAGAGAAAAATGGGGGGGGGGGGGCAGGAAAGGGAATGAAACGCCCACTCATTCTTTTGAATCGTGAGCCCTTTCTTTTCTCTCGCGTCTTGTCGTGCTGAAGTGGGGGTGGGTGGGTGTCAAAGGGTAGGGTGGCAGCGTGGGGTGAAAGGTCATAATTACGATGTGGTATATGGGGCAGCGTCATTCTAAGGGATGTAGAAAAGAACCACACTACAGAGTGACCACTTTAAAACTTGTACTTGAAAGTCACAGGCTAGAAACAGATATATACTCCCCACCGTCTGAATGATATACATTGACTTGATATAGAATACGGCGGAATCGGACTGCTATTTTAAAGGGCCAAGGGTTAAAATCCTGGTTTAAGGTTGAGAATTTTGTTTTCCCCCAAGGGTTCGGAGGGTTTGGGTTTGTTTTGATGATCTACTATGAGGCTGACATTACTTGTTGGTAGTAAAGCCTGGTTACACAATCCCTTCGTATCCCGTTGTTGAAAATATAAACACTCTTGAAATGCTCTCATAGAGCTACCACTTTTTGTTGTTTTATTTTTCAGGCCACGGTAGTTTATGATTTTCATAAGGGTTAGCTCACACTTGACTTTTGGTGTCTTCCACTTGCCTATATGTGTCTTTAGCTTTAGTATTGTTGTCTTTGACTATTGGTGTCTTTGACTATTGGTGTCTTTGACGAATGGTGTCTTTGACTATTGGTGTCTTTGACGAATGGTGTCTTTGACTAATGGTGTCTTTGACGAATGGTGTCTTTGACGAATGGTATCTTTGACGAATGGTGTCTTTGACGAATGGTGTCTTTGACGAATGGTGTCTTTGACTATTGGTGTCTTTGACGAATGGTGTCTTTGACTATGGATGTCTATGACTTTTGATGTCCTTGACTAATGATTTCTTTTAATCGCTTCTGAACCCATGGGCCTCATCGCTGGCGAAGTGTGGAAACCACTAGTATGCTTGCATCAAGAGCACACGCGTCCGAGGTCTCATTGCACCGCCGAGGGGCCCCGAGCCTCGGTGGGGAGGAAGAAAATGCGCGCAGCGTTCCCGCCTCAACCTCACCCTAGTGCCTGGATGCCCATATCCATACCTATTGTGCGGGATTTTATCTATCTTTACCCTATGATGGGCGTGCTGAGAGGTGGCTGGCGCCGGACAGGATTGTAGACTCTCTTACTTTTAATAGCGAATCAACTAACAGTCAGAGATTTAACTCTAAACATGCTGCATGCATTATTGTAAGGCTTACTGAACGATTAAAAACCGATGCCAGTAACCCCCCCCCCCCCACACACACACACACACACTCAACACCATTCTATTGAATTAACAGTACGATTGTACCAAGTTATCATAAATACACAACACCAAATCTAAAGATCGTGTTTAGAGATGTTGACATGTAGCTGTTTGTGTTGTGATGTTGACATGTAGCTGTTTGTGTTGTGATGTTGACATGTAGCTGTTTGTGTTGTGATGTTGACATGTAGCTGTTTGTGTTGTGATGTTGACATGTAGCTGTTTGTGTTGTGATGTTGACATGTAGCTGTTTGTGTTGTGATGTTGACATGTAGCTGTTTGTGTTGTGATGTTGACATGTAGCTGTTTGTGTTGTGATGTTGACATGTAGCTGTTTGTGTTGTGATGTTGACATGTAGCTGTTTGTGTTGTGATGTTGACATGTAGCTGTTTGTGTTGTGATGTTGACATGTAGCTGTTTGTGTTGTGATGTTGACATGTAGCTGTTTGTGTTGTGATGTTGACATGTAGCTGTTTGTGTTGTGATGTTGACATGTAGCTGTTTGTGTTGTGAGCAAGACGAATGTGGCAGTAAACCAGAGTAAACTGATCGTTAAATGGGAAATCGATTGGAAAATTGGTTAAAACAAAAAGCAATGTTCTAAGTGTACGTGGTAGAAATCTAAGGCTACTCTTCCCTTTAGAAAATAAAATAAATTAAAAATGCCAGATCTGGCACAAAAAAAGCTAACTGGGCTAGAATATTTACCTTACATCCGGCGGTGTCATCACCAATTAGTGGTGGCGATGAAGTTTACGACACAAAAGCGTTTAGAGTTTATACCGAAGAGATGAAGACCACTTTTTTGTTTATAGTTTTCTTTACAACGAATTCTTATGTATGTAGATCTATGTGTAGTTTTGTGGTTGTTTCAACAATTGGTGTGTGAGATCTTTAGCTGGTGTTTGTTTATCTTGGTGACATGGTGTTGTGGTGATATGAAAGAGGTGTGGGGAAAGGGGGTGGGAAAAGTGAAGGCTGATTGACAAGGCGATGGTGTAATTTTAGTGATTGAAAGGAGAGATATAGGTTGGTGCGGCCTTGTCTTTGACAACAACTTAGTGTGAAAATCGCTCTGCGTGCCAAGTCTGGCACGCGCGTCGTAGGTTGCCGACCCCTGGTATATTCTTTTCTAAAGCCTAAAACTTACTTATTTTTACCAAGTAAACGAACATACAGTGTTTTTTTAAGTTAGTATAATTGGGCTGCTCTCACAAACTCATAACAATAAAGGTAGCAGTTGGGTTTAAATGGCTTGGAGAAGATTACATATGTTTGGTTTTGTTTTAAATTAGTAGACTGTTATGTTTGATTGTTGACATTTTTATGTTATTGGTGTTGAGTTGTTTTTGAGTTGTTGTTGATTGTTGTTGTTTGTTTTTGTTTGTTTTTGGAAGAGAGAGAAAAATCTCGAGAGAGAAATATGTGTAGGCCTATATATACATGGATATTTCTAATGTAAACATTTGCATACAAGATTTAAAAAAAAAAAAAACTTCAAATTCTAAAACTGACAAAGTCTGAGTAAACGTACAAACGAATAACTTGAAGATAAAGCTGGCTTTATAAATTGAATTAAGTTATGACACTGCTACCATATCATCTACCATACTAAAATTGCATTAAAAAAAAGGGTCTTACGTCCAGGGCATAACGATTTTAGGGCTGAACCGGAAGGGGGGGGGGGAGAGACACCAAGGTTCTGTCCGGGCGCCAGCCACCTCACGTGTAACTTAGGGACGGTTTCAACAGTCACTTGCACTATTTACTCCCACTGCGGAATTCCCCTCGGATCATTATCGTGGTGGCTCGCCCGTATACCTGCAATGTCGCCCGGTTGGTGTAGTCATCCAGGCACCAGGTCGGGGTTGCTGCGCTCATTCCTTCCTACCCACTGGGGCCCAGACCTCTCGAATGCAAGCGAGGACCCCCGAAGTTATAGCAGGGATGTCACCCATGCGTTAGCCCACCGGTGATCCCTAATGCAAGCGTACTGGTGGTTTCCACACTTCGCCACTGTAAGTCCCGTTAGTAGAGAAGTGCTATTATCTACCAAAATCTTGCAATCGTGGCGAGATTTTCATGATAATGATATCCTATTGAATTAGCTTAAAAAGTAATGTAGACTATATCATTTACATTCTTTTTGTTTTCCTTAAATAACATGTTTTGAAATTTCATAAGTTTATTAATTCATTTTCTTTTTCTTTTCCTTATAGGTTAGTTTAGATTCTCGTGTCCGAGAAGTTATAAATAGGAACATGGTTGAGCCCACACCGCACACTTTTGACGAAGCACAACTCCAGATATGGACATTAATGCATCGAGATTCCTACCCAAGGTTCCTCAATTCACAAGTGTATAAAAGACTTCTGCAGCAATTGTCATGAAAGGATGAACACACTCCAAGTGCACTCATTGTTCTTGAATTAACCCGTGTATATTTCTTTTTCATTTTTAAAAGAGTAATTTCATTTTTTAAAAATGTGTCCGTCGAATTCTGGGGGACTAACGGCCGCAAGCAGAGACACGTGACGTAAATCTGACGAATGGCAGAAAATCATCTTTACAATTAGGAGCTTTTCTAACTTTCTCACAAATATATTTCATAGGTGAAAAAGTTCTACATGCTGTCACTTTCAATACAAAAAAATGTTAAGAAGCTGCAACTAACTGGTAATTTCATTTACTATATTGAACTGTCAACTAATTGTGGATGAAATTTAACTAGATTAGCCATGCCGGGCATACTCCATAAGTAAAACTGAATTGCTAAATCCATGATTTCAATTATATAATTTAAACATGCATTATTTATTCCCCTTTTACAAATTAGTTAAATTAATTTTAACTGTTTTCTGTTGAATATAATTATAATTTATAATTATAGCCTCTTGAGGGTCAGATTTTTTGTTTGAAAGAAAGAAATGTTAAAGGTTTACCAATTATATCTGAACACTGTTACAATGTAGGTCTCTTATCTAAGTCTATATTGAATTTAATATGATGTTAAAAAAATTAAAGTCTTTTTATATTTAGTGGTGTTAAGTAAGTCAGTTGAACAATCTAAGCATAAGAGTTGCTATTTACATTCATTGATTTCTTTATTTTTTTTAATCAATTAGGCCTACAGTCTGACAAAGTTCTAAAATAAAAATGTAATGTACCCGAAAAATTGTTTAATTACTTTATCTTTTTTTTTTCCATAATAAAAATTAAACAAATGAAATGATTAAACAAACTAATATTTGTTAAAGGCATCATATTAACAAGTTAATCTTTCACTGATAATAGAGTCAATAAAGTGAATAAAATATGTCTTCTGATTGAATAGATGATCTTGTCCAAAAATGTTTCTCTTTAGTGCCAACTAGAGAGTGCAAATGAAAATACTGCAAAAACTAAAAACTTCAACTGTGTAATTTGAGCATTTGGGTATTCAAAAACTTATCAAATGTGCATACCTTGTATGATTGGCATCTTGCACTGATGTCGGTTGCACCCCTGGGCACTGAAAACCACTAGGTGTCCGAGCCACTTTCTTTTTTTTTTGTTTTCACCTGATGAATTTCTACTGAACTCATAATGCCCCAGTTTCAGATGTGTTTGATGATTTTGGAAAAACAAAAACAACGTGATATCCAAGACAAGTGTACAATTTATTTATCCCTGTATTGTTCAGGAACACGGTGACATTTTGTTTTGTTATTAGCTCCCTGCTCATGTTGAGTAAAGGTTTCATACAATGTATCTTAGACAATTATTTATATATCAAAGTGTACAGATCTAATGTACGCTAGCTAGTGATGTTTTATTCTTGGCTGGCTAGATGACCATTGATATTTTTAAAGCCATATATATATACATATAACAGCACTGTACTATTTCAAATTCATTTTTTTATTTAGTAAAGCCAATAGTATATAAAACATACTTTTCTTTAATGCAATAACTTAACTCGTAAGGCTAGTGACACTTAATTTTTAATTTTTTGTTTCTTATGAAATAAACAAATTTTAATTTATTATGTGTTAATTTTCACCTGTACAGAAAGTATCTATCTCCTTCCTTATTAAACCTGTTGATGTGTGTGTTATTACATTATTACTAGATTTGAAGAAAAGAATATTCATCCTACTGTTTATAATATGAAAAAAAAAAGGATCATTTCATTTCCAAACTGTTTCCTTTTTTTATGGGTTAATTGTATGTATATATCAATTTGTGTGTATATGTAGGAGAATTTAGATGTTTATGGCAAGTATAAATGTCTTGCTATTGTATCAATAAGAGCTAAATATTCTCATGTTCTATATAAATAATACATATGTATATGCCCTTTTTTCAAACCCATATTTTTTTTATTTAGCCAATTATTTAAAAGTTAATTTCCTTGTAAAATCTGTTGTTTTTCTTTTGCACAATTGTTTAATTAAAAATTAGTATTTTTTTGCATCTTTATTTTTAAAAAATATGATTTTACAGTATAAATAAGCCATCTAGCTTTCTATTCCAGAAAAGTAGCCCTGGGACAAAGACCATCTTGTTGTTAATCTTTACGTCTGCTTAAGAATTATTGTTAAGTAGAAAGCAAACGACATGGCCATGAAATAGCCAGAGCTTTTTTGCACATGCCAGGGCTAATGAGAACTTTTCAATATACTTAAAGACAAACTGGTTTATTTCCCTTGATTACAGTGGTGGGCTCCATGTGGAGATTAAGTGATCAACCATTCCCAGTTGCGTGTCACTCTAAAATTGTTTATTTCTGAGAAACAAGTAAAATCATTCTGATTTATTTCAGATTTCCCTAAACTATAAAACCGCATCGAACATGTTATGAACAAATTTTTATTTAGAGCATTAAATCATCAACAAACTTTGTGTATCCTATTTATCAGGATATCTTTAAAGGTTGTTTTGTATGTTTTTTTGTCTTTTTTTACTTTCTTTTGATTAACTTATGATTTGAATACAATTTCAAAATGTGTTGTTTTTTTTTCAACTATTCCAGTGTGTATGACCATGCAAAAAAAAATTGTTTAGTGTAAAAATTTAAGATTGGACACATCCAAATTTCTGTGATCAGCTGTTTAGTCATGTTTTATATATATATGTATTATATATATATATAAGATTCCTTTTGTATAGTGCAACGATTTTTTTCATCATCATCCTTATCAATAAACACTTTACTATTTATAACATTTTTTTTCACTTTTTAATTATTAGTTTTTTTTGGCGGGGTGGTACTTTTTTTTTTAATATAAGGCGACAATAAGAGTAGAACTTTTTAACTATAGTAGTGCAGATATTTACATTTTAAATATCTAATATATCAAAGGTGAAATAACTTTTTAAGCTGTTTCACAGAAATATTTTTCTATTTATTGAATGGTTATTTAATATTTTTGCAAGAGCAGGAGAGCTTGCCATAATTTTAATCTTTTGCTAAAAATTGTATTTTTTTGTGGCTCGCATTTTGTAACATCTTATGGTAAAATTAATTTAAAATAATGTACATAACAATATAATGATTCAGATGCTAAAAAAATTATATATTATTTCTGTAGGTTTAAGCTTAGTATATCTTTCACAAATTGATTCATGAAATTAGTAACTCTACACTCATGGAAATATTTACTTTCTATACATATTCAGACTTGCATTAAGGTTCCATGTTTTCTGTCTCCATTTATAATCTTCTAATAATTACTTTTTTTTTTGAAACAGAGACATTCCAATGACATTAAACAAAAGAAGTGAAATTGTGTATACAACTACCAGTAATTTATTTTTAAATAGGTCTTTGAGTCATAAAAGGTTTGATGAAAAATCATTTTAAATTTGAAAAACAGTGATCATATTAATTACCAAGTCTAAGCTTTTCTTGATAATTATGATAAAGTGCATCTAATACATTTAAGTTTAAATAAAAATATTAGATTTTAAAAGAAATTTTTCTGGCAAATTTGTTTAATATACGGTTGCAGACATAGTATAGTGGTTTTCCATTGTTGTGTAAAAAGGCTTACAAAAGCTCACAGTATGTATATATAAAGAAAATACATGCAGATATATATTAGTATGTGTGTACCGGTATTTATAAGCCTTAAATATAGGCTATTAGTAAAAAATAAGAAAAATATAGTTAAATTTAAATAAATAAGCAAGTAATCTAGCAAAATAAAAGTTTGCTCATCAAACATATTATATGTATATGAGAACAGCAACATTTTTAATCTTTTAAAACAAAGGAGTAATTTAGAAAAGTTCTCAAAGTTTTAGGGCATCTGAAAATCTCCATTGTAATTGATAGTAAAAACTTCCTAAGCTAAATATAAAATTTAGCTTGATATCTTCCATTGTAAAGAAGTATCTCTCAAGAGTTTGATCTCGTGAGCTACTTGGATTTTCTAACATAGCCTAGTGCATAAAATACAGTATGTTTCAAATGAAATCTGAAATCTCTAAGTTATAGTTAATGAAACACTATCTTATAGTATTTTTTTTTAATGTCTATCATGAAAGTACTTTAAGTAGTTTGTAGTGAATTTTTAAAGGCAACTTTCCCACATATTTATTTTCTATTTTTGATTTATAGCTAAAACAAGATAAGTTTTAATACTTTTTAAATATTCCCTTGTCATCAAACTATATTAGCCCAACCAATCCAATATTAGGTCAAGATTTAAATATTATAACTGTTGTCTAGTAAGCAGCACATACTCCAAAGTATTTGATAATTGCTGGATTATTTGACTGTTATTTCTTTGTTTAAGTTTGACAAATATTATATAATTTGTTTCAAGGTTTTTACCTAATTAGTTAACAATTCGGACAATAGAGCATGAATCAATTGATTTTGATTTTGTATGGACATGATAATATTTTTACTAACAGATTTTAAAGATATTATTTACTTTAATCATTTAGTGAACGAAATATAAACCCTATCCCATGCTATCTATTGATATGGTCGCACAATATAATTTCCAAAGATCTCTTAAGATGAATTTCCTCCATCTTCATTAAATTGGGTCTTTAATGAAAGTGAGCCCCATTTTTTGGAGAGACCATGCACTTCTTTGCTTGGAGGCTACATTGATTTGACCAAAATTGAGACAAGTAGGAAATTATTGGTGGTGTATCTGTGCATTTTACAGTATAGTGTAGAGTCTTAATTGGGCACTGAAATATTTGTCAATATCAAAATTAAATATCATATTTAAAAAATGTATGCAATGCTAATAATGTATTAGCTAAACAGTTGAAAAATTATGCTAAACTTTGTAAGTACATTTTGATTTACCAAACTCATTTCAACTTTTAGATTTTGAGAATTATTTGAAAAACTCACTTGAGAGTGAAATTCATATTTCTTGCTTCAACAAAATATGGTTTATTCTTTTTTTTTTAACTGCTACATGCCTGGCATAGGAAGAGTAGAATGAATTAGCATATCAATATAATTATGACTGAGTCAATAGTTGAGGGTTTCTTTTTTACCTCTTTTCCAGTTATATAATTATTTAATTTTTTTTAAATAAATGGCCAATGCATCAATTTGAATGAACATTTAGTAATTTAGTATTCACTGTTTTAATTAAAGGTGAAATAGTCAAAGATAGTAGGACTATATATTAAGGATTAATTCTTGACATAATTTTTTGCTGACTGATTTCTTTGTTTACTTTTGGAAAGTGCACAGATCAAAGCGGAATAGATTCATTACTGTAAAAATGCATTATCACTAGACATGAAATAATCTGCACTCCATAACTTGTACCCTTGTGTTCTACATAGCAACTATGCTATGCATTCAATGGACTTGAAAGAACAAATCATCATTATTTAACTAAACTAATTAAGAATGTCTTTCTATAACAAATAGACATGTAACTATTGCAATATTCAATTCCTGCACATTGTGTTAATTGAATAAAAGAGTGCTTGTTAGTTTCATTTCTTTTTGCTGTTATTGTTGTTTTGAAATATCTAGTAAATAAAAACAACTGTAATGCTGCATATTTATTTAAAGAATTCTTTTCGCCCTTCTGTATAGCCATAGGACATTCTTGTTTAACTGTACTTCTGTAAACTCCAGGCTCCTGTCTATTTTCTAAGGAGGTTATGACTTCCCTCTTTAGAATTCTGCTTTAAAAAGATTATGGTTTTATTTCAGTTTTTTTGTTAATCTCAAAGCAAACAGGATTCTACCATTGGAATCTTCTACCTTCTGCTTTTTTGCAAATTATGAAACTCACTTCTGCTTGAATAGGTGGCAGATTCCATTCTGGATTCTCCCCCTTAATAAATGTATCCTTCAACCCTCCCCTTCCCCCCCCCCCCAACCCCCACATCTTCCACATGAAACATTGACTGTACTAATTTTTTGCTATGGCTGACTCTACTAAATATATTTAATTACTTTTTGTAATTAAAATGTTGTTACATTATGTTACACCTTGCTCATTCTCCTTCCTTCTGTAAGCAGATCACGGAAGTTCAGTAACAAAAAGATGGCTACTTTATAATTAGCTATAGTTTTATATATCATCGCTTTAATATTTCAACTAATATTAGCTATCAAATACCTCTTACACAATAATAGTTAAAAGATACAATTCCAATACATTTTCATAAAGTGTTAGGGTTCTCAAATTAATTTTCAATGCAACATTTTTCTAAATTCATTTGGTCTACATTATTTTTACTTTCCATAGATTAGTTGTTGTTTTTTTTTAACACATAATTTTAGATTCAGTATTTAGTTTATGTATCTGAATGTTTTTCTCGGGGGTGTTTTACAAATTCTCTGTTTTATTTGAACTGTTACTATAATAAAAAAAGCACAATGTAATAAACCATATCATAAATATCTATTGAAGGTCTCGGTATAAAAATGTACATGATATAAGTTCATGATGGACAATGAAATGTCCAACCACAGTTCTTGTTCTGCATATAAAATTATTAATTCTTGTTAGATGTGATTAAAAAAAATATTTTTCACCCCCTTTAAAAATGAATTTTCTAATATATTATGTTTGCAGTTTTTAGTTTAAATTGTGTAGACTTCTGAAATTTATATAGACCCTGTGATGTCTGTAATATATAACTTAGACTTTCAACTGAATATGTTGAAATATTCTTTACTTTAATATTTAAAAAAAAATGTGTTCCAATTTTCTTTAAAGTTTTTGTGCAATCAGTTTTCAGGAAGTGTCACATTTTTCACTCAATTTGTACCCATTTTTCTTGTGCTTGTATTCAATTGCAAAATGGCTCCATTAATATACATAACGTATTTCTTGTAATCCTACTGCTCATAAAGCCCTTTCCATAAAACTGTACGGGTTTCATCACACAATCTTTGCTATCAAGCGAAAAAAATAACAAAAAACAGAAATCGACTTAACGAATGTTTGTATTTAATAAATGTTTGTCATATCAAATTTTTTTATAAATGTTTTTAAATTCAGTTTCTCTTAATTTCTAGAATGTTCTATTAGGTATGATATTTATCATTACAGACATTTTTCTAAAATTTGTTTTCTTTTTTTTCTTTTTTTTATTTGATACATTTTGTGAATGCCTAACCTTCTTGGTGTATGATAGGGCATAAATGCTCGAATAGATGTTCTGGAAGGGAGGGAACTCGGTGTATCTTCAGTTATCATCTATCATGACTTAATGCCACACCGATTTATCTGTGTTTAGTGTGTCCTTTTAAAAAATCAAGACAAGGATTTAAGATATTGCTTCGGTAATGAGCGTGTGTGAACAGTGTTCAGAACTGCATTTCATTTTCTTCTACCACTTTATTTATTCTCATTAACTGAATGCCAATATGTGAAGTCAGTCAAACCATTATGATATTCTGTCTTATCATTCAACGTGATTCAATCACACACTCAGTATGTGTGTGTGTGTTTCATCTTATAAATGCCATACGACTTATTATTCAATTTTTTTTTTTACATTTTTAATAACCACTTGAAATTATTTAAGAGTATTTATTTAAACAACCAATTGCATTTTTAAATGTAGTTTTGATTCTTTATGAAACTTGTTCTTTTTTTATGTTTAGGTTTGTTTACTTTTCACTACTTTTGAGTATGAGTGGTGTTTAGTTGTTTTATTCTTGTTTAAATGACATGCCAATTTATTTCTCTTAAAGTTTGTGTTTCAAAACAAAAATGTTTTTATTCTCATAATGTTTTTATTCTCATAATGTTTTTATCCTCATGATGTTTGTATTTTCACAATGTCTGTGTTCAATGTGATAAAAAAATCAGAAAACCTGTTATGAGTCTAAAAAAATTTAAGCTAAAAACATCTTCTAGAAATTAAAGTTCATTCAAACCTTGAGTTTTGTTTTGTTTTTTATTGTTTTGTTTAGTCTAAACATCATGGCTATGCCCAGGACATAGGCTATTGCTCTCAGGGCCCCAGGAGCCTAAATCTTTGTATTTGCGGAAAGAGTCAAAAATATTTTTTTAAGCTGAACAATTTATACCAAGGACAATAACCCAATATATGGATCACCTAAGAACCCAAATTAAATCCCTTTACAGCCTTGTTTGATATTGTTTTGTTGTTGATTTCTAAATTAGTGACATATTATTTCAATGCAATGAAATCTTTTTAATAAATGCATTATTTTCTTCAATATATTTATTTACAATTTATCCAGCTGTTAATATTAAGTCAAAGTTCCTTATTTGCAATCAGGGGCGAAGCCTGTTATTTTTTTCAGTTGGTGGGGGGGGGGGGCAAAACTTCCACGTGACAATACCCCTCCCCCCCCACCCCAGCGTAGATTCACCCCTGCTTGTAATACCTTATTTCAGTGAATTCACTAGATTCACTAGATTCGGTAAATTAATGTGGCCATCAAATGTTCTTTATGTTCTTCTTTTGTTTGACTTTTCTGTATCTCTGACTTTCATTTCATTGCCTACTTTAATAAAGACTTTTTAAAATGCTTTTTGGATTTTCACTAACTATTGATGTCAATAACTTTTACTTTAAATAGTCTTATGTGTGAGCATTATTGTTGTTACTTCCTAAATTTAATTATAATCAAATCTAGACCGATGGTTGGTGACCCTTGTATAAAGTAATACATTTCTAACTAACGATTATATAGTGTAAAAGTAATAAAAGAATTAATGTGTCAAAATTAATATTTATATTATCACTGAGCCGCTGGGGAGAGAAAAGCGCAGTTTGGTTTTATAATGACCACACAATCTCAGCACTTACAATGATCATGGCAACTAGTGGACACAACCCACCATAGCCGTAATGTCTCTCTTTGAAGAACCATTCATTTGTTTTTGTTAATTTACTTGACATACAATTTCAATAAGTGCATTGTGTATAAATTACAACACATGTGTAACATTAGAACAAGGGAGAGCATTCATTTTATCTATGTCTATTTTTTTTTGTTCTGTCAAAGGGCACAAAGTTCAAAAATATTGTTGCTTTGCCTGTAGGCTACTAGAGTAAACGTTAAATTGAGGAATTTAGTGCACGTTCGTAGTGAACGCCAATCAGCACAGTGTGGAGAAATGCATTTTGTTAGAACGAGGGTTGATTTAAATGTTAAGTCAGTGGTCGATAGTGATATCACCAAAAGTAAAAACACTAAATCAAAGAGGAAAGTAGTTATAACAAGCAAAGCATTAAGTTTTAACATGTAAAAAAAACATTCAGTTTAAACATGTAAAGCATCAAGTTTTAACCTGTAAGGCACTACGTTTTAACATGTAAAGCATTGCGTTTTAACGTGCAAAGCAGTAAATTTTAACATGTCAATATTAATTGTAAAGCATTAAACTTTAACATGTAAAGCACTACGTTTTAACATGTAAAGCATTAAGTTTTAAAATATAAAAAAAGCATAAAGTTTTAACATGTATTAAAGCATTAAGTTTAAACACGTAAAGCATAAAGTTTAAACATGTAAAAAAGCAAAAAGTTTTAACGTTTAAAGCATTTTTTTAATTAACATATAAAACATTAAGTGCTAATTAATAAAACTAACACACAAATCTATTTAAACTACACAGAAAGATATAAAGATATTTTTAAAAAACGTGTCCTATCAAGTATAAAAAATAACAAACGCATATAGCCTACATTCTGTTTTTTTTTTACATGTCAAACTTGCACGGAATGTGTTCCCTGAACAATCCAGGACAACATTAAAGTTAACAGCACTTTAACTTAAAATTAACATCCTTATCAAAATGCAAGAGTAGACCTGTGATAAGCGTAGGCGTAGGGCCCAAAATGCTTATGTATAGAAGGAGAGTATTGTAACATGAGGTGAGATAGGTATTGCACTCGCTTGCGCAGACTGGCGTAGCATTAAAAGTAGAACAGAAAGAAGGAACAGGCTCCTAAAAATTTAGCAAAAACATGCTACCTGGGTAAATGTCAATAAAAGTGTATATTTAAAGGTAGTTAAAATTGTACTAATCATAACTATGACCCACTGATCTCTTTATAGATCAGTGCTATGACCTGATACAGAAAAATGGTGGATTTTAGTAGGTCTTTTATACAATAAACTTTTTTTCACTATACTTCAAATGATTAAATAGATTTTTTTTTTGTTTGCTGTATTCTTTTTGGGACAATAATATGGATTTATTTATTGCATACTATGACTAAAACTACTTTTAAGTCAAAGTATTTATGCAAGGGAAATAACAGTTAAAATTACTTTGTTTAAACAAAGTTTTACAAAGCTATCTCCCTTTGATGTTTATAGCCTACTTTATCTAATAGGCTGTTGGTTCTCTATTCATCTAATAGGCGTTTCTTGAATATGTAAGCTACTTCAAAGGAACGCTTAAAATAGATTTAACTTAAAACGTTGATAATTTTTTGTTGTTGTTTTGAACACTAAATATAGTCTTCTGCATACCTGACATACCTATAGAAATATAGCCAGTAAGTAACCCTTTTTGTTCAGGGTTGTGAATTTAAGTGTCCGCCCCCCCCCCCCTCCTTTTCACAAGCTCCGTTTTTCCGCTAAGAAAGTTAAATTATCTTTTGTCTTCCACAACGAGACGTGTACAGCACACGGTGGACATAATTAGCTATAGCCATTAGTTTACTGTAACAGGTATTCGATACCTTACAGCCTTACAGATATTAAGTGCGTCAACACCTGCCGCACCGTCAAGACAGACTCTCTCATATGTCACAACAATTAGCCACAAAGTTTCCTTGTGTCTGTATTTCCGTGTGAATCTATATTGTGTCAAGACGCTCCCATACACTGTTTGCTACTTCATAAATTCGTAAGTAGATTATATTATAGATAATTGTCTGTGCGTTTCTTTAAACTAAACACTGCTTAAATTTTAATTATTTTTTTTCATGTATTTTCTTTAACTTAATCTTTCTAAGCCATTTGCTTTGGTATATATTTGACTATATTGACTGGTATATATTCGACTATATTGACTGGTATATATTTGACTATATTGACTGGTATATATTTGACTATATTGACTGGTATATATTTGACTATATTGACTGGTATATATTTGACTATATTGACTGTTATATATTTGACTATATTGACTGGAATATATTTGACTATATTGACTGGTATATATTTGACTATATTGACTGGTATATATTTGACTATATTGACTGGTATATATTTGACTATATTGACTGGTATATATTTGACTATATTGACTGGTATATATTTGACTATATTGACTGGTATATATTTGACTATATTGACTGGTATATATTTGACTATATTGAATGGTATATATTTGACTATATTGACTGGTATATATTTGACTATATTGACTGGTATATATTTGACTATATTGACTGGTATATATTTGACTATATTGACTGGTATATATTTGACTATATTGACTGGTATATATTTGACTATATTGACTGGTACATATTTGACTATATTGACTGGTATATATTTGACTATATTGACTGGTATATATTTGACTATATTGACTGGTATATATTTGACTATATTGACTGGTATATATTTGACTATATTGACTGGTATATATTTGACTATATTGACTGGTATATATTTGACTATATTGACTGGTATATATTTGACTATATTGACTGGTATATATTTGACTATATTGACTGGTATATATTTGACTATATTGACTGGTATATATTTGACTATATTGACTGGTATATATTTGACTATATTGACTGGTATATATTTGACTATATTGACTGGTATATATTTGACTATATTGACTGGTATATATTTGACTATATTGACTGGTATATATTTGACTATATTGACTGGTATATATTTGACTATATTGACTGGTATATATTTGACTATATTGACTGGTATATATTTGACTATATTGACTGGTATATATTTGACTATATTGACTGGTATATATTTGACTATATTGACTGGTATATATTTGACTATATTGACTGGTATATATTTGACTATATTGACTGGTATATATTTGACTATATTGACTGGAATATATTTGACTATATTGACTGGTATATATTTGACTATATTGACTGGTATATATTTGACTATATTGACTGGTATATATTTGACTATATTGACTGGTATATATTTGACTATATTGACTGGTATATATTTGACTATATTGACTGGTATATATTTGACTATATTGACTGGTATATATTTGACTATATTGAATGGTATATATTTGACTATATTGACTGGTATATATTTGACTATATTGACTGGTATATATTTGACTATATTGACTGGTATATATTTGACTATATTGACTGGTATATATTTGACTATATTGACTGGTATATATTTGACTATATTGACTGGTATATATTTGACTATATTGACTGGTATATATTTGACTATATTGACTGGTATATATTTGACTATATTGACTGGTATATATTTGACTATATTGACTGGTATATATTTGACTATATTGACTGGTATATATTTGACTATATTGACTGGTATATATTTGACTATATTGACTGGTATATATTTGACTATATTGACTGGTATATATTTGACTATATTGACTGGTATATATTTGACTATATTGACTGGTATATATTTGACTATATTGACTGGTATATATTTGACTATATTGACTGGTATATATTTGACTATATTGACTGGTATATATTTGACTATATTGACTGGTATATATTTGACTATATTGACTGGTATATATTTGACTATATTCTATATCTTTTCTTAACTCTTAATAAATTTTTTAAGTTTGTTTGCGGGTTTAAAATATACAAAAAAAAATCTTTGGAAAAGTTAAAAATCGAGCTTCAATTAACCGCTTTTTTTATCAAGAAATCGGCTTTCTAATGAAGCTGTACTTCTGCCCAAATTATGCAATTAGCTACATGCTTTTTTTAAATTTCTCTCGACGTCAAATGTGTATAATTAGCATGCAATATGAATAAAGATTGCTCATGAAAGTCATTAAGCATTAGCTATGGCATCCTCACTCCCGATCGGGAAATCCCTGATCTATGATGGACTATAGTAATATTATATTACTAATTTATGACTATTTGATGAATTCCCAAATTTGTGGTTAGTATCAAAGACTATAATAAGATGGACGGACCGCTTGTTTTATATCAACTTTTTTTCCGTGCGCTACCAATAAGGCTGTCTTAAATTACTTCTACCTCCTCGTTGTTTCTTACATGTTTCCGCTGTATAGAACTTTCGATTTGAATTTTAATTTTTCATTGTGAAAATCAAAGCGATTCAATAAAACGGAAGTGCAAGGTATTATACGAATCGGTAATTCCGAAAAGGAGTCTTTCGAGTCATCATATAGCAGAAATACTAAAGCAAGCGGTCCATGTGTATTATAGTCTATGGAGTCATCGTATAGCAGAAATACTAAAGCAAGCGGTCCATGTGTATTATAGTCTATGGTTAGTATAAGCAATAAATGACCAAATGAAATATCGTTTTTATTTCTTTAAAAGTCCTTGGGATGATTCTTTGAGAGGCTAAGTACGGTAGTCCTAACTGTATACAATCATTTCTACCTAAAACATTAATTTTGTCGAACACTTCCTGTTGTTTTTTTTTCCTAACAAAAAATGATTGATTCCCCAACACTCGCAAGTCGATGCCTAATTTACACATTTTTTTTTTAGTAATAGGCGAGTTATATATTCAAGGCTGCTCGGAAGAGCCAGGCTGATATTGAACCTCTCTAAACGATGTAGTTTTTTAAATAATTCGTTTCATTCTCCTTTTAATTTTACCTGCCATCTCATTGGCCATGTATAACATGTAGGCGTGAATGTGCGCGTATAACATTATATTCTACTTCAGGGGACGGCAACCTACGAACGCGTGCCAGAGTTGTCATGCACAGCAATATTCAATGGCGCGCGGAAGACTTTCATTTAAATGAAATGCTAGTCACTGCTTACGAGAAAAGAATAAAATGACTTTAAGCCTGTGGGCACGCCGAATGAATTAGAAATCCTACTTTGGCACACTGTTATCTAAAGATTGTCGACTCCTGTTCTACACGATTGGTCAGATTTATATCCACTATCCGCGTCCACACTTTGCTCTGTAGCCTATACATAAAGTACATTAGGAAGATTTGCACTTTTCTTTTTATCATGTGTGTAGAAAAGAAAGAGAGGAAGAGATCCTATAACATACGTCACAGAATCATAGAATGAGTTTTCAGTGTAATCACTGACGTGTTCTTCCTGTTTTTTCTTTTATTAGGTGACTTTATTTCCAATTGTTATTTTTTTTTATTTTTATTTTTTTTGGTATTTGGTATGGACTATTGTGTCATTATTTTTTAGATTTACCTCAAATCGTTGAATTAATGTCCATATTTTGTTGGTTATTTAGGATGAATTGATTTATATTACTACAACTATAAAAATTTACTTTGTGTCAGTCAGGTTTGGTTGGTGCTGCCTGTGAGACAACGATACCTCAACATGACCTTGAAAAGGTAAGTGCAGATAATCCGATACATTTTCCAGCAACAGCTAAATCGTAATACCTTATCACATTTGTATATATAGGCCTACTCCATAGGCCATATTATGGTTACATGGTAGCATATATACATCATTGCATGTGACCCACATAGGCCATATGGCTACATGGTAGCATATATACATCATTACATGTGACCCACATAGGCCATATGGTTACATGGCAGCATATATACATCATTGCATGTGACCCACATAGGCCATATGGTTACATGGTAGCATATATACATCATTGCATGTGACCCACATAGGCCATATGGCTACATGGTAGCATATATACATCATTACATGTGACCCACATAGGCCATATGGTTACATGGTAGCATATATACATCATTGCATGTGACCCACATAGGCCATATGGCTACATGGTAGCATATATACATCATTACATGTGACCCACATAGGCCATATGGTTACATGGTAGCATATATACATCATTGCATGTGACCCACATAGGCCATATGGTTACATGGTAGCATATATACATCATTGCATGTCACCCACTAAGTAATGACGGGAATCGAACTGACTTGTAAAGTTCGGTTTCGGTTAAGTTGGGAAATAAGTAAAGTTCGAGGTTCGGTTGAATTAAGCCCTAGGGTCTGGTTCGGTTCGGTAAGACGCTTCAGTTCCTCCTTCAATAATTTTGGAAATTTTACGGTAAAGGCCTATTGTTTAAATTTCTTTAAAATATTTTTATATAACAAAACAAGAGTTTATATACTAAAAAATAACATACATTTTTTTTAAAGAATCATTATATGTCTACTCCTTGGTTATTCCCTAACTCTTAAAGATTATTCTCTGCCCATCCTTTTCCCCATATTCAAAAGTGATCTAAGACTTGTTTTTATTAGTACTACCATTTTGTTTTGCGTTAGTTTTATTTCAAACTTTTATTTCCATTTTACTTTGCACTTGATTGCGGGTGGGGGAAGAGAAACATTTACACCCGCCACTGGACAGAACTGGACATAACTGGACAAGTTTTTGGTTGTTATAAGTTCTGGATATTATCAATCTTCACAGCTTTATCTCGATTAGGGCCTATGTGTAAAAAACTTAGACTTTTCTTACATACTATATGTGTTAGATGTATAAACAACTCTTCAAACACATTCATTATTCTATTGCAGTAAGAATATTTCTTTCATTACTTCCCAAATGCCCATACCTTATCCCGTGAATGTTCACAGAAGTGTGTGTATGTATGTGTGCATGTATGTGTGTATGTATGCATGTATGTATGTGTGTATGTATGTGTGCATGTATGTGTGTATGTATGTATGTATGTATGTATGGGTGTATGTATGTATGTGTGTATGTATGTATGTGCGTATGTATGTGTGTATGTATGTGTGTATGTATGTATGTGTGTATGTATGTGTGTATGTATGTGTGTATGTATGTGTGTATGTATGTGTGTATGTATGTGTGTATGTATGTGTGTATGTATGTGTGTATGTATGTGTGTATGTATGTATGTATGTATGTGTGTATGTATGTGTGTATGTATGTGTGTATGTATGTGTGTATGTATGTGTGTATGTATGTGTGTATGTATGTGTGTATGTATGTGTGTATGTATGTGTGTATGTATGTGTGTATGTATGTGTGTATGTATGTATGTATGTATGTGTGTATGTATGTGTGTATGTATGTGTGTATGTATGTGTGTATGTATGTGTGTATGTATGTGTGTATGTATGTGTGTATGTATGTGTGTATGTATGTGTGTATGTATGTGTGTATGTATGTGTGTATGTATGTATGTGTATGTATGTGTGTATGTATGTGTGTATGTATGTGTATGTATGTGTGTATGTATGTGTGTATGTGTTAATATATCATTGACTATAATAAGATGGACCGCCTGCTCTATTTTTAGAGCTTTTTGTCTTTTTTCCGTGTGCACACAACACTGATCTATAAATGTTTCCGCTCTGTACTACTTTCGATTTTAATTTTTTATTGAGAAAATCAGGGAACTTGTATATCAATAACTTTATTTCCGGTATAGCAATTACGTTATTTAGAATCGGGAATTCCGATCATCTGTGTTTCAAGTCATCATATAGCAGAAATACCATAGACTATAATATAGACCGAACATGAGTCTAACAGATAAATTCCATACTTCTTCAATAAGTAATTATTTAATTTGAACATTTACCTCCAGTATGCCTTTCAATTCATCAACAAAAAACTTCCTCATCCATAGCGTCCATATCTTAGTCATAGATTGACGCACAAAATTTCTAAAAAAAATGGTGCGATTCAATAAAACGGAATTTGTATTACAATTACTTCATTTAGAATCGGGAATTCCGAAATAAGCAGTCTTTCGAGTCATTATATAGCAGAAAAACTGAAGCAAGCGGTCCATGTATATTATTGTCTATGATAATAAGATGGATCGCTTGCTTTAATAGTTCTGCTATTTGATGACTCGAATGACTTCTTTTCGGAATTCCCAATTCCCTTTAGTAGGCCCTACTGTACACTTCCGTTTTTTTTTATCGCTTTGATTTTCTCAAAGAAAAATTAAAATTAAATTCGAAAGTTGTATACAGCGGAAACCTTAAGACCGACTTAGGAGCGTAGAAGTCCATGTATGACTGTGTTATTGGTTGCGCACGGAAAAAAAGAGCATATAAGCTCTAAAAATGGAGCAAGCGGTTCATCTTATTATAGTCTTTGCTCTGCGCTATGTTTCTCATCATTTTTGGACCACACATTTATGATTGAAATAAAAAATATGTTTCGCTGACGTTCGCATAAAAGAAAAGCTCAGTAAATTTGTCTATATCATTTTATTCGGAAATACTAAATGTTTGTTTTATGATCCGTTTCTGTATTTCGATTGGCGCAAAGGCAGGCGGTGAGTGGGGTGAGGAGCCATACAGCTCTCTATACACCCCAGTGAGAGGTCTGCCTCCTCATCAGAGACTAACATCATTATTCCTTGTCATATAGCCGAAGTGGCCTCGCTACAAATAGGACGATGTCTTCTCTAATCCAGTCTTTTGAGCACTACCAAGAAACAACAAAGAGCCCCCAACTAACACTTTAAATCGACTCTAAGTGAGCGCTAGTCCATCTAAAGTTGAGAATGTCAATGCCTGTTTAGGGTATAAACTGGACACTGTGGTCTACCGGCAGTGCATGGGTTTGTAGATGTGCGCGTCACGGGTTCGAATACATGTTGAAAAAACCCAAGACTTCCCCTCCATTCCAGCTTTACTTATATGACGTGAATTAAGTAAGTGTGTGTGGTTGGCCACACAATCCCCTGGTATGCCATGGAATAGGAGACTTGCTTCACAGTCCCTATGGACCCAAATGGGTTTGAGAGGGATTCTTTACTCAGAGATCAAGTTTTTATCTTTGGCTTTAGCTTGTCGTTTATAACTTTTTTTATAAGATGTGCTGAAAAGAAAACTAAAATGGTGTCAGAAATGACTCAACTTTCTGATAATTTCCACTTTCCACGCTGTCTAATTAATGAAGTATAAGTAATATCGTGTGCTGACTTTTAATTTGATAAAACTATTGCCACGACACGAAATTTTCACAGCGAGCGTGCTAATAGACAGTTACCGTGCGTTTATAGGCATAATTAACCAATTGGAGAGAAAGAGGGGGCGGGAGACAAAAGGGAGAGGGAGACTATTGATCAGCGGTTCCCAACTTGAGGGTCGCGTGATCATTTCACGGGGGTCGCCTAAAACCGTCGGAAAACATATTCGATGGTCTTAAGAAACCTAAACACCGCCCATGTATCGTCTCCATGATGGCCCGCACACACGTAGATACATACATAAACGAGTACCCAGCGTGATGGCATCATTGCACCAACCCCATCAAAAAACTCCTCGTAATGATACAGGTGTATGTGACAGAACTGGCGCCATAATGTACGTAAACGCGCCAGTCACACATGTGTAGAGTTACTGTGTTAAACCGTTAAACAATCTTCTCTGTTAAAAGCAGCTACTGTGTTGAAATCAGCAATATTGGTAGTAAAACTACACTTCATGAACATAATATTGGAACTCAGTGTAGAGATGCTGTTCGGCTAGATTTCAACGTTTGATACTGAATAAGTTACCAGAAGTCATCGAAACTCTATGATTCATCGGCAAATATTAACAACAAAGACGCTGTCACAAGAACTACTTGTAAATAAATGCTTAATATGTTTGTGTTGATCACTTTAATAGAGTCGGCTGTTTTCGCCAGAGTTCGGTGCGCCGATCAATGTTATACTATTTCACACTGGTGAGATGGTTGTCGAGAGGAAACGTTTTACATATTGTTGTTTTTTTTTTAACTTCATGGTGAATTCAAAACTTTCATCATCAAAAAGCAAGACCGCAGTTTGAAGCACTTTTCGGCGATGAAAGTGAACTGCACACAATATCTTACTTGGTCTTCATCTTTGCCATCTTGAATGGGTTCATTTTATCACAACAAGGACCAAATTTAGCCTGACATGCCTTACATAATTTGACTGAAAAGATCCGATCATTACCAATGAAACTTCAGCTTTGGCAAACATTGGATAAAAATATGTCAACGTTGCCTACCTCAGGGGTCGGCAACCATTTACTAATAGTGTGCCAAACTAGGATTTCTAGATCATTCAGCGTGCCAACAGCCTAAAAGTCAACCTTCTCCATTATAATTGTTTTATTATTTTTTATAAGACAATTAATTTAACTCCGTAGCAAGACCAAGGCCAAAAGCAAAGGAAATATATATAGAAAATCGTTAAAGCGTTTTATAGTTAATAAACAAAATTACATGGTTGTGATTATCATTCTTTATATTTGCACTATACCAAACACAAAATTGTATTAACAAATTTTCACATTTATGTTAATTATTGTATTAATATTTGGTTGTGAAGATATGGATCTATGTTATACAAGGAACCCAAAGGACAAATGAAGATATGGATTATGGATCTGCATTAGTTAATGTTGATTATAATATTTTGTTCTCAGTTTAACTGAGATGTCTTTAATTTGCTCAATTAAAAGCATTCAAAAGTATATCATAGTTAAGCGGAAGTAATACGGATTAATCATAGAAACAGGGTAGTTAATTTAATGTTTAAAAAAATGTGGATATAGATTTTAGCCAATAATATTTATACAATTTTCAGCAACTTTTTACAGTTTGGTCATTATAAAATAATAAGTTGAAGGCCATTTAGCCTTTTATATATATAAAAAATAGCAACATAATATTAGAAATATTAGCGTAAATAAAACGGGCCAATGATCTACCTTTAATTAAAATAAAGTTATGTTTTGTAATATAACAGATATTATTAACCAATTATTATTTCTTTATATAAAGCCAGCATCGTGGTATTCATTGCAAGATTTTTATTATTAGCGGTATTAATTTTGTTTACGTTAAACAGTTGTAAATAAACATTTCCTGCATTAATTGTCCATTAAACCTTAAGGAGTTTATCTTTTAAACATTAATAATTACAACAACTGCATAATATAGTTCTATTTTTAAAAATCTCTTATATTTATTAAATATAAAAAAATAAAATTTGTTTTAGAATAACTTATATTTATGTTTAATTATAGAAGATAAGATTAAAAACTCTTTCAATTGTAATTATTCTGTATCAATTAATGAGCACCTTGTCTTGAATGCTCTTCGCTAATTTATTATTCCAGACACATATTTAGTCATTTCTGAGTAGTGAAGTTTGAGTGATCTCTTTGAATGCTTAACACAGCTTTCATGTGCAATAAATACTGTTCACAAGTGTAAGTTGAACCAAAAGCTGAAAATAGAGCGAATGCCTGGCAGTTAAGAATAGCAGATGACTTTCCTAAGTAGCTTCCATCCAGATTTTCCCGCAAATCAGCACATTTCGAAGCCCCATTTTTGTTTCAATGTTTAAAATTCAACTGGCTGCGTTTTAAAATCGCCAATATCCCTCCACTTTAAAAAAAAATGTACATCTAACTAGGTTGTAGTCAGATCAGACCAGTTAGGTTTGATATGGTATGAAAAATTAATTCATGAATTTGAAAGTCTTGCTTTTGTTTAGAAAACTCCGCTTTGACTGCTTCGGGGATCGGTGTGCTTCTGAAAAAGCCCAACTATCTATCTTAAAATGTCTCTTTATAAAGGGAAGTACATATAGTTAAATGTTGTAAAATTGATTTCACTCAAGATATATTCAAATCCATCCTAGTTGTCTAACAGTTCAAGTGCTGTAAATGCGTTTCCCTCACTGAAATGTGTCACTCTGTCATTCGAAAACATCGGCCTCAACACTCAGTTTTCCTCATTCAGAACCGGAAAATAATGTGTGTTTTTATCATCAATAGAAAACACCTCTTGGAGGTCTCTCGCGTGCCATTGAAAATCGATATGCGCGCAAAGTTTGGTTGCCGACCCTCTAGCCTACCTTACCTGCTTTCTTTGAGAACAATAACATTAAACCAGACAAAAGGACGACAATGATAATTTTGCACAAGCTTGCAGACGAAATTTCATCGTACTTTCCAAATCTACCTGACAGGGTCCTGACATCCCATTTACACATTGATAATGCCGATGTCTCTAAAATACCAATTACAATTTTCTGGATCAAATGTCTGCAGTCATATTATTTATACTAATTTGACTGCGAGTGTTGTTCCTTCTTCTTCAATATGTTTCTTAAACTGTTTTTTTTTTTCAAATTTGTTGGTCTAAAGTCAGTAGTAGTAGAGTGCCATTCGTGCATGGAATGGGTTGCCTGAACAAACAAGGGAAAACCAGTATCTAACATCATTTAAAACATTCATAAAGATGCAAGACTATACTCGGACTACGGATGAGCGTAGGACGCAATCATCTTCTTTATAGATATATAGATAGATAAATAGATAGATTGATTAGATAAATAGATAGATTGATTGATAAATAGATAGATAGATAAATAGATAGATTGATTGATAAATAGATAAATAGATAGATAGATAGATTGATTGATAAATAGATAGATAGATAGATAAATAGATATATTGATTGATAAATAGATAGATAGATAGATAAATAGATAGATTGATTGATAAATAGATAGATAGATAAATAGATAGATTGATTTATAAATAGATAGATCGATAGATAAATAGATAGATTGATTGATAAATAGATAGATAGATAGATAAATAGATAGATTGATTGATAAATAGATATATAGATAGATAAATAGATAGATTGATTGATAAATAGATAGATAGATAAATAGATAAATTGATTGATAAATAGATAGATAGATAGATAAATAGATAGATTGATTGATAAATAGATAGATAGATAAATAGATGGATTGATTGATAAATAGATAGATAGATAGATAAATAGATAGATTGATTGATAAATCGATAGATAGATAAATAGATAGATTGATTGATAAATATATAGATAGATAGATAAATAGATAGATTGATTGATAAATAGATATATAGATAAATAGATAGATTGATAAATAGATAGATAGATAGATAAATAGATAGATTGATTGATAAATAGATAGATAGATAGATAAATAGATAGATTTATTGATAAATAGATAGATAGATAGATAAATAGATTGATTGATAAATA
Source organism: Anisus vortex (assembly GCA_949126835.1). Classification (NCBI taxonomy): domain Eukaryota; kingdom Metazoa; phylum Mollusca; class Gastropoda; family Planorbidae; genus Anisus; species Anisus vortex. The sequence continues at coordinate 27,132,944 of OX421493.1, forward strand.
GATTGATAGATAGATAAATAGATAGATTGATTGATAAATAGATAGATAAATAGATAGATAGATAGATAGATAGATAGATAGATAGATAGATAGACAGATAGATAGACAGACAGATAGACAGACAGATAGATAGATAGATAGATAGATAGATAGATAGATAGATAGATAGATAGATAGATAGATAGATAGATAGATAGATAGACAGACAGATAGACAGATAGACAGATAGATAGATAGACAGATAGATAGATAGATAGATAGATAGATAGATAGATAGATAGATAGATAGATAGATAGATAGATAGATAGATAGATAGATAGATAGATAGATAGATAGATAGATAGATAGATAGATAGATAGATAGATAGATGGCTTGGTTATGTAAGTAAAAGCTATATGATTATATCGTATAAAAACAGTGCCGAGTTGGCGGGAAATTTAGTGAATGGATATGGCGGCAACGAGGATTGGGAGGGAGAGTGAAGTGGTATATAATTAATCTAACATCACATTTGACAACACAAAATTAATTGATCAGACATAATGGCATGTTAAACAACCACCGCTGCCGCTTATTGCGGGTGAAGCGAAGAAATATTCCACATCACATGACTATGTGCACGGTTTGGGGTGGGGGCAATAATAAATCATGCTTTTTTTGCATATGTGCATGATTTCACCCTAAACAATTCAAAAATTATTTTTTTTAAGTTTCAAAAATTGAAACGTAAACAAATCTAATTATTATAACTTAAATTTTGAAAAAAAAAAAAAAAAATTTCATTTTCCAAAACTAAAAATTTAAAATTTGCATTTGATGACCTTTAACTTTAACCAAAATTTTCAAACTAGGCTATAATAGATGCATTTGATAATTTTTGACAAAAATTTAAAACTAGGCTATAATAGATTCATTTGATAATTTTTGACATTAATTTAAAACTAGGCTATAATAGATGCATTTGATAATTTTTGACAAAAATTTAAAACTAGGCTATAATAGATGCATGTGATGATCTTTAACCAAAATTTTAGTATGATGCCTTTTGCGGTCCGCACCAACCGCACCTTCCTTGCTAAACGCCACTGCTTCAATAGCCACTAAAGGGCACAGAAAGCGTTCAGTCCAATGTGAAATACCGCCCACCCCCCTCCCCAAACGTTTGTTCTTTTATATTTTTATATTATATTAGATCTATAGTTGTTGATTTTTCTAAAATCATTTCGAAATTTCCAAACATTGCACAAACCTTACTATATAAAAAATTCACAAACCAACATACATGTGGGGGGGGGGGGCAGAGCTTATGTATTTACAAGCTTATGTAGCGCCCCAGGGCAAAAGTTTCAGCGCCGCCCCCTTGCATACAGTAACTGCTTGTTTATTGCTATATTTGCTATATTTAGACTAGATTTGCCGCCCCCTTCGAAGTGTCGCCCCCGTACATATGCAGTGGCGTAGCTAGGGAGAGGGAGGGGGGGGGACATATGTCCCCGGGCGCCACTTTAGGGGGCGCCAAAATGAGTATTAAAACTAATTATTTAATTTTATTTTGATTTTTATTTCTTCTTCCACGCCCCCACCTTCTGGAACCAGCTCCCCCTCCACATCCGTCATTGTGAAACCTCCTCCACTTTCAAAAAGTCCCTTAAAACCCATCTGTTTAGGTCCGCCTATGACCTGTGAATGTGATGTCTCGTTCCTGGTCACGGTTTGTTTTTATGCTTCCATTGTATTATTACCAGTATGTGCTAATGTGTCTTTGTTTTTAAATATTGTAACTATCGTTTTTGTCACTTTTAATGTTGCACCTATTATTTTTTAAATCAATTTTATTGCTGTAGCTATTATCTTTATAGCCATTTAATGATGTAGCTATTGTCTATTTATTTTAGTAGCTTAAATAGTTTATAATTTTAGCTGTAAGGTAAGCGCTATATAAAAATGCCTCAATTATAATAATAATAATAATGTAAACTAATGTATCCCAAATACGTTTGCATGATTGAATTTAGGAGCTCCACAAATATCTTCATTACAAACCAGTTGGCAAGCATGATTTTAGCGCCCCCATTGAGCATTAAGAGGCGCCATTCTACTCATAAACAAATGATACATCCACAATGTAGAATTGCTGATGGCGTTTTTTTTTTAAAACATAGATCAGTTCGGGTTCAAATATTATTCTTCATATACTGAAAGTGGCATCTGGTTTTAACAATTATACAGGTTGGATAATTTCGAGTCGAATATAGGATTTTACGTGAGTGCAAGAATTGATAACTCTCGGATCTATACCCTTTCAGCATAGAGGCAGTCTATCGTCAGTAGCAGGTGAACTTTCGATTACTGCGTCATGGTTTTAACTTTAAACGCCGACTAGCAAACGGAGAGGAAGAAAATCGCTCGTGGCTATTATATTCACCAATTAATAAAGCTGCTTACTGTTTCTGCTGTCTATTGTTTACATCAGGGGTCGGCAACCTTTTGCTAACAGTGTGCCAAACTAGGATTGCTAAATCATTCAGCGTGCCAACAGTCTTAAAGTCAACCTGCTCTATTATATATTTTTTAGTTGTTTTTATATGACAATTAATTTAACTCCTTAACAAGACCAAGGCCAAAAGCAAAGGAGATTTATAGAGAAAATTATTAAAGCGTCTTATATTTACGGTAATACAAAATTAACGAGTTTGTGACTATCATTTTTTAAATTTGCATTGACATTAAATACAATACAATAATACAATAATTTATTACTAAACTTTCACATTCAATGGTAATTAATGTCTTAACATTATCCTTTGTTAATGAAGATGAGGATCTAACACATGCACAAATTTATTATATTTTGATCTCAGTTTAACTGGGAAGTATAATAGTTTTTTTTTTTTCCAAAAATGTTTATTCATGAAAAATTGCATTTACATTACCAAAATTATTATTTTACACAGAGAAAAAAGGGATAGGAGACATTTATTGCATTTTTACAATTCCAAAGAGATAGAAGACAGCAGAGAATATTTAAATACTTAGTTTACCTGCACAATCTCATATATTTTACACGAAGAAAAGGAAATAGAAGAACAGTTCATACACATTTAAGGGGATAGAAGACAAAATGTTTTACGAGACAAAGAGTTTTCTAACTAACTTTAAATTTAAATTCATTCATTCTTTTTATTTGACATTCAATCCTAGCATCCATACATATTTAAATTCCAACTTTAAATTTAAATTCATTCATTCTTCTTTTTTTTTACATACATGCTTAACATCCATACATATTCAAATTAATTTAAACATGTATTAACCGTAAACATCCATTATTAACTGTAAGATATTTAAAACAACGTAATATGGAGAAAAATAAAACAAGGTGTGTAGAAATTATGTACATTTCATTTCAATTGTTCTATCCCTTGGGATATATATCTTAATTTAAACCACCAAGCGCGATCTTAAATGTATATATAAAGAACAAAGAAAGGGTCACATATGACAAAGGAAAGTGAAACACCTATTGAAGACGGGTGACGAAAGGTGTCATTCACAGGAAATCCCACAATCGGGACTTCCACAAGTGAGAAAACAAATATGTACAATTCTCTAATAAGAGTTGAAAAATCCCTAGTTGTCTTAAGGTTTCAAATAGCGTTTAGCCGTTCCCCAGTCGGCATGAACTATTGAACGAAAGATAGGGAAAGAAATACAAATCTGTTTGTAGTGACATAGAATTTGGAAGGCCCGACTTTCCTGACCCTCCCACCCCTCTAAGCCAGCGTCGCCGGATGACTGGTCTGCACCAGTTAACACCCTGGCGAATGTGACAAAAGAGGAGTTTTGGGCCGGTATTTATATATCAGTCCTTCTTCTTTTATTATACATTGATGTCACTCTGGTAAATGTAATTTGAAGACAAAAGATTAATATTAGACGCAAGTTTCCTGTATTAGATAGGTAACCAAGAACAATTTTGAATAGAAAGGTTGGGAATAACTGGAAGAAAACAGTAATAAAAGGGAAGCTAAGTAAGCGAAGACGGACCCAGAAAAGGCCAAGTCTCTCTCCTCGTTACTTTATGTGTAGTAAGCCAAGAAGTTAAAATACCGTCCTCTAAGCCATTCAACAAAATTAAGAAAATAATCCCGAAAACTTATTTTAAAATACTATGTACATAGTGGTGCGTAAAAAAGAAAATAAAAAACAGCACAAGATTTCACATTCACTGAAAGAGACACCGCACTGGAAATGAAAACAAAAATTACACCGGAAGTAGTTTAACGTGATTATATTCATCGATTTATGACACATATTATCATTCAGCGGAATAGATAATTTGTAATCATACAAATTGGGTAGTTAATAAAATGTTTGTAAATATACATTTACATTATTCAGTCATATAATTCTTATATAATTTTCAGATTATTTTTTTTTACAGTTTTATCATTTCAAAGTTATAAATTGTAAGCCATTTATGGTTTTAAAAGAAAAAAAAAAGAAACATATTAGAAATATTAGCTCAAATAAAACGGGTTACTTATCTCCCTTTATTTAAAAACGTGTCCACATTTCAAGACATTTGATTCAATAGTGATGACAAACCAGTTATGTTTTGTAAGATAACAAATATTACTGACTAACTATTATTTCTTTATATAAATCTAACATCATGGTATTCATTACAAGATTTATTTATTACAGGATTAAAATAGTTTACGTTAATCAGTTGTAAAAAAACATTTCCTGCATTAATTGTCTGTCCATTGAAGGAGTTTATATTTTAAACATTAATAAATTACAGAAATTACATAATATAGTGCTATTAAATAAGTCTCTTTTATTAAATTAATAATACAAATAAATTTGTTTTAGAATTACTTATATTTATGTTTAATTAAAGAAGATGAGCATAAAAAATATTTTTATGTAATTAGTCTGTATCAATTAATGAGTGTAGGCCTATGTGATCTTTTTGTATGCTTAAAACAGCTTTCACGTGCGATACAATCTGTTCACAAGTGTAATTTGAACCAAAAGCTGAAAGTAAAAGAGCGAGAGCCTAACAGTTAAGAATAGCAGGTGACTTTCCTAATCAGCTTCCTTCCAGATTGTTTCCGCAAATGGGCATATTTGGATGCCCATTTTTTTTAAATGTTTAAAATTCAACTTTCTGCATTTTAAAATCGCCAATATCCCTCCACTTAAAAAAAGATCTACATCTAAGAAGGTTGTAGTAATATCAAACCAGTTAGGACTGATGTGTTATGATAAAATGAGTCCTTCAATTTGAAAGTCTTGCCTTTGATTAAAAAACTCCGCTTTGAGTGCTTCGATGTACTTCTTAAAAAACCCAACTATCTATCTAAATATATGCCTTAATATATGAATGTACATGAAGTTAAATGTTTTGAAATTGATTTCACGGCAAGATATGTCCAGTTTCAAGGCAAATCCATTCCAGTAGACCTTGTAAATGCAAGTTCAACTCACTTAAATGTGTCGCTGTGTCATTCAGAAACATCGGCTTCAACGATCAGTTTTCCTCATTCAGAACCGGAAAATGTTAATATTTTTAATCAATACAAAAACATCTCTTGGAGGTGTCTCGCGTGCCATTGAAAACTACTATGCGTGCCAAGTTTGGCACGCGTGCCTTAGGTTGGCGAGCTTTGGTTTACATCATCAAGTTCAAACTCACGATCTTCATTTGAGTTAACCAATGGTTTCAACAAATGGAGAAAGCCAGAAAAACTACAGTCTCATGAATACAGTCTCGGCCACAGTGTGAAACTGGTGTCCGCTGGCGAACGAGCATTCCCATACGTGGGCCATACGTCCGCATGGAATGCCCTCCCACTACATATTCGACAGAGCCCTAGCTTTGACACCTTCAGGAAGACCCACCTATTCAAGTAGCAGTTTATTATTTTTCATGTATACATTTTTGTCTTTTATTCGCTGTCTGTCCGAGAAGGGGCTCAGACTTTGTGTCATGTCCCCGGGCGCCGGTGGCCCTAGCTACGCCACTGGACATATGCCCCCCTATGTGAGGGCACTGGGGAGGGGGCTATATATAATCATTACCTTTATTATTATACCTGATGGTACCGGTATTCAGCATGGTTCAATTAATAGGCCTACCACAATGGGGGGGGGGGGGGGGGGTAATAAATACAAAAGAAAACAAAACTATGCTTTGACACAATGACACAATGACAGTTGACATATTTGAACTAAACCAGTCATCATGTTTATTCATTTCGGTCGGACGGGATAAGAAGAAGAATATTTATTCTATATATTTCACTTAAAATTAAAAAAAACTTCAAATGCGTTTTGATATACCTAAAAGCCTTGAACCACAGATCCCATCTGTTAGCGCCTAGAGTGCCTTTTTTTCTGAAAAAAAAAATACAAGGAAAGACAACTAAAACGAATATTACAGCATTTAAGAAATTCATCGGTTCCTTCCCCTGTTTTAACTTTTAACCTTGTAGCACTGAGGGATTTCGGTGACCTGCTCCGATCTATAGACTATAGACACTATTAAATTTTGATATATAGTCTATTTCATTGTCATCTTTCTTATTTTTTTAAATATTTTATTTCGAATCACAAGATCCGAAATATTTCATGCATTTTCACATCATACTTTCATTACTTTTTCCATATCTGGTTTTATAAAAGACGTCATCAATAACGCAGCTGGTAAGATCTCACATGGGCTGAGATCTACGCATTGGTCTAGATATTTTTTATTTTTTATAGCGTAATTTATAAAACAAGTCAATTTTAATGGTGGAACTTTAAATGTCATGTGTAGGCCTAGCAAGAATATTATTTTCTCTTGGAGGAAATACATTTTTAGGCTACCATATAAACTAACATGTCAACAATTCAAAAACATGTCAACATATTTTTAAAAAATTGGGAAACCGTCAAACTAAAGAAAAACATAGATCTATATTTAAAAAAAAAACAGACTATTTGCAGCCCTATTAATGACAATTGATGGTGGACATAAGTACCGCGTGTTCGTCCTTTTTTTTTTTACCGCCGCGTGCAAAAATTGGGTCAGGACGCCCTTTATTCACCGCCATCACCACCCCTGCCTCGCCCTGACATCCCTCCTCCCCCGTCTGTGTGGTCAGTCTATTCTAGAAGGTTAAGCAGCCTTATGATATGGACGCTGTCAAAGAATGAACGACGCGAGCATTGCCATTTGCTGTAATATCCATCTAATAACATTTAATGTTGGTATATTATGTTTAAGTCTGCCGTTATAAACGAACGTCTCGGTGGAGTTACCGCTACTTGATAGATTTCATTTGCCCTGTCGCATCTTTTTTTTTTTGTTCATCCCCCCTCCTCCCACTCTCGAACAGCCGCGCGGTCCGACCGCATTGTTTCCCCCCCTCCTTGTGTCTGCGTGGTTAGCATTGCGCGGTGCGAGTGTATGTGTAGTAGCATCGCCCCCTTGTGTGTATGTGTGTAGACACGTGTTATGTGTGTTGGAGGCTTGGTTCTAAAGGGCCACCATCTGTGAAAGAATGGCGGGAAGGGTGTGGCAAGGCGAGAGAAAAAAAAATTGACGAGAGCGTGCTCCCATTTAAACAAACTAAGGAGAAACGCTGTAACAAAAGATAATCTCTTTTTATTTTGGGTTTTAAAAAAAAATGTCACGTGGTATTCACTGACGCATATAGATTCTAGTAACATCGCAACTGGCGGGAAAATAACAATTGTTTTAATTTTGTGAGGAAACCCTCCTCTCAGACTCCTCTGACGCTCTGGGCATTTCATTGTGATTAACAAGACCTGAAAACCTTTTTAAATGTCTTGGATTGAATCAAACGCCCAGTGTTTCGACTCTGACAGTAGGCTATATCATAAGGTCCATCTATCCAACAGCTTAAATTTTATATTATAGTAATAGGCCTAGCGCCCGCCCCCTTCCAAAGACGTCATGCTATTTTGGCTTATTTTCACACAAAAAATCAAACCCCTTTCCAAAATGACGCCTCAAAAATATGCATCCATACCACCCCCACCATAACTTCAATTTCAAACAGTTTTTTGTCGTGTACGCCTACGTAGCGGTATTGCAAAAAAGCATATTGCCTACAAACTACTGTAGGCCAATATAATATATGTTGATTATGCGAAGCCTGTTATAGTGGAAATTTCATGTAAAGCTGCACATTTTTCTTGATGTGACATTACATTTGTTAATACCCCCCCCCCCCCTCTCCTCGTAACATGTCCCAACTGTTTGACCCTCTCCATCCACTAAGTGCGTGCAGTCTTATCTTATCTTATAAGTTTACAGACCTTCCTTCTAGGTTGAAGATTATTACGTCCACTAGGCCAAAAACTCCTGCAGGGCGACAGGGATCCGTCGGTGGCAGGGATAGAACCCGCGACGTGTCAGTTGGTTTTTGGTTGACAGTCCGGTGAACTAAGCCGGTTCCAGTCATTTATGGACGGCCCCTTACAATTTGTTTCTGGTGCTTGTCGAATCTTCGTTTTTTTTTCTCAACGAAGAATATAAACAACATGAAAATAAAATAAATAATAACAATAAAAACGTGTGCTCCACTATAAAATCAAGAACAATTTAAAATATAGTCATAGCTTTGCTCTATTGTGAAAAGATTAAAACTATATAGCTCTACTTATAGTGACAATGAGATTAAAATGGAATGGGTTGCCTAAACAGACCAGGAAAACCAGTAACTTAACATCATTTAAAACATTAATAAAATTGCAAGACTAGACTCGGACCACGGATGAGCGTAGGACGCAATAATCTTCTTTATAGAAGGAGCGTCTGTAATGTATAAGATAAGATAAAAACAGACTCAACGCTTCACCTGTATGAAGCATAAGTATTTTATAGGTCTACAGCTGATTATTATTAGCCCTGTACGGATAAAGATATTCCTCTGTATAGAGTATAGAAGAAGTACATGTAACATATAGATATAAGTATAAGGTCATTCATTATACGCCGTTTTCGTTTTTGTTTTTGTTGTCTAAGGGTCATCCATTAATTACGTCAACAATTTTCGGGCCATTCCCCCCTCGCTACCCTATATCAACAACTGTCAAACGTTCAGTGAATCGTTCTAATAAAAAATTATGTCAAACTAGTGTTACAAGATTCAAACTATCAATATTTAATACTGCGTTATATATTAAGATCTATGTTTAAAATAGAATATAAGGATTATATTAAGTTCTTTTTAAGAACAACAACAACACATTTTCAACTTGTTTAATAGATTTCAAATACTCTATATATACCACTTTGAATTCATGAACAAATTGAAACTTTATATTCTAGCGTCTATCATCTTCCCATGAGCAAGCCAAATGTTCCTCAACTGTTATATATATATAAGTTATAATGAGCATAATGACTGATTTATCCATTTCCTGTGAAAGCAATACATTCTTTGCTTCAAATTTCCCTGATGAGCAATAATTTGAAAAATTGATCAATGGGTACTTTACTTACTTTTTACTAATAAATTGAAAAACAAAATATACATCATATACATACATAGACAAAACAAACAACTTTGAAATGGTGGCACAAGTCAATAATAACATCAAGTAGTATTTTAGAAAATATTTCACAGGTTTAACGTATTTTTCTCTTGTCCGTTTCAGTTAATTGTATTTTGAAATGTAAACTATTTGCTGACTTAAGTTTATTAAAATGATCCTTAGGCCTATTGTTTAGTTGTTTTTTTTTTCGTTTTAATTTTAATAGATTGTCGAAGTTGGCGACCCAGTATAATCCAAGGTAGACTGTTGACGGATTAGCGAATGTGTGTGTGCAAAGGCACTGTCATACAACTGCATGACAGATTTCCATCTTATGCAATTTTACTTTTTCAAAAAAAAACAGCGTTGCGGTCAAATTATATTGAACCATGGTCCTGCGGTTAGTTCACCGGACTGTCAATGACACGTCGCGGGTTCTATCCCAGTCGAACGATCCCTGCCACCCTGCAGGAGCTTTGGGCCTAGTGGACGTAATAATCTTATATCTAGAAGGAACGTCTGTAATACTTATAAGAAGCTAAAGAAGCATAGCTGGTAATAGTTGTCAATTTCTTCGAACACCTTCCCCTATTTTGTTGGCATAATAAATGAACGATCCCCTCATATACAGGTTTGAATTTAAAATTGATATTTTGTATAATGTAAAATTGGAAATTATTGAAAAGATTGCGACCGGCAAGGAATTATAAAACTTTCCTGCTTGAATTTAAGCACACAAAAAACAAATATTACGCCTATAATATTCGTCTATTGGCGACAATAATTCGTGTTTTTATCGTCAAATTCGTAATTTCGTGAAATCCAAAGGGTCGAAATATTTATCTGCACCACTCAAATAATCTAGTTGTAAACATTTCAAAGGCAAAAATGGCAAAACTTTAAAAAAAAAACACCAAAAAAAACGGAAAATGGCACGGTAAAAATGGCAAAAAAACAACAACAACAACACTATTCACGGTTTAACTTAAAAGTGATGATATGATTATAGTATTGACTCTTGACCCTAAGGGGGTCGTCTCAGTGGATGATTGTGGTGTGTCAGTGTACAAGCAAGACTTTAAATTAGTACTGTTATATGATAACACGTACCCTATTGTACCTTATACTAATTATTAATATAATGAAAGACATGTGGTGTAATGGCCTTGAAAACAATAATGGAGCACCAGAGGCTATAATATTATAATTGATTTAATCATTGATATACCATTGCGGATAGACTAACAACAGACATGTCGGTAGGCAGGCACTATCTAATGCTAGATATAAATTAAAAAGCCTAGACCTTAAATTCAGTTAGATGACTTACGGTAAATAATGAGGGTATGAAAGTCTTTTTTTTGTTGTTGTTGTTTTGTTTTTACCCTTGTGCATTAATAACGAATATTGTAATAATTAATGTAATATTTTCGTCTGCTGCTGTCATTCTCTTTCTCGTTAATTGTAGTGTAGATTACCATACAAAACAGGAAAGTTTGTTTTTTGTTGTCTTCCGTCACAAGGCGCGCGGGTCACTGTAGCTGTAGAATATCTCGTGTCGTCTGATTTCTGCACGTCTGCTGATCGATTTTTTCAGTGTTGAGGTGTGGGAGAGGTCGGAATAAAAGGGGCATTACTCACGTCGACGCTCTAATATATGCGTTTGTTTACTTGTTTTTGAAAGTCTCGTCGAACGCAGGAGGAAGGGGGGAGCTTAAATCTTTGCATGACGTCACTTTTTAGTGAGTCTAGCAGCAGAGATAATTTTGTAATGCATGTGTAAGTATATATGTATTAACTAGACCTACTACAGGATTAGTAAATAATAAAATAAGACAACAATACAAGGAAATTAAACAACGTACATATTTTTATAATGTCCAGATGATTACTGGATTAAGAGGACCGTGTATTCAAAAATACAGACTAATAATTATCATACCTATACTGTTTAGGGGCTGTCCATAAATGACATCTCGCAACTTTCGTCAATTCCCCCCCCCCTTTTCCACCCATCGTCACAAGTCAGATGATATCCCTTTCAATATGACGTAACAAAGACCTGCACCCTCTATCGTAAAAACAAACAAAAAAATGAAGCAACCAATTTCAATTGATCGTTCAATTCACTTTAATTTCATTGAGTATAAATAACCCATTACAATAAACAATATAGATCTATTACTGTAACTAATTAACTGAGATTGTCTAAGTGGAGATTTCATAGAAAGACGCATACATCTACATTTGTTCGGACGACACAGTGTTTGGCACTGTTTAAGCCCTTTCCAATTTCTATCATCACAAATGTCTGACACTCCCTCCCAGTCTTATGTGCATGACGTCATTTATGGAAGGCTCCTTAAAGCCTATACCCCAATAAATTTAGCCAACTTGGCAACGTGCAAAATCAATAATTTGTACGGATGTAGTTGCGAATGTGTTGTTTTTTTTTTTGGCTTACTACCCTTGATGAGTTGACCTACGTCACGTGACGCGAGCATTTTATTACACAGTCTCGCGCCGTAGCCTGCTTCCACGTGCAATGTCTCTAGGGTCGACTGTAGGCACGTGCCCGATGCCAAGTGTAGATAGACTAGATCAGTAGTGTGCAACATTTTTCTGCTTTGGGGACGTCCATTAATTACGTCAACAATATAGAGGGGAAGGGGGGGGTCTGAAAAAGTTTGACAATTGTTGACATGGGGGAGAGGGGGAGGTCAAGATAAGTTGACGTCAACAATGTTACTTTTAAATAATAATATTGATTTATTACTGACATTAGTTGGGGTAAAGTAAAGGCGGCTGGGCATTGTGCTGGACACACATCCCCTAGTATGCCGTGGCCACAGAAACTGAACGCTGCCCTATGATCAGTTTGGTCAGATGTTTTTTTTTTTGTTTTTTTTTTTGTTTTTTTTTTTACAAAATTTTATTTTTGTTCTGTATCCAGAGCCGTATTTAGGGTTGTGGGAGCCCTGTTCCCACGGGCCAAGTTCATCTGGGGGCCCCCTCGTGGACTCGACCCTGCCAGTGTCAGTCAACAATCTCATTCACAGTATTTGTTCATTGTGCGCATATACAACAGCACTATTCTAATTGCAGAAGGAAACAGCTAAAAAAAAATATTTTTGGAATGTGTGGGGGCCCCTTTTGTGTGGGGGCCCCTGTTCAATAGGACCATGTGGAACATGCCTAAATACGCCACTGCCTGTACCACTTACATAGCAGACATAGGCCTATAAAAACATGGTTTTACGTTAATACAAATATATTTATTACGAAAGCTACATTTGACATGTCCTTTTTGTGTTCATCTTGTTAGTCTGTAGATCTATGTATGCGTGGAAAGTGGAAACTAATGCAATTGTTATTGCTAGTAAGGCAAAGTGGCCGACCAATTGTACAAAATATCATCTACGCTGTAGTCTAGCGAGCCATTGTGACTGAAATAACAAAAGAACACAAACACACCAACAAACATTCTGCAGAGTACGTTCATAAACAGAAACCCAGTTGTTTGCCGCTCAGTAAATCTAAATTAGGCGCCGTTCTGTTCTTGAGTTCTGAAATGAGTTATGAACACCGCCAAGAGTCGACTGCTTTAATTCAACGCCCATGGTTTAGTCTTTTCCAACCCTTGAAACCATGTTTCGATCAGCGTTAACAGGCCACTCCGACATGGAAAGGTATGAGTAGGCAGTCTCTGTCCGAGGCTAGCCCTACTCTGGCTGCCTATAGGGCGGTCGCGTGTTGGGTCGGCTTGCTCTGTTCTGATTCCCCTTTTACGAACGTGCATTTGCTCACCCCTCGAGCCATCCAGGGCTTGCCTCGTATTCATGTAATGTGGGCTGACAGTGCGTTGGCCAAGCGGATTTTGTCTGACACGGGGAAGTCCCCATCTAAAGTGAACACATCACCTCATGGCCACCTTTGAAAGCAGCCATTTTTACTGGACGTTTTGTATACCTTTCCGTATGTTGCACCAGCCCCCACCCACGGAGGGGCCATAAATCGGACAGTGAGGTACCTACGCCACAGGCCACTCAAATGGAAGAACAGAACAAGCCAATTAACCTTCAGACCTGCAGCTCGGGATACCAAGCCTCTCTCCGTCACCCACAGAGATGTGAATGGAAGTATATCTCGGCGACCGCTTGTGTTATGCATTAGCCCACTGGTCAGACTCGGAGAACCAGTGTTGTTCACACTTCGCCAGCTTTGAAGCTCATGGGTACAGAAGTGAAATTAGACGCCAGAGATTGGCGTTCATTACATATACCATGTAAGCGATAGCTAGGATTGGCGATAGAACTAAAAATAACAATGGATCCTCTCTGAGACTATATTGTTTAAATTGCATTGAATGAAGTGTATTGTGTTAATCCAACTTGGCTATTTTAAAATATTTCCTTCAGAAAATACTTTGTGGCCCACCACATGAAGTCCAAAATACTTAGCCTACCTTTTCTTTTAACATACCTAATTCTGATTTATAGACTAATATATTTTTGCTGACTACGTTATAAGTATAAGCTTCATAGGTGAAACATTAAAATAAGGTCGATTAGGCTACATATATAGTTCTATTTAGTAATTTTTAAAGTTTTTATTTCTAATTTTCTGGAAAAATTGTATGAGATATAAAAAAAAAAAATAAAAAAAAAACAGCCATTGGTTGCTCATCAATTATGTGATCGGGAACTTTTCTCAGAATTGCACGACTAGATTTTATTCAAACTATTTCAAGGATATTTTCGCATATTGTGTTAATTGTTGATAATCTATACTAAAACATCCAGCCTTTGTTTGGAATAATTTTCTTTACAGAATTTTAACTTACAGTTATAATCTAACACTAGTACGCGGGTGGAGAGTCATTAAATGGTGGCGCACTGCCATCCCTTTGCTGTGGTAACATTCTTCTTTTAGGTCTGCGTTCCATATGCACAGCCATTACATGCTTATGTAGCGCCCCAGGGCAAAAGTTTCAGCGCCGCCCTGCATACTGTAACTGCTTGTTTAGTGCTATATTTTTTATATTTAAACTACATTTGCCCCCCCCCCCCCCCTGGGAGTGCCGCCCCGGGCATATGCACCCCCCCCATGTCCCTTTTTTTAGATTGGTCTGTCAGTGTCGTCACTCTTATGCACGTGACTTTCTCATGAAGGTTTTGGGTTCCAGACTCCAGAACTTATAATTCACCATTTAAATAAAGAGGTGTGGATAGGGGTGGGGCTATTATCTGCAATAGTCAAACTAGGTCAATTAGTATAGTAGATTATACTCAAACCATAAAGAGAAGTGCAGGACACTCGATATGGTCTTCTATATAGAAGGAGCGTGAGGAATAGGCTATATAAAATAGGATACGAATCTTGTTTTATCATAAACTTCCATATAGCGTGCTGACTTTACAGTATACAACTCCACTGCAGCTAATTGATGCGTAGGGCCTAGGCCTGTCTTAGGTTGTCCTTGAACTATCACCTTTCGACTTTTCTTGTCTTCTTTTGTTTTTAAAGAAATATATATGCATCAGACAACATTGCAAGTATTCAACATACACATTCTGTATTGATTACTTCAAGACAATGTTGTGTTATTATTTAATGATTCCATTCTATTGAAATTGAGTAGGCCTATCTTCATGCTCTAACTCTATCTGCTTAAAGCGAGTATGGTTGTCATGGTGAAATGTTTATTGATTCACTGATTCACTATAAGGAATCGACGCTATGATTTATTTACTTCACTTACTTTCAGTGAGATTATTTTCTTCTTTAATCAGCCCCGCCACCTGTTCCATCAAAGGAAGAAAGAAAGAAAGGATATAAAAATGAGGCAAAGTGACATGCACAAAGCTTTAGAAAAGAAAAATATGTCAAGTATGTGTGTTTGTTCAAAATGCTTAAACCGTTTGGTGACTTCTATTGACCCCAACATCCGATTAGAAGATAGGCACTGTGGTCAAAAAGAACCAAAGACTGAAATTGTTAACATGTTTAATATATGGACTTAGATCTATATTAGTATATTATTATTATCCTGTTTCAAAATTATCACAATATATATAGAATATATATGAGCCTAAAATTTGGACAATGTTTCATCTTTCAACTTGCTCCACTATTTGGACAAAGTCTTGATACGTTGTTTCAAAATAGAAAAAATAGGGGGGGGGGGGGGTATTATGCCACAATTCAAATGATATCCGGAAAGTATTTCATTGTTGTTTCGGTATTAGCCCAACATTTCACCCATGGAGAACAATTCAATGCTTTTGGCTAATATTAGAACCTATCATGGTTATTTAATTTTATATAATCTAGTGCTTATTACATGCTATTACAGTGTTCATCTTATCAGTTTTCACGGATAATTGTTTGTAACCAGTAAAATACGGCCACAGTTAAAGATAAATTGACATCTAGACTCTAGATATATAGAAATTTTTTGGGGAAATAAGTCTACAATTTAATAATGCTTCGTCCTTTTGAAAAAAAAACATCAACACCATATTGCCATTTACTTGTGTGTTTTTTTTTCTATGTTTTAACAAAAAGATCTAGATCTAGTCTTTTAAAGTTGTTTGTCTTTTCGTGAAGATAAAATAGATTAATTGGAATGTATTATATGTGTTTCATGTATTTAAAAGAGTATAATGAGGAAAAAAAAAGAGCGCGTGAAAAGAAGAGATGCTGAGAAAGAAAGAGGGGGGGGGGAATGGCCATGAATCGTCAAAGACCCGTATGGAAGTCACACACTCGTGACTCGTGCGCGAAAGTTGGTTTTCATTTCAACGTGTGAATGGCGGACTAGTTTGTTATTCTATTTTACGGCGTTCAAGGTCATGCTATTTTTGGCGTAGTCAGGCGAACTACATTCCAAATAACTAAGACCTCTCTACTTTCCCATGAATTAGATTTTAAAAATCAAGGGCGGAGATTAAGGGCGTCTTTAATTGTAGGGCCTAGGGTTTATAATAGTGTGGGTTAGCCTACACTGTTTTGTATTTCTTTTTTAAAATCAAATTTCCATCGATGAAAAGTTACAAATTTTGGTCAGATTATTCTGATATACACTGCTAGTGATAATAGTATAGACCTTTTGATAAAAGTGTGCCGAAGCATGATTTCTAATTCATTTAGCGTGCCAACAGCCTAAAAGTCACCCTGCTGTAGCACTGAATTTCTTGTAGAAGAGACTTGAATAGACTTTTAAGGCCTCTTCCGCGTGCCATTGAAAATCCCTCGACGTGCCAAGTCTAGCACGCGAACCGTAGGTCGCCGACCCCTGCTCTAGACTTATAACGATTTATTTCGCACTCAATCGCACATTTTGTGGTAGGCCTATTTGAGCCTGATGCCATCTACAACCATATATATAGAAAGAGAGAGTCTAGACATCGCAAGGCTCTTTTATAGCATGGAAATCTAGATCCTTTTATACTTGACTTACTTTACTTGAAGACTTACAGGAGACTAGATCTATAGGCTATAGTCTAGTCCAGGGGTCGGCAACCTTTTGATAACAAGTGTGCCAAAGTAAGAATTCTAATTGATTCTTCGTGCCAACAGCCTTAAAGTCATCCTACTCTTTTCTTGTAAACGGGAGTCGATTTATCTTTTTGGGAGTCTCACGTTTGGCACGCGTTCCGTAGGTTGCCGACCTCTTATGTTAGTGGGTCACGAAATAGAAGAGTTAAAATAACCGGATCACGAAAAGAAAATGTTTGTAAAACGCTGGTGTAGCGTGTAGCCTACGTCAGCCGACATCTTACGTAAATCATGCTCTTGGGCCAACACACAGAATAGATTGAGATATAGTTATAGTCTATGAGCAGACACCCCTTCCCCCAACCACCCCCAAATTCCTTTTGGTAACCAAACATTGAACCCGATCGCTGACAAAGCCTACAATTTACAACTATTGACAAATGACAAATTGGCAAGCAGTTCCCTGATCCTACCCCCCCCCACCCCGGGTCCCTTTTTATTCCCATCTTCCGATATTAACACCCCCGCATTTGTTAATAAATTAACGACCGCGGGTGGATGCATGCCAATCACAGAGACAGGTATTTATGCGAGTCAATAGGTCAAAGTTTATCCATTGCATCATGGTCTAGCTAGGGTAAAGCCATTAGAGGGCTAGAGGACAGTCAATATGTAGGCTACTAAATTCGTCTAAAATTTGGTAGGCCTAAATGTTTAGTTCAGATCCCCACTTCCCTTCCTTTTCCCCACCCGGAAAAAAATTCCTGCTTTCGCTCCTGGCCAGGATTACCCACAGAATAAGTAGGCCTATTGTATATTTCTATTCTGTGGGGTTACCTACCCCAAATGAGCAAGAAAAGAATTCGTACGGCGCAATTGATAGTAGTTTCTCACCTGGTCTAAATGTAAACCTTGCAGTTTTTAACCCCAAACAGCAAGGGGGGTTTCCAACCTTTTGAACTATTTACACTACTAAAACAAGTTCGG
Organism: Anisus vortex; assembly: GCA_949126835.1. Lineage (NCBI taxonomy): Eukaryota > Metazoa > Mollusca > Gastropoda > Planorbidae > Anisus > Anisus vortex. The sequence goes on from OX421493.1 coordinate 27,150,991, forward strand.
GAGATTATGTTGAACCAATTTCCAGACGCTTTGCTAGTCGACATTTTCTTCCTAAATTCACTGGATGTGAACGCGTCTTTTATACATGTAAGCTTATGTTGGATATAGAAATGTAAATGCTATCAAAAACCTTAATTATTATTAAGTTTTTGTTCAATATTTCTATCAATTTTTTAAGTAATAATGGACGGATCGCTAGTTTTGAAGAATATTATTTTATGAGTGTGGTTGCTAAGCATAATTCTTAACAACGGGGTTTACTTATGGTATATTAGAATTCGATAAATGACTTGATTTTAAAGAGAAAATAAAATGGAATTGTTACATTGAATGAATTATATATCGATTTGGATACAGAACTGGAACCGAAACACTTAACGTCTGGACAGTTGTGGTACGTAGGCCTTATATCAATGTTCGTTTGGGGGAGGGGGGGTAAAAATGAGCGGGGGTTGTATTGGCCACGTGATCCCCTAGGCTTGTGTGTCGGAGCCACTAAAAAAATGGTGAAAACAAATTCGTTTATCAACTAACCAACATGGGAAATGAGGTAACCCCTCCCCCCGATTTAATCCCTTTCTCGCTAGACTAGTAAACAAAAATTAACAATAAGTCGAAAGAATCGATACTCCTGGAAATCGCATCATCGAAACGATTACTATTGATTCCAAGTAGCGTATTTACCGGTATATTTTAAAACTTTTTTCTACTTGTATCCACAATCCACGCTAATGTACAACTGTGTACGTTTTTATTTTCACAGCTTGTGACGTAGGAAGTATAGTTTACATATCGTGTCAAAATGGCAACAATCCAAATAGATCAATTAATTTGGAATGGATGAGTTGGGGGAAAGGATGGGGGGAGAAGGAGGGTAGACAAACATGTTTCAAATTAACTATAAATGCTCATTTTCAATAATCTTGTAAGACGGGCGAGCTAGTTCAGGCAAGTATAACTTTTTATTTAACCCAAGACGCGGAGGTCAATTGGCAGATAGCTATTCCGGAGGTCTTTGGTCCAAATCTAGTTACAAAGTGATTTGTGTGGTGTGACCGACGTTTGTCGCACTCCGAGTCCACTTATATCTGATGGTGCTGGCTACACAATCCCGGCGTGTGTTGATGAACTGGTGCGCCCTGCTTCATTTATTGAATGTTTATATTTAATAAACTTAAGTGAAAATAGCCCATAGACATGAAATTTAATGTTTACATTTAGACTATTTTATCAAGATGCCATATGGACGAACCATTCATGAAGAATTTGTAATAGGAAGTTAATACCGTGCACTGTTTTAGCTGTTTAGATTTTCTATTTCTTCAATGGGGAAACATTCCTGACATAGAAGTCATATATTATTTTATTATTATTGTTAATATACTTCGTGCCACGTGAAATCGCTATACACAATGTGCAGTGCCAGCACTAGAGTGTAGGCCTATCTAGGTGACAGCAAAACAAAAAGATGAAAATAGATCTAGATGTAATAGACGTGTAAACATTATACCGGTAGCTAATGAACAGCGAAAAACTTCAAGGTTTAATAATAATAGGAAATATACATGGTTACTGGTTACCATTATTTAAAATGTATAAAAGTTGATTTTTCTAAAAGTAAACGCTGATAATTTGATAATGGAAGAAATAGTTCGGGTAACAAAAAAGCACCCAGAATAAATGAATTATTTAAATATAAATAGTTTTGTAATGATCTGTTGTAGGAACTTATTATGTTGGAACATATAATGACTAAAAAGTCGTATTGAGATAACGCAGATCTGTGTTCGCCCCCCTCCCTCTCCACCAAAAAACAACAACAAACCAATCTAAATGGCAGCCCTGCCAACGAGCGGTCAGTCTGCTAAATATAATACTGGTGGTATATAGATCTATATTGCTCAGTGGTCTTCACTCCCACACACTACACCAGACGAGAAGGTGGCGTGAAGGCGTAAGCCAGCTATCGCATGCCACGCCAAGCACGGAGAGCGACCTCTAGGCCACAAGTGATCCAGACGCTACCACAAAGAAATCGGGTTTGGACATTTCTGAATCTGAAACAAAGTACTACTGAGTGAAGATATTTACCACCCTCATTCTCTAGTGCATACATACATTACGTCATTAAATTGACGTAATATGAACCTTTGCTTTTTTTTTCTTCTTGATTTAAAATGTAATATAGATCTATAGACTAGGCCTATTTTTTTTTTGTTGTGTAAGGATCTGATCAAACCAAGGTCAACACTTTGAAACTTACTCGCCTTTATCAATAATCAAAATTTTATTTGTTTAAATAAGGAAAATTGTGCGAATAGGTTTTCACAGGGAGCATGCGATATTTGGGCGGCCCAAAGATCTTGTAGTTTATACCATTTTTTTATCCGTAGGCCTAGCTATTAGGGGGCCCTAGGCCTATGTATTCCCCCCCCCCCCCCCGGGCAACGCCGGACAATTTAGTTTGTTGGTCAATAAATATAGACCCGGGCAACAAAAGCCTAATTGTCGGGTCGCAAAAAATTATAGTTATAAAAATGTAGGTCAGGTTATCGTAGACATGCCAACTTAGAATTCCCTAAATTCTTAATATTTGTAAGAAAAAAAAAAAGGATCGAAAATTCGTAATCATAAATTTTTATTAGAATAAAACTGTCATAATATTTTACTTACTGTAGTTGCCACCTATTTAAACCACTCTATCAATGTTAAGAAATAAGCCTACTCCAAAAATTACGTAGGCCTGATTAATATTAATGATCAGTGGCGTACCTAGGCGAGGGGAGGGGGTCCAAATTCGAAAGTCCCCCCGGGCCCCATCTTGAGGGGGGCCCCCAAAGGAGAGTCCGAATTTTTTTTTCTAATGTCATAATGTCGAATGTCAAATAGCAGGGGCCCCTAAAGAGGCCAACCCCCTCGGGCCCCCAAATCCCTATCAACGGCACTGTAAATGACATATAATATAATATAGATCTAGGCCTACATTTTGTACACTTTAAAAATGTAGCTTTATTATATTTTTTCTCCTTGTGTTATTAGCTTCAATTGCGTTTATATAGAGTATATCTACATTGATTTGGAAAACTAGATCTATTTAATTAATAATGATTTGAAACGTCTAGATATCGTGTTTTTTTTTTGTTTTAGTTTTTTTTTTTTTACCTCTGACCTATTATCCAAATTCTTGTGTTTAAAAGGAAGTCGTTTAAAATAAAATGTCATATTATCATTAAAATGTATAATTGATGACCCGGCGTCTATGACACATTTTACAGCATAAAGTTTAGTAGAATGCATGCAAAGGCATTTTACTTTCAGTCCCGGATCTTAGTTTAGAATTAACATTTAGTTGGCTATGTGTAAGATATTGAATATTGAAGATTAGAGTAAAAAAAAGAAATGCGATTCAAATGTATATAGGCCTACATGTTGTATTAGAATGTATTGCTGACAATAGTTTATACCCCACCCCCTTTTTATTTCTAATTGGTAATTACGTATAACCTTGTCAAAAGGGTTCCAAAATTCGAAAACATTATGGAATTATGTGGTATCGTGATATAGATCTATAGTTGTAGGATTGGTTGACCTTTTTCCTTATAATAGTGTAGGCCTATTTATCCCCCAAGTGGACGTTTTTTTTTTGTAATATTTTAAAACCAATTTTAGCTGCAACACTCGAGTATATATAATATTTAGGCTAGATTTTTCAGGTTATGAAATTAAAAAGATGTAAATTAATTTTCTTTTAAAGAATGTTAGTAGAAAGGAAGTACTATAACATTTAAAATAAGATTGCAGATAAACTCTTATTAAAACTAAAACTAAGGCAGAGTGAAAACAAGGAAAGGAAGCGGCTCAACATCGAAGCGCATGAGTGCTTAGTACTAGACGCGCGTGGGGTTTTGTTACACGCAATAATATGCCAGCGAAGAAAAATCCAGTCTGTCCCGGTTTGGTCCGACTTCGCACTCCGCTTGTGTCTCTTTCATTGGGCCAAAGGGAAATAATCGATAAAAACGAGTGCCCACCGATTTCAGTTTGAACCTGTCTCCATTATCCTTTCCCTAGCAAAGTAATCGCGGTAAGGTTTATTTAGTTTTGTTGTTTTTTTCATCTGGGCAGTTCCTGTTCTCAAAATTTATTTTTACGACGTGAAGAGTTGCGTGCGTGTTAGCGGTGTGTGTCGGTAGGCACAGACCGGCGTGTGTGTTGTGAATAAATTCCGCGGACACGGTGTTTCATCATCGCCGATACACACACAGCTCAGTTTGGATAGCCAATAACTTCGCCTGGTCACTTGGACTTGTGTTATTTTTCATTTCAATGGGACTTCTACATCTACAATTTATTTCAAGGTGGAATAGTTTGTAAAAAATCTGTTTCTGTTGGCTTATTTCTTGAGCAAATAGGCTAATAAATTTAGGCTAACTTACAAAACATAACAAGATCAAATAAACAGAACAAGTAAGTAGGCTTAATTAGTATCTATAGTCTATAGTATAGTATATTATAGTAGGCCTTATATATAGGCTAGATCTAAATATTTATGCTACACATCTTTTATACCTAATCTAGATCTAGCTCGACTAGATTAGACTAAATTTATTAGCCTACAGTTAACAGTAATAACTTGTCCGTCTTGTCTTAGGTCATGGGCGCATGGCCTATGGTTATGGCTATGCCAATGTAGGAATGTAGGCTAAATGATGAGAGATGGCTATACTTTAGTGATTTAGTGTAGGCCTAACTGGTTCTATTTTCTTTTTTGTTTGCGTGTGTAAAAATAATAGTAGGCCTAATAGGAAATTAAATAGGCAGGTCAGCCTAGCCTAGCGTTAGCCTACTACTTGAATTATAGATCTACTAGACTAGGCCTATTTACCTATTTTCAACTTTCTTCGAAAATAATGTCTTAAACTAGTTTTGTTTGGTTAAATTTTAGGGCTAGAATGTAATTAATAGTCAATAGTAATAATTACTATATTAAATTAGGGTTTTTAAATACATAATTATATTTTATTTTTTCTTCGATGGATGGGGCGCTGCACATAAAGCGTTTAAGTGGTGGCGGGGAAAAAAAGAAGAGCGACAACTGGACAACTGATGCATAGTCTGCTATTTTGTTTCAAAGTAATCGAATACAACTTAGCCTATTTTAACTTGACGATACCGTTCCAATGACATCATCACAATACATTAATTTACTTGTACACACACTAAGAAAGAAAATGAAATGTTTGAATTTGTTATTCTAATTGCTGTGTCTTGTAATTGACATTATGATTATGTCTATATGAAAGAACCATTTTTATTTCACCCGTTTTGAATTTCGTCCACCGTATAATTTCTGTTTTAAAGATAGGCCTACTCATACTCATATAAATGGGGGAAACGTGGCGATTTGAAATTTGATTATTTGGCAATAGGCCTATAACTTATAGGCCTACTATAATTATTTATAATAATAAAAGCAGCTTTCAGTATAAACATATAGGCCTACTATTAAAATTGCGTATGGTATACACCAATTTCAATAGTTCGGAAAACTTAAATAATAATAATGTGTAGCGCAATAGACTTTGAAAACAAAGAACGTAGGCATACTTATAACTGAGATGTAGGCCTAGCCATTTTATTCACACGCCATGCCGCGCTCGATTTCAGAATGAATCAGATTTTATGGAATAGGCGGCTACGTGATGAGCGTTACAACTACTTTCTAGGAGTCTAGGAGACCAATAAACGCGGAAATGTTTTTAAAATTAAACATTCTGAAAACATTATGGACACTAGTATGGAAGACAATTTTAAGGTAGAAAAGTACCCCATATTGAAAATTGTTTTTTAAAAAAATGTAGGCCTATATATATATATATATTATATATATATATATATATATAGTATAGGTCTACTATTGGAGTAGGCCCTATATGTTATTCTCACTATTGGCATATCTTTTTTTTTACCTAGCTATGAATATGTCGAAATTCTCGGTGACAAATTGGTCTAGTTTAGGCTAGGAAGGAAAACTATTTATTTTACAATCATACCGAAAACATGCTTTACACGAATGCACCTCCCCCCCCCCCCCTTTTCCCAACTCAACAGCCCTTCACTCCCTAATTACCCTAGTAGGCCTATTCATTTTGGCTAGACTGTCGGGGGTTTGGTATTTGAGCTATTTATCTGTGCTCCACTTAACCAAGGTCATGTGACATAGTCTCATAGACTATAACAAAGGAAAGCTTACTTATGATTCAGGCTATGATCTATAGGCTACATATTTCCCTAATATTATGGTGTGCTTTCATATTTAATTAAGTTTAAGATTACTAAATAATTTATAAGATATTTAAAATGCAATATGAATCACTAATAAGTAACCTAGTTCACTATTTGAAAATATTTCCCTTATATTATGGTGTGTTAAAAAATGGTTGTTAATTTATATGATTAGGCCAATATATTTAAAATGCAATATGAATCACTAATTAATAAGTTACTGTTTCACTATTATAGAATAAGCTTTTGTGAATTAAAGAAACATTATTGTGACTATTTGAAAATAGCTTAGATATTTTAATTTAAAATTTAATAAACCTTTCAAGCCATTTAAAAGAGGTAATAAATTTTTTGACATTTATAATGTTATTTTCTTCCAGACCAACCTACAGCAAGCGTTTTCTTGTTGCCATCCTCGTCGGTGCTCTTATCGTCGGGGCTGGCATTGCTTTTGGGCTTGCCATGGGCCTAAGAAAAGACAATGAAAATAATAGTGCAACTAAAACGCCAGTCTACAAGTCAGCAACGCAGAATTACAAACATGCCACTGTGGTGGCCGATTCTAAAGTTAGTTCGGACATAGGAAAGTAAGTTTGGATATATAAGGGTCATTATTATAATAAAATGGTTTGAATTAACAAAGTAGGCCTTTTTTAAAATTATTTTAAATTATGTTGGAATAAGCTGGTAGGCCTAGTCATCTTTATAGGCCTACATATTATAAATTCATCATTTAGCCAAAGTGTTAATTTTTTTATCATCAGTGATATCTTGACAAGAAAGAAAGGCAACGCAATTGATGCTACAGTGGCTGCATTACTAGCAACAGGAGTCATAAGTGCCCACAGTGCCGGTATTGGGGGTGGATCGTTTTTTATAATCTATCACAAGTAAGCTACATTAACACTGTTTATGTAATTAACTTTAAAAAAATCTTATTGCTGTACATTTTTTTAATGTACTTGTGACTTATGTGCTAGACTTACTATATTTATTTATACTAAATGTTTCATTTAAGTATGTGTGTATTTTAAATATTTGAATTCAGTTACAGGAATTAATTTCAAATGCATTGTATTGCTTAGCTTTTTGTAATGACATGGTAAGAGAAACCAAAAGTTACTTTTTTTTTTTTTCATTGATATGTCATAAAAATGCTTTCATTTGAATTAGGGATCATGGGTGGCATTCAGTAGATAGTCGAGAGACTGCACCAGCAGCATCTACTGAAGATATGTATATATTACCTGAGAATAGAAACAAATCTATGTATGGTAAGTTGCTTTTGAATAATAATTTAAAAAAATTGTATGAAAAAAATGTTATTTAAATTTAAATATATATATATATTTATATATATGCTTGTGTGTGTTTTTTTATATTTCAAGCTAAATCTACCCTTTGCCAAAGTGAAGTGGTTAGTATATTTATCTGAAGAAATGCATAAAAATGTGTATTATATTTCAAATATTTGTTCTTTTGGTTGAATATGTATACATTGTAGAAGGCCACAATTTGTTTGTGGGCCTTTTAACATTTAGGTGGTATATTTGTATGTAATAACTAGGTGGTATGGCCATTGGAGTACCAGGAGAGGTGAAAGGACTCTATGAGGTTCACAGGAAGTTTGGAAAAGTTCCCTGGAGAGAGATTGTCATGCCGACTGTCAAACTGTGCCATGAAGGTGCACCACTCACTAAAGCATTACACCACGCCCTTAGTCGTCTTCAGTCTGACGAGGACAAGAACAAATTCTTGTAAGCTATTTACTTTCTTTATGTGAATACATGAGGTTGTGAGGTTGCATTCTCTAATAGTCTAAATAATGGAGCATTAGTATGTTTGGCTTCATGCTTTCTCCCACCACTTTTCTCTTATAGACCTTATTTTGACCACAATCGTAATGTGAAACCTATTGGAAGCCTCATCAAACTACCTAAACTTGCCAAAACATTCCAAGCTATTGCTGATGACCCATTGTCTTTCTACAACGGCAGTTTAGCCAGTGATATAGTTGCTGATATTAAAGAAGCAGGTAAATAGACAGGCGACGATTTTGGACGTGTTCTTTTGCCACCTTCACTCTTTTCTGTGGTCTTCGTGTATCTGAGAGTGGTTAAGTTTTAAATTATTAACAATATGGAATGAGTGGAGGCCTGTCAGGTTTTCTTAAGAAGCTACCTCTATACACTGAACAGTACCTGTAGTGATCGTTCAACAAATTTTGACAGGTGGAATTATAGAAGAGGAGGACTTGGAAAACTACACATTGAAATGGAACAAACCAACAGAGATGCACTTGCCTGGTGATTTTTGCGTGTACTCTGTACCCCCTCCCGGAAGTGGTCCTGTGTTGAGTTACATTCTCAGTATTCTAAGTGGTGGGTTTCTCTTTCCACATCATTGATTGTTGATAGAGTGCCAAAAGCCACACAACTTTTTTTTTAGATATCTTAGTTTATAAAAAAATAAATAATTTAAAAGCTTACATTTTATTAGGTTCATATTTTTATATATTTTTTTCTCTATTTGTTATGTTATTGTTTTTTTATATACGAAAAACATTTCTTCTCAGGATATAATTTTGGTCCTGAAAGTATTGCCACTGATGAAGATAGCATACTTACACATCATAGAATTATTGAAGCTATGAAATTTGCTTATGGTAAACGGACAGAGTTGGGTGATTCAAGTTTTATTAACGTAACTGAGGTAATGACCATTGTTTTTTTTTAGAAAACTCTTTTTAAGACCTAATTTGTATTGTGTTTTTAGTTGTACATTGATGATATTAATACCTTTTTAATACAGAAACTGACTAACTGTTCAGTATTTTTTTTAAACTCAATTATTGTCAAGTGGAGCTAAAGTAAGATGATTACTTATTAAATTGTAATAAATATTTATTCTTACTTGACGGTACTAGTTGAATGTTGAAAGGTTTTTTGTTTGTTTGACATATTTGAACAAAATAATTTTGAAAAAAATACCCAACAACTTTAAAACTGGCATGCTTATTCATCACTAGGATGTTTCTCAAATGACTTCCTTGGAATATGGTGAAAGAATTAGGCAGAGAATAGATGACGACACAACCCATGAAACCAATTATTATCAGCCGACATTCTATAATAACAACGACGCAGGTACTGCCCACATCTCTGTGGTAGATGCAGAAGGCAATGCTGTTTCTGTCACTAGTACAATCAACACATAGTAAGATTTTATTGTTTTTAGAAGATGTTTTTTCCTATGTTATCCTTTGAATTTGTGCATTATTTATATCTAAATTTGTTTTTGTCTTATTCTAACTCTTCCAGTTTTGGTAGCAGAGTTAGGGGAAATAGAACTGGTATTATATTTAATAATGAGATGGATGACTTTTCAACACCAAACACTGCTAACTACTTTGGACTTCCAGCATCTGAAGCCAATTTTATCCGTCCAGGGAAAAGACCAATGTCCTCAATGTGTCCAGCAATAGTTTGGGATAAAAAGGACAAGAGGATTAGACTTGTTACTGGAGCTGCTGGCGGGAGTAAAATTACATCCTCAACTGCTTTGGTATGCATCCCTTGCAAATATTTTACTAGTGAAATGAGCACACAGTATATGTGGTTAGGCAAAATTTAGTGCGGAGGTCGGACAGTGATGTGGTCCTTATTTAACAGCATCTCCCGTAAAATTATATTGTTAATTAAATAGTCTCCAGCAGTTAATATGGGGAAAGAAGACCTACTTACCCGCTTCTCTGCTCCCTAAGCTTTTTTTAAATTGTGATAATATCTTGTTTTCAGAATATCATAGATGTCCTTTGGTTTGATATGTCATTACCTGCGTCTATAGACCGTCCAAGATTGCACCACCAACTTATGCCCTCTGAATTAGTTGTGGAGAAAGACTATCCTGAGGTAAAGATAGTTTTGATACATTTTCACAACCCTAACCAAAGTACCTAAGGCAGAACTTCCAGTAGAGGGTCAAAGATAGATTAATTATTCTGACATAATTCTACAGGTGCTGGTTTAGATCAATTTACTTACTACACAGCAGAACTTTGTTATTATTTGTCTGTCTGCCATACCCGGTTTGTGTATATCCCCAATTATTTGACTAAAGTGCAAATTTTTCCACCTGTATCCATTTTCCCAGACTTCTTTATTCTGCAGCTCTTATCTTCATTAGCTGCTTCTCTGTAGTCCATCTTGTTAATGATGTCTGGTAATACTGGGTGCTCGCTACCAATAGGCGTCAACTATCCAGCTTTATTATCTTTGAAAAACTTGTTCTTCTACCTAGCTCTTGTTAGTTTGCTGAAAGCTTTTCATTTCAGCTTGTTTCTAGAAATCAAGTCTTAAGTATTTTCTGCATAGAGTTCTTGATGATGTTGCTCTATGTGTCTCAGCACTTGATAGCAAGTCATGCTTAACTACAGGGTTTAAGTCTTTTATTAAGATGGAAGTGTCACTTGTACATATAAGAAGCAAAAAGGATAAGATTTATTTTTTACTCCTGTAGTGTAAAATAGAAAATGAAAAAAGAGATACAATTTAAATTAGAGAAATTATGTAAAACTAACATGCCCAAAAAGCATCACTGATTTAATGCAATTGAGTAAAAAACATGAGATTATTGGTACTCGCTTGACCTTAAATATTTTTTTTATTAATTTGTCTGCATGATCAAAAACAGTTTTTATGGTTTAAATTTTGTTCATTTGAACAATGTCAGACTTTTGTTCTATAGTTTCTAAATCATAAAATGTTTAACATTGTTTAAGCTTACAGTCATGGCCATGCAATACATTATATTTCTCTTATTTGGTCAGTTATGATTGAGCAAATCTTCATGTTACTTTTATATTGTATTTCAGATCATACTCAATGGACTTAGAGCCAAAGGTCATGTAACCAAAAATATGGTAGGCTACTCAGTAATACAAGCAGTAGATGTGTTAGAAAATGGAATAGTTGGTACTGCTGATTTTAGAAAGGGAGGAGAACCCAGTGGGTATTAGATATGTACATTAATCTGTTTTAACTTATTCAGTCTGATGTGTATGGATGATCTAAACATGGTTGTAACGTTTTAGTGTGCGTGTTTTTTTTTTTTATGAGACTGTATGGCTTCTTGATTTCTTTTAAAACTTGAACAAGTGCAATTGAATATGTGATGAATTGATTTCAGAGGATGCATTTAACACTAGTTAAGCTTTCTCTAATTTAAAATTGTTATGTACATATCACAATTTGTTTTCACAATGGTCATTTTATTTATAATCGGTTCGGATCAGAGCATCCGATAATTTTGATTAAAAAAAGTACAAATGTTTTTTAGCAAAGGTAATGAGTAGATTTGATGGATCAAAGCATCCGATAATTTTCATTTCTAAAAGTACAAATGTGTTTTAGCAAAGGTAATGAGTAGATTTGATGGATCAAAGCATCCGATAATTTTGATTTCTAAAAGTACAAATGTTTTTGAGCAAATGTAATGAGTAGATTTGATGGACAGGTAAAAGGGTTTAGAGGGAACCATCCTTACAAATATACAAAAGTATTTTTTTTTTAATCTGCATTTAACTTGAAACAATTCTTATTGGTTGTATTTTTTTCTTGACCACTAGTCATATTTTAGTATTGTTACATCAGCTGTTTCATCAGACTTCCACCTCAGTATTTCTTGATTCCTATTCCATAAGTTTACTTAACAGCACCTAGACTGCTAGAATATTTCTTTGTCAAATGTTTAGTTTCCGCAATAAAGTTTTTTTTAATGTCTAACACAAAAGCTGAAATTATTGGTTTAAATTATTTAGTTGAAAACATTATTATACCTTAGACAACAGTGTATTTAGTATTTACATTACCGGTACACAAAGACACTTAGACAACAGTGTATTTAGTATTTACATTACCGGTACACAAAGACACTTAGACAACAGTGTATTTAGTATTTACATTACCGGTACACAAAGACATTTTTTGTTTATTTCACACTGTTGAAATGTTTTTTTATGAACACAAAGAGTGTTATTCAAAAATCATATTTACAGATAGCATTCTCTCATCATTTGAATGACCAAAGCCCATTTGTTGACCGGTTGTAATTTTTGTTACTTCTTCAATAAACTGCCAGTACTCATGTTTGACATTTGCTAGCGTTTATTTATAAATACTTCTTGTACATACATACACAGAGTGTTGCAAGTTCTTTAAGAAGTATGAAGTCTAGATTTATTTCTCTAATTAAACCATTCCTCAGTTCAGTTGATCAATTAATGCTCAATAATTCTTGTTGAAAGCTTCAAGTATGTACAAAGACACAAACCTCAGTTTGACTGTTAGCTAATGACCAGCGTGTATATTATTGATCAAATATGTAACTAAGCCTTTTATGCAAACAGTAACTGGATATTGTGTTGGAGGAAAATATGCTACCTTTCTAAATGAATAGACACATTGTTACGTCACTCTAATGATTCCCAAAAGGAACAATGATTGAATAATTTTTTGTTATGTAAATATGTACAATATTTTTTTTTCACAAAAAATGTATTACCGTTACGATATGATAGATATAGAAGAAATTAAATCTGGCTACATCTTATTGTTTTTATTGCATGGTTTAAAGATTTAAAGTACACAGACTTTTTAATAGTCTTTCTCTCTCACTGAGATTTCTTATAGTATTAACTCTCAGAACTTTACACTTTATTCTTAAATTTTCAATTTACCTCTATGACTATGAAAGCAATCTCATTTGACCAGTTTGTTCGTTCTGCTTTGTTATGTTTAACATTGTTGATGATTTCAAAACAAATAGAAACCTGTTTTTATAGTCATTTCAATGATGGGAATAATTGGACAATTTTTTTTAAAGTTTTTTATGGTTGTGAAGATATTTATTAATCCCAGGGTGTACTGTTAAGAAATAGGACATACAAAACAGCCCTGTCCTGTATTTTTTCTTCATGTTCCTATTTTCAAATAATTACGTTTTGATATTTTAAAATTAAACAGTACTGGGTATGAAATTTTGTGGAAATATTAAATGTTAGGACTAGAGTAAGTACATTTTGAAATGACTGAAGTAAACTGTTTCCTATGCCATTAGTATTAGATCTCAATTTTTATTTTAATAATTCCTTGATCTGTATGCAACTATATCTTTCCAAAATATGCATTTTATTCACTACACATTGGTTCAAAATTCAACAATTTAGGCAACATTTATTCAAAATTAAAATACCAAAATAACAATTGGCATCCTTGCTGTTGGAATTGTGAGCATCTGTGATGCAACAAGTTTAGAATGTAAACCTCATTCACTTTTTTCTTCTATGTAAATATATTCATAATTTGTATGTGCTTATATTAAACTTGATATTAATATGATTTAAATTTTTGCTGTGTCTTCCTTATTTTGAAATATTTATTTAGATTTTATATTGTAATTGTAATATTTTATTAGTATTATGAGTAATTTTAACAAACATTTCTGGAAACACTGTCTTGTATAAGATAAAGCAGGAGTTATTGTTATAGTTATATCAATATTAAGGTTCTCAATATATACAAAAAATATTTTTTTTAAATAATGGTATACATTGTATACTGTATACACTGTATACATATTCATAACATGATTTAGGATCCACTGTCATGAGTATTGATAGAAACCAATGATAATTTTAAGGATAATTTAAATTCAATTATCAATGATAAAGAAAGCCTTTATTTAATGGCATGTTATTGTTGATGTAACAAGTTCAGTGTAGTTAACAAGACAGATTTCCCAAAGATTAAATCAAGCAAAAACACATTTTTTTCATTTTTCAATAAATTTAATATAACATACAATTTTTGAATAAATACAATCTGGATATATGTACATACAAAATCTTGCTGAAAAAGTTTACTAAATTAAAGTAAATATGGTATCTACATTCACTGTCATTCAGAATATATTTTGTAATTTGTAATATTTAAGGGTCATTCTCTTGTCTCAATCAGTTAATTGAACACAAATACTTTATTGTTCAGTATTTACTTGTTTATTCTTTTGTCTACTTTGGTGTGATGCGGGGCATTTAAAGTTAAAGACTGGCAATTGCTCTCTGCTACTATAACAGTTATACTTTATGTTGAAGATTTTAACTTTTAAGAATTGCAGTTTAAAGCCATAAAATTTCTCGTATGTGTTAATTGCACTTTATTAATGTCAGGACTTTTAAAGAAATAAAGCATTCCAAACTTTAAAACATAATAATACTATCATGTTTCTGTACCGGTAAGTGATAAGTGTAAGGGTTACTGAAAGTTTCACTTAATATTGGCTAAATAAATCTCCAGGGTATACAACTGATTGATGAAATAAATAAAAAATGTAAATGTACAGATACTGAGATAGGCAGGCTTACAATGTACCTAACAGCATTAAAACTAAAGCCAACATTAACATAATGAACATATTTTAAAAACAAAAAAATATATATATTTAAATTTAAGTGTCGTTACTAGTTAATATGGAATTTATTAATATAAACTTTGTTTTGTTCCAAAAAACATGTTTAGACAATAGTTGTAAGAGCCTGATTGCATCTAATAATCTAAAAAGTAATATATAGTCAGAACCCAAGAGGAAAACGACCTAAAGGCAGATCCAGACTGAGATGGTTGGACGATGTCGAGATGGATTTACGACAGATCGGGGTCCAGGCCTGGAAAAAGAAGGCAATGGATAGGTCTGAGTGAAAGGAGGTGGTGAGGCAGGCCAGAGCCCTCCATAGGCTGTAGCGCCAAAGATGATGATTCTAACAGAGTGTGACAGTTTATGACTCGCTGTTGCTATTTTTGATAAATACAAAAGGTGTTTATCTTGTGGAGTTACAAATCCTGTTTTGGGTATCTTAATAATCTTATCTTATTAGTTTACAGACGTTCCTTCTAGATAGAAGATTATTACGTCCACTAGGCCCAAAACTCCTGCGGTGGCAGGGATAGAACCCGTGACGTATTAGTTGGTTTCTTGGTTGACAGTCCGGTGAACTAACCGCTAGACCAGCCGGCTTCACTAAATATTGACTTGGTGGTTTTGTGATATTTAAACTCAATTTTGGCTCCATCTACAGTTATCACTCGCCATTGAAACTGTATTATTCTGTGTGAAAATTGTGTGGAAACTTGTACATGTTGTACACATGGGCGTTCGCAAAAAGATTTCAAAGGAGGGTGTTGTAATTTGAAGAAAATGTCAACTTTTTTTTTTACAAAATTAACGCATGGGAGGTTGACCCTCCTTGGTCCCCCTTCTAGACGTCCATGTCAGCAGTTTTACTTTAAAAAAAAATTCTTTATATAGATTTAGATTTGAAAACAAATGAAAAAGCTATTGAAAATGTTTGTCTTTCTGGTATTACTGGTAAGGTGGGTGGCTGTGTTGTCCTTTGCTTGGAAGTTCTAGATGTGTAGCTCTACAGGTAGATCACAACCTAACATATATTTTTATGAAATCAGGTAGAAATTGTGCTTTACATTGTTTATTGCTCATTTAGAAAGCCTCATTATTTCGTTTCAACTTGCTCATACAAATTTTCACCATTATTTATAAAAGTATTAAAAGTGAATGTGATTTAATTGAATCAAGTCTTAAATTGAAGGGAAGTAAATGCGTGGAGATATTAGGCGCTAGGGATTGTAAATATTTGTCTTGTTATTTCCCTTACATCCTACAAAGCCATGTGATCCAGGCGGATTTTCACGAATATAAAAGTTGAAAGGCCGAGAGAAAATCCGACTTTTTTATCTCGACATTCACGAAGCAATCTTCACTGGCAGTTACTAGTCTAGATCTTATACGTCGAGACTACATTGAGTATCGAGGTAAGAAAAACATTGTTGAAGCCTAAGCAATTTTTAAAAAGCACATTGTTAAAATAACCAACACGGTGTTAATTTTGTACAAGTCATTGTGTTGCCTGTGACACTGAACAAGCGACATAAATTATAAATGCATTATAATTATAACAGACCGACTAATCATTAAATTTAATAAAAATTATTAAACAATTCAATGTCAACGATATAATATAATATATTGTTAACGGTGTTATAAATATTCAATTGATTGTTGTGGGGGTGAATATAATTCTAGATGAACCTTTATGTTTCGTCGTCATTGGTCCTTTTTTTCGTTTGTTGATTTTCAGTTGCGTACGACAATCAAACCAGTTGTCTCAGTTCAACAGTTGATTTTTGAAAAAAGCATTGTCATGGTTTATATAATCATTACCATGGTAGCAAAAATAAAAAATGAACCAGTTACACCAAAGTCCAAAGTATAGCCGAATTATTATGAATGTAATAAAATGGTTTATTTCATTGATTTATTAAGTTTTGTAACGTGATATCGAAAGCCTCTCTCTCTCCTCTCTCTGTCCTCTCAGTGCCGATCTGCTGCAGCTCGAGGTGCTGTCTCAAAGTTCAGGCCTGAAGCCTTTAAGTCTCTTTCCGCCGACCTTCTCCAAGTTTCCTTTGGTCCGCCTTTCGACCTTTTTCCCTGGGGGGTCCACCTCAGGGCTGTCCTGGGGAGGGAGCCGGCTGACATTCTGCAGACATGTCCTATCCATCTCCATCTCCTTGCTGAGATGCTCTCTGCTAAAGGGATTAGGCTACTCCTGTTTTCTCACGTAGATCCTCATTTGATATCAAGTTTGGCCAGAAGATCTTGAGGATGCAGCGAAGGCTTTGGGTCTGGAACTCCTCTAGTTTCCTTTCTATAGTATTTGTGGTTTTCCAGCACTCCGACCCATACAGCAGGACGCTGCGGACATTGCACTTAAATATCATTATTTTTGTTTGGAGGCCAAGGCTCGACGTCCTCCATATGGGTCTAAGCAGTGCAAAGGCCTGTTTTGCCTTACTGATTCTGCTGTTGATTTCAAGATCAGTCGCCATTTTTGTCATTTTACTGCCTAGGTAGGTAAATTCCTTAACATCCTCTATTTCTTCCTCGTCTATTGTGACAGGGGTGTTGGTAGTCTTATTGTTTCTCATTATCTTTGTTTTCTGTCTGTTTACCCTGAGTCCTATGGTGCTTGCTATCTCATTCAGACTGCTAGTCTTTGTTTGAATATCTTGATGTCTGCTGGATAGGAGGGCTATGTCGTCTGCGTAGTCAATGTCTTCTAGTATTGAGGAGAGAGACCATTGGATGCCTTGACGCTTGCCCTGTGTTGTCTGCTGAAGTATCCAGTCTATTGCAAGAGCAAAAAGGGTGGGTGATTTAATAAGGAGCATCCCTGTTTCATTCCCGTCTTTACATAAAAGGGATCTGAGAGTTCATTGTTGTGGATCACTCTGCATTCAAAGTTTTCGTAAAGGTATTGCATGATCGAAAGCCTAGGCTAAACATTAATACTAGAAATAAGTATTTTTTGTTCCCTTTTATTTTTACTTTTAACCTTTTATGAAGTAGCCTAGGTCTATTAAATATTTAGGATTTTAGGCCTATACTTTGAATGTCTTATATATTAGTATTAGTTTAATAAACTATTAAACTTAAATAGTTTAGCTTTTAGCTTAGTAGGCCTTACTTTTTATTTGCTTTGACTTTGGCTTTGATGACCACCTTTGCTTATTATAAAAAAAAAAATTATTTTTTGCTGTTGCTAAAAAAAGTTTAAAAACTATCATCAAATCAGATAGAAACTGTCAATTATATTATTATCCTTATTTCTGCAAACAATTAAAACATATTTTAGACAAGCGTAGCCTTTTAGTTAAAAATTGTAGGGCCTAGATTTTTGAAAAAAAATTTGTCATCTCATAATAGAGACTTTAATTTATTTTAAAAATAGTTTCCTTTTATTTCATCATCATTTGTCCTTTGGGTTGATTGTGGAACGTAGGGAACGTAGGGCCTCTGTCAAAGCATGCCACTCTCCAGTCTCTTGCCATTTGTTTTAGTGTTTCCCAGCTCTTTCCTGTTGTGACTCCATGTATGTTTGGGCCTTCCTCTGTGTCGTTTTTGCTGGGGGGGGGGGGGGAGGTTCAACTCTGAGGCCTGTCTAGCTCATTCCTTTAATTTCTTTAATTTAGACCTACTTTTTATTAGTTACCAGCTTTAGACCTAAAACAGTATAGCCTATTTCCTTTCCAATGAATTTTGACTTGGTGGTTTTGTTATATTTAAACTCAATTTTAGCTCCATCTACAGTTATCACTCACCATTGAAACTGTATTATTCTGTGTGAAAATTGTGTGGAAACTTGTATATGTTGTATTATAATAATACTTAGTTATACTTATAGTAAAGGTTAATGATAGGGAAGGGAAGACAATATATTAACATTCAGGGGTCAAGTAGTAAAAGTATTACATTAACAGGGTTAAGATAGTAATTTTTAAGGTCAGTATTATCACCAAAAGTACAGTTCTTAAAAATTCCACCTGGAAATATTGAGCTTAGAGCTATTGATTAGTATCTAAGAGAAGTATATACTTTTCAATAACAAACTTTTTTTTTTAGTTCAATTTCCCTATATAAAGTTCATTAACAAAAAGACAATTTTCTAGTCTTGTCTATTGTGATGTGACGTCACTTCCCAACTATATAAATTTGAACTTTAGCTCCATGCTACAAAATTTTCAGTAACAATTTCTTAGAACCAATGGAATAAATAATTGGAGGAAAAGAAATCATGTCGTGTATAAAAAAAAAGTTGTATTATCTTATCTTATACATTACGGACGCTCCTTCTATAAAGAAGATTATTGCGTCCTACGCTCATCCGTGGTCCGAGTCTAGTCTTGCATTTTTATTAATGTTTTAAATGATGTTAGGTTATTGGTTTTCCTGGTTTGTTCAGGCAACCCATTCCATGCCCAAATGCCACTCGGGAAGAAAGAGTACTTATATGCATTGGTTCTCGCATAAGGGACAAGGAAGGTGTTTTTGTCTTTATGTTTATCTGAGCTTTGCAACAGATTGTTATTGGTATTCTAACCGTGTTTAATAAGAAATTACACAACATCGCCTGCATTGGGCAGCTGGTTTTTAGGCCTACATGATATTATGGTGTCTATAGCCATGTGCATGACTTGTCAAAATGGAGCCAAATTAAGGATGGCTTGTTTAAAAAACAACAAAAACTAAGCCTACCCGAATGCTGACAGTTAGGAAAAAAACCTGTTTTGGGAAGTTTGCCCCTGTCTGTCTAGCTGGGGCCAGCATAATTTGTCAACTTCAAAAGTTATCAACAATTATCACATGGAGAGTGTTTCATATCATCCTTGTATAGTGGTGGTAGGGAGTAAGTATCCCTTTCATACCTAGTTAATGTAAAGGGCAAATGAAAAAGTATTCAAACTAGGGGATTGCTTGGTTAGCTAGCGTAATGCCCAGCCACCATATTCATCCTCACAACTACTGTAACTGTTAGGTACCCATCAGAGCTGGGTAATATTCAAAGACTTCCACCAGACCCTGACAACTAATCCTAGCATTCGCTGGGATTTGAACACTGGACTTTTGGTATGACAACTGTTGGTGCTGCCACCGTTAAATTATCTAAAGCTCAAATACAGATTATTTGCAATTGCATTCTATAACTTCTTCTTCTGTTATTTTCATTTATGGACAAAAATACACTTTTTTATAATATTGCTAAAAAAACTGGTGTTGTAGACTTCACTAAACTTTATGCACACAATTACTCTAAAAAAAATGGGTTTTACAATCACATTGTCTTGACCTGTTACTATCCCAGGAACTGAGTAATTACTGTCCTCATTTTGACCTACTCATATGAGTCATATCTATATATAATAGTCTTGGTGTATACTTTTTGATACATATCAGTATGTTAAGAAAAAAAATGTAACAATGGCTAAATATTACTAGTACTACTATTATATTAATATACTAAATGTGGTATTGAACATGTATTTAGATTATAAATAACATGTATTTGTGAGTGGGCATGTTTTAAATGTATGTAAAGACATGGTCCTCCAGGAAATTTTAGAATGTCTTGGAAATCTCCTGAAATTTTTTGCTACTGCATGTTTGAATAAATTGATGACACACAATGTCAGCCTCACCTCTGCCACCCCCTCCCCTCTTTTTTCCTCCCAATTTCTGTTGACCGCCAGCCAAAATAAACACATAGAGCAGTTCTTGCGACATCCGACATCCGTTTGGACATTTAACACCACGGTTTGTGTGTGTGTTCTTTGGTCCTATATATCTTAAAGAGTTAAGAACCCCTACGATTAAACTTTACCTGATATGATACACCTGCCTTCATCCATGTCCACAGTAAACAGGAATAGGTTGAGAATGTTTGGTTCTAATAAAACGGAATGGGCCATATCCGTGAGAGATCTCAATTTTTTTTTTTTTACTTTAAAAAAAAAAATGTGTTTCTTTTGCTTTAAAAAAATATTGTCCATTACATCCTTGAATGACTTCACACATTTTATGTTTGTATAGTCAAGTCATGCCCATGTCGCTATAACTTTCTACATAGCCCTGGACATTTAAAAAAATGTTAAAAGATCCTTTCCTGATTCCTGGAAGGCTGAGCAAACTGTTGTTGGAAGTATGATAGCGGGGACGCGGGGTGTTCCGTATGTAAATACATGCCAAATCCGTTTTGATTGTGATTTTTTTTAAATTTCATTGGGTAAAGACCCCCCCCCCCCACCACCACCGTCCCGGATTTTCAAAAATTAGCTTTGTAATGCGAAAACTTAAAGGCCCTCGACTTGCCTCGCCTAACTCTTAGGGCTTGCCACTCCTTCTGCGCGTTTACGGATATGGAGAGAAAAAACTCACATTGTTAGTTTATTATGATATTGTACTTTCCCCATTACCTGGCTTTATTTTACAATGTAGACTAGACTATATGACTATATGTAGTCTCGTTGTGTGGACCACACAATTACCACACACCCTAACTTTCATTAGATATGGTTCTTTGCCCAAAGACCGTTAATTAGTTTACCATGCAGCCTCCCAGTTACATTTACTGTGGATTTTCTTTTCACAATCTATTTTTTATCGTTTATAGAATATAGGCCTACTATTATTTGAACTAATCTAAATAATAAAGTAGAGAAAAGTTTTCAATGTCTTTTTAAAAGTACTCCAACAAATTTAAATTATTAAAGAAGATATGACAATTTATCCACGTAGGATTCATTTGAAGCTGTTTTATTTTTGCTTTGCTGTCTGGTCACTGTCGATTTGATCTCACCCATGGCGCGCGCGTGTGTCCTTGTTACCATGGTAACCGTTTAAGAAAAATAGTTTTTTTTTACCTGCACGTTTCGAAACGTAATTCACGGAGTAGTGGGTGAGACATAAAATTAACTCAAGAACTATATCATGTGGAGTGTATTTAGTCTTCGCACATGTCGGTTACGTTTTGAGTTCACTATTCTATTGATGACCATCGTTTCGTGACTGTATTCTTTTTTTTTTTTTTATATATATTGCCTTCATAAGTGTATATTTCGGTACATTTGCAGTATCGACTTGTACTTTTTTTTCCTCATGATTCCTCATTCTCTAACTAGTGGACTATCCGCCGAGCAACGCAATCATATGTGACTGTACCTTGTTATAATTCTGTCGTTTGTAATTGCCACCGGCCTTGAGGTGAGGTCAGCAAATGTCATTTAGATGGCATACGTTAGTATTTCTAATTGTGACCGGTGTGGTGTTGATTTCACCTGGCCTTGACGACTAGTACGCTTTAGTTTCCTGAAGTCATGCAGAAAATCATGCATTATTTTTAAACATACCACGTCAGTATTTGTCTTTCGTTTTGGTATCTTAGGGTTTACTCTCTGTCTATCTTTCTCTATGATTTATCTGTTTCATCTAATCTTGCATTTATATCTTTGTATCTATCTACATCTCTATAAATAAATGCAGCTATTCACGTCTATTTTATTTCACGTACTATTCTACATTAAAATTTATACACTTGATTTGTTGAAAATAAATGTTTGATTTGTTGAAAAAAATGTGGATTTAAATGGTAACTATTATAACGAAGTTGGAGGCCCGTTATGATTTTTAAAAATTCCTCGATGAACGACTGATCCAAGTGCCGAATGTTGACGTTAAAATCCAATTCATGGAACACACTACTTTAAGGGCGCTGTGTTAAATCATGTACCGAGCCTATCTGCGAGAGTACATTAACTATAGCAACGCCCTGCTACTTGAACTTGAAGAGGACAGGTCACTCACCATTTCACCTCAGAGCTTTGATAGCGTGTGCTACACACCGCACGAGGATAGGTGTTGCGATACCATTGAGGAGGAAAGATGCGACACTGCAGATGCGGAGCGCGTTGCAACTCAGAATGACCACTACTCGAATGTTGAAGACATAGTAAGTGCGATATACGCCTGCACAGTTAATTTACTCGGTACAACCTGCTTTTTAATTCGTCTTTACTTGTTCGCATTGAACGCGTTTAATGCAATATAGAGTCTATCTGTGCATTTTTTTTTCGAATTATGGTTTTAGTGACTATAAAGTTTTAATTCGATTTCAAAATTCACGAAAAATATAACCCAAAACAAGTATTGAGAATTAAATAGGACATGTGTAGTGTAGAGGCCCCCTCCGCCCACCCCCATTCCCAACGTCTCCGCTCTTGATGCTATTGTTTTCTAGAACATAATATAGATCTAGTAGGTGTTCACATAATATAGATCTAGTAGGTGTTCACATAATATAGATCTAGTAGGTGTTCACATATTATAGATCTAGTAGGTGTTCACATAATATAGATCTAGTAGGTGTTCACATAATATAGATCTAGTAGGTGTTCACATAATATAGATCTAGTAGGTGTTCACATATTATAGATCTAGTAGGTGTTCACATAATATAGATCTAGTAGGTGTTCACATAATATAGATCTAGTAGGTGTTCACATAATATAGATCTAGTAGGTGTTCACATAATATAGATCTAGTAGGTGTTCACATATTATAGATCTAGTAGGTGTTCACATAATATAGATCTAGTAGGTGTTCACATAATATAGATCTAGTAGGTGTTCACATAATATAGATCTAGTAGGTGTTCACATAATATAGATCTAGTAGGTGTTCACATATTATAGATCTAGTAGGTGTTCACATAATATAGATCTAGTAGGTGTTCACATAATATAGATCTAGTAGGTGTTCACATAATATAGATCTAGTAGGTGTTCACATAATATAGATCTAGTAGGTGTTCACATAATATAGATCTAGTAGGTGTTCACATAATATAGATCTAGTAGGTGTTCACATAATATAGATCTAGTAGGTGTTCACATAATATAGATCTAGTAGGTGTTCACATAATATAGATCTAGTAGGTGTTCACATAATATAGATCTAGTAGGTGTTCACATAATATAGATCTAGTAGGTGTTCACATAATATAGATCTAGTAGGTGTTCACATAATATAGATCTAGTAGGTGTTCACTTTGTTTTTATCCCAGCTAGTTAAACGACCCTTTATGTACAGCCGGCACGTGCAATGCTCAACTCATAAACACACACCCCCTTTCATGTTTTTACAAGTACCGTGTGCTCAACGCGACCTTGAACTTTGGGCCTCCGCGCCGTGTGACAAAACTATTTCAGTGCTTTAGAAAAGAACTGACGTCACTGGTTTACGTAAACCATTGGGAGTTGGTTGAGCCAGGCTTATGGTATATTATATAGAACGACTTCCTAGATTAACCCCAGAGGCATTATTTTAGAAGTAGCAGGTCGCACAATAAGCACATTTAACGGCAGGAATTAATATACTAATTCCCATAATAGCAGAGTGGTTAACTGGGCCAAGACAATTTATATATTTTAGGCCTATACAAAATTATGCTTGTTGCAAAACGTCCAGTTTCGTAAAGAGTGGGAAAAGAGTTCTTATTAATTTAAAACAATCTAAAAGTGTTTTTTTTTCACTTTGTGCGTGCCAAACTGCATTGGAAGTCTTATTTTGGCTACTGACGTGTGGACCACATATCACCACTGGTCATTTGTCACTCGTCACCTACACGCATTTAGACGTGTTTACACAGTGGGATGTACTAATACCGGTACACGGTACAGGTAGAGAATACTAGAGATTGTGTTAATACATGACCTAGGGCGGCGATTGGAACACTCGACTGTGCTGGTTGTGCAATGCACAAGGGTCCGGGACCCTCCAGAAAAAAACTTGCTACGCCACTGGATGGAAAATGCAAATACACGTAGGTTATCTCTATGATCGTAAATAAAATGATAAAAGGGTCCTGTCAATGTACACACATAATATATAAGATGAAACCGATAATTATATTTAGCAATTAGTACCTCTTAATAATTGTCCTTGTGAAACAGATGAACAGGATAACCACACTTAGGGAGACGTTATAATTAGGAGGTAAACATGAACTAAATGACACGTCGTTTTAATTATTTTATTTAGTTCAAGGAATACCCTGTCTCTGAGTTTTTCCCCCTGTGTCTTGAGTTGTTGTTCTATGTGCAGACTTCCTGAGGGGAAAAACAGAATTCAACGTTTATTGATTTGCTGTAAATAGGCTTCATTAGTAAGACATCCTTCCCCCACCCTACTCGCATGAAAAATATATTCCTCTTCGTTTATTCTCAAATGAGCAGCATAATTATCTTGTTGCAGCAGATGTGAAAAGTGACAGTCGTCTGCTGGCTTAGGTGTCGTTTATTAAAAAATTGCTTGGGGGAGTCAAATATTTTTTTCTTTTTGGTTTTCCGTGTGTTTGGGATTGAAGTAACTGGACACCATGCAAGAAGTGGTATGTTGAATTACTTCATTTATAAAAACAACACAACTTTTCATTCAGTAAAACCATCGTCTGCCATTGCAGTTTATTCCAATTAATTATGGTGATCTCTAAAAACAAAATGTTTTTGAAAGAATGTTCCGGTTATTGTTCTGTTAATGTTAAGTTGTGGTTTTTAGTTCATAAAATAATTTGCTTAGTAAGCTTTTATGGACTTTTTTTTTAAATAGGCCTACTTGCCAGACATTTTATATCCTGCACCATTTTTATTCTATACGAAATATACTTTAGATCTACAATAAATACGTTTTTGCGTATTTAAAGAAAACAAAAACTCCCACTAAAACTCGCGACCGCATTGTGACTAGCTCTTTACATTTTAAGACAATCAGCGTTTGTAACGTTTCCGTCAAATCTGATTTGCCAGCACTTTCCCTCCCAGCCCACCACCATAGACCGTTAACAATAATTATTGTACATCAACACACCACACCTATCAGCATCACATAAACACACCTACATAGCTTTTCCCCCTTCAACTGCTACTGCACTATGATAGTTCGTAAATTAAAACGAAAGGTGAAACTTAAAGATATAGATAATGGTAGGAAGAAAAGGGGTCGGGCTGGGGGAGAGGGTCGTATAAATACCGAGGAGAAAAAAAAGGCCTCTTGTAGATAAAACATTTTAGAAGGTCAGATAACAGACGACAGTCTTACGTCTGCTTCAACTGGTGTCTTGTTAACGGAACTATTCTTACATTTACATGGTAAGGCTTTTCCTCTAAGTAAATACCGATACGTCTGTATGTACCTTTATGAAAGATGCAACTTGACTGAGTTGCTTATAGTTTGTTTTTCAACATTTCTACTGTATCGATAATTTTTTCTGTAGTAGACCCTATTCTATGGGCGTGTATAGACGTAGTAATGTGTGAAGTCAGTAGATACCACACAGTTTATGATATTTTATTTACATGATTCATACTTTTCAAATTTAATGAATGAATAAAAGGTTTAACGTTTTAAAAGCAAAAGATATTCTGGTTTATGAAAATGATTTCAAATTTTGTGGAATAGTGTAATAATACTAATAACGCTGTCTGCAGCTGAAATGTATAAACTCAGCAATACTACTCTCATGTTTTTATATAGGCTTTTATTGTACTCATTATAGATTGTCAACCTCAATATCAGAAAGTGATATCGCATTAGGCCTACTTTCAAATTTGCTGAATCATTTTATTATAAGTAATTTGACCGGAATGATTACTTTGACCGGAATGATTACTTTGGCGGACTAAATAAAACCACAGACCCACTATTTCCACCACAGTCTAAGTTTGCATAATGTTTATTTCATTTAATGTCAAGGACATCAGCTTACCACGTTGAGTTAAATAAGAGTTTTTATATGCAAATACTTTGATCAGATTGAGCAGTTTAAACAAGAAAATCCATTCTATTGGTTGATGTTTCATCTGTTATTAGTTACTGTTTAGTTTATTTCATTCTCTCTAAATGACAATAAACATGCTGCCGAAGAAAAGGAATCAAGGATTTTGATATGTAAATTGGACACTTTCCTTGAATATTCAGCCATTTATAAAGATCCATGAGTTGAAATAAAATGTAACGACTATAAAATTTCTCAAAAGACAATACCTCCTACCGAGTCCTACCCCTTCCTGTCCCCACACACTCAGTAGGTAGACAAGCCATTCAGTTGTTGTTTGGTTGCATTGTATAGAGCACATGTGACATCAATTTTCCTGGTGGTGTGTTTGTTGCATTGTGTTCTGACAGTTACACATGTCTATTTCTGTTCCTGAAATGGTAAGCATCACCAGACACAACACTGGGCAAAAAACAACAATGAATAGATGTAGAACTCTGGCCTTTTGTATGTAGTTTCTACCCCCCCCCCCCCCCCCCCCCCCTTAAAGAAAATTCTCTCACTCCCTTCCCTAACATTAATGCATAATATTAGACCATTGCATTGCATTATTTGAATACTATTTTAAAATTGACCACTGTGTGATGCGATACGTATGCCCTACACTATTTCATTAAATTTTAAAATATAAGAGTAATATGAATGTACATTTTAATCTCATGTGTAACTCGTGATTGTTTCTTGCTATATCCCAATTGAAATGTTTGCTATTGTCGGTATCTCTGACATCTTTTCATGTTCGTTTTATACATTTTACTTTGACGCATAAAAAAATAAAAATGTCCTGACCTACTTAATTGCTTTAAAAGATTTCCATCTATATTATAATACATAAAAAATTAGCATAATTTTAATAGATTGGAATCTAAATCATTTTTTCACACGATGTGTTTACACGGACTGTTTCAGTGCGATTATGCTTGTGGGTCGATTATGCTTGTGGGTCGGCCGGGGGGACGGCCCTACTCGTTAGCCTGATATAGCGACACAAATAAATACGTACTCCACTTTATTATTACAGATATTTGTTCTAAATTAACGCTATCACATGGGCGAATTTTTGTTTCCTGCCCTCGTTCTAGGGTTTGGCTTAAAGTGTTTCAACGTGTCCTTATCACGAGTGTGCTCATGCATACCGGTACAGCTCTTAGTGCATTCACCAACCTACAACAACCTCTCAACCCCAATAAAACATTATTATAGTGTTATCGGTTGACGGCCTATGTGTGTCCATCTGCAGTCTTACATCAGGGAAGGCGTCACCCTGATCAGGGTGGGTAGCAAAGGCAGCAAGTCGGCACGTCAATCGACCGAAATCAAAGGCGCGGACGTGACGCTTGCGCCCCAAGAGACCAACGCGCCTCACGTACCGCCCTTTGAAGCAGAGGCTATAGTGGCAGCAGCTCTCGTCATCACAACGACAACAGCATCAACACAGACAGAGCCGGCAGATGCTGGGGTGATAGGTGCTTGTCACGGCGACCTTGAGGACACAGATATGGACGTAATCACATTAACATGTATCCCTCGCATATTACCCCGAGGATCCCCCATGTAATCACGTTTTTTTAATTTTTATAATAACACTTTGATTCTTATGGAGTAGTTACAACTATAGTGCAGACAGTACTGACGTGAATACCATTCTCCTTAAGGCTTTAATTAAGCTATGGTAATAGTAATATAGTTCATATACATAGAAAACAAGGTTTGATTATGTAACAAAGAAGACGTCCGCTTGGAGTGTTCCCTCTCCCATAGACTTAAAGATGCACATACAGATCCACACGACCGATGCTTTTTCCCTTAAGTGCCCAACAACCAACAACCCACAAACAAGTATAGTGCTGACGTCTTTGTTTTTAAGCTATTATCAATTGTATAATTTGCACAGATCTCAGACGTGTAAGGAAAAACACACTGATATTCAAACGATGGATAAAATACTCAGATCTAATGGAAAAAGACAACAACATTGAATAATCTGATCATTGCCCAGTCAATTCTGGATTAACGCAAACATTTGAACTGTCACTCATTTAAAAAAAAATATTTTATGCAGCACGTGAAAATAATTTCTATATAATCTACAGAGGTTGCTTACATTTTAAATGCATGCACTTTAAGACTATAGGTGATGGCTTTTGACAGTCTTATTTATTATACGAGGTCTCCTGTGGAACTTACTATATCTGCAAACTCAGTGAAAACTAACTGGGTACAGTATCTAAACTTGATATCGCTATAGTTCATAACTAAGACAACAGTTTGGATTGTTATCTCAAGTACTGTAGTCTACCTGACAAAAATTAATAACGGTTGTAGTTTCTGCATATGGTTTGTAACTACTCCTATTATATTTTCTCGTGCAATTATAACCAACTCTCAATGTCCATAATTTATTCCAAGTATCTCTGGGCGCCCATTAATAACTGACTAAAACCTTGCATGCCGCCATTATTGGCATTCCCTGACCCCGACACTAACTACTGGAACCGACACTAACTACTGGAACCGACACTAACTACTGGAACCGACACTAACTACTGGAACCGACACTAACTACTGGAACCGACACTAACTACTGGAACCGACACTAACTACTGGAACCGACACTAACTACTGGAACCGACACTAACTACTGGAACCGACACTAACTACTGGAACCGACACTAACTACTGGAACCGACACTAACTACTGGAACCGACACTAACTACTGGAACCGACACTAACTACTGGAACCGACACTAACTACTGGAACCGACACTAACTACTGGAACCGACACTAACTACTGGAACCGACACTAACTACTGGAACCGACACTAACTACTGGAACCGACACTAACTACTGGAACCGTTTTACCATTGGATAGTTGATTGATACAATTGTTAGATCTTAATTTTTTTTTTTACATTATTAACATTAACACAGTAAATATAGAAAGGAAACAAAATATCATAGCTTACATGTTGCAGTCGTATTGCACAATATTATGCCATCAAGGCATTAAAAAAAACTGTCTAACATTTTCATTTTACATGATAAGTTTTAGGTTTTCCTTATTAGCGCAGGGAAACCAATTTCATATGCCAATCGAGAAGAAGGAGACGTTGTGCGAATTAGTGCTAGCTTAGGTAATACTTTAAAAAAATATCTATATATATAGAGTAGACAGTGTGTGTGTGTGGTTTCCGATCTCCATTGGTTACTTTAAAGTTTAAAGACACGTGGCCTTATTGTCTCATATTTTACTTCCACGGACCATGCAATCGAGATAAACTTAATTGCATTTTTTAAAGCTTTCCTAAAATGTTTTACAGAAATGAAATCAAATAAGTTAATTATATTTTAGACTTGCGGGAGACGAGTGATCGATTCTCAGCCAGTGATAGTCCAAATATTTTGTTCAATAAAAAGACATTAATCCGATTACAATATTTAATTTAAATTACTTTCCTAAATGTTTTCCGTAAAAAATAATTATATTTAATGTATTCCCCCCCCCCCCCCCCGGGCAACGACGGAGAATTAGCTTGTATAAATATATTTCAATATTTTCCAGAGTTTTTTTACTGACATAAATGTGTCATATTTCTTAATAAGAATTTAAAACAATTTTTGTCTTGTGGGTGGAGGAAGCAGAGGCACCCAAAAATAGTGATGCACATCTTAATATTTAATTTATTCACAAAAATGTAACTATTATTTCGTTAACACTAAAACTATATTTTGCTAACATAACTTATACTGTATACTGTAGGCCTATACATACAATATGCAGTAACTGCTTTTTAACATTTATGTGCTGAAACTAACGAGCTTTCTAATTCTCACATTTTGTTATTTACTAATATTATATTCACCATATACTTTCTTATTATGCTTGTTATTTGCAAACCCAATCTGTAGCCTACTCATTACTTCAATACATGTAGGCCTAGGCTTATTCTTTGAACGTGAAGCAAAAATGTACAGAAAAAAATCTTCAGGCTTGTGAATCTATTGGTTAGGATAAAAGTGACATTTATTATCTGTAGTCCAGTGATCTTTGTGTCATGTATTGGCTACCACGTGATTTTTGTAAAGGACCAAACAAAAATATAAATCCATCATTTTTACTTGAAAACTAACATAATATTATAGAGGTAGAAGCTGAAGCACTGATCTATATAACTCGAGACTGCCAATTTCTATTTGTATGGCCTCTCTTTTTTTATACACTTAGACTTAGGCCCATTACTCAGTGATCCATAACATGTATATAGTCTATACTAGCCTGCAAGTAGCCTATAACTGTTATACATTTAAAACAATTTTGAGACTAGTGATATATATACTGTAGGGCTGTATATAAGCACAACTATCTAGTTTATAATATCACGAAATATCTGCATACGGTGAAATATACTGTTCTATTTTTATCGCTAGTACATCGTAATAATCTTTCATTGAACTTTTCGTCTTTTTTGGCGATCTGATAATTCGCTTTCGTTTCCCGGCAACAATATATATATTGTATATATATTATAACAGAAATTCATAGCAAATATATTCAATTTTATTCTACAAAAAGCAAAGAAAGAACAATCACTTTCCATTTCTTGGTAATGTGTGTGGAATCTTTTGCGCTTCTAGACTTTTCTGAACCAAAAATGTGAACAAAATTCCATTTGGATAAGTGTAATAACTCATTCACACGTAATCCTTGAACTATTTCATAAAGCTACATCATAATATGATTAGCCCTACACAAAACGTTGTTCTGCAATCACTGACTAAAACAAGACAATTTTGTTTCCGTAATTGCTTATATCTTTATTATATATTCTTTTTGTTAAATGTTGCAAGATGTTTTGTATTTGTTGTTTTTTTGTGTGTGTTGTAAAGTCATTGCAAAACTTTTACTTAAACTGTATATGCCTACTCTCAACGTACTTTGGCCCTTAGATTGGTTCAATTTATTTAATGCTAAAATTTTTTATTTCTTTTAATCTATGTGTCTATAGTAAAGCCTACACTGTCCATTACTGTACAACCTTCTTGTCGCCACCAATACACCGTGCAACACCTCGACCACAACCCGCGATTGCATTTGAAAGATACAATTTTTACAAAATCTTACATTCCTACTTTCTTTCCATGTTTAAGAAAACACTCTCGTGTTACAAAACGATCGACACGAAGAACTGTCAGTCTAGACCAGTGCTTCTCAATTTCTCAAAGCCTCCAGAAGTGGAGCGTGGCCATTTCTTCTTTTTTTTTTCTCTCTTCAGTGCTATTCCTTCTTTTTTTAATGACAAGTCTAGGTCTAGTTGTTGTCTGCAATGTTTAATCGGTACATTTAGTTCAATCATAAAGTGTGTTTTCTTCTTCTTGTGTAATTCGTCATCTGCCTGGGATATATACGGCTACGAAAATGTGGGAGATACTGACCCCCCCCCCCCTCTTTCCCCACTTAAGCCACGAGATTTTTTTTCCTTCGTCAGCTTTTATGCGAAATGAAAAGATTGATCCTAACCATTTGACATTTTACTTACGAAATCTTATGATTGATGTAGTTTCGGTGTGTGTGCCTGTGTGGTGGGTGGGAGTGACATGAATGGAGTTGTGTCGTCTGAACCTCACGAGCTTGTTTCTGTACATAAAAAAACAACTGAATCGCTTAGATATGACCTTGGCCATCAAGGCAGAACGTAACAAAAAACAGAAAAACGTGCGAGTAGAACGTATCATTTGGTGAAAAGAGCTGAGTCACGCCACTAAGCACTGTGTCAAGATCACTGGTGTATATAACATGAATGGCCTTTAACGCCATTGTAAATGTAGCTGCCAATTATGTTGTTTTTGCGAATGATTGTTGGTTATTGACAAAAATGTCCATTAACACTCGGAAAGTCTGGACAACCGCTGACTAATTTACTTGCATAGACGAAATATTTTGTGAAATCAAAGCCTGCATTTATGCAGAAGACGCCAACGTACAACTGTTATGCATTGCATAGATATTTTAGACTGCGTTCAAAGAACGTATAATCAGGGCCCTCGAGAGAAAAAAAAGATGCCGGTACGAGATCTTTTCTGTGCCCCCCCCCCCCCACACACTTTTTTTCTAACGCTAGTCATATCTAAATGATTTATTTGTATTACATACGTTTGAAAAATCAGGAATCTTTTGAAAAGGTCTGTGCAAGTATAAACGATGAACAACTTCAAAACTTTAAAATACAGTACTATAACAAAAAGTACATAAATATACATCTTAATCGCATCTTATACATGCTTGTCATTAATTATTTACAAATATAACCAAATCATTCATTTTTTGAATGCTTATTGTTTCGTGAAAAGAAATAGTCAACAGAAAATACATAAATACATGAATGATAAAAAACAACAACAAGAAAAAGACTAGTTTTATTAAAACATGACTGCATTGCGTGCCTTTTTCTTAGCAAAACTTCGAATTATAGTGTCACAGTTTATTTGTCTTGCAATGCCAGGCTCAATACTGAGCCTAGCCCAGTTGTTCAGGCGATCCTAACTAATGGTGGACCTAATGTAATTTTTGATGAGCTAAATTTTACTGAAGCTCCTCTCTGCTGATGCTACTGTGGCTGGTGCTGTAAGGGACATCCTCAAACTGACTCTTATGTTAGGAAAAACATTTTCTAATTTGGAATTCGCCAAAGCGTGTGACAGTTCTAATGCACCCAACTGTTCTTTACCATTTTCATTGTAAACCATTGTTCGGTGAATTATTTTTCGAGTCTAATAATAATAATATAATAATAATGAGCACTTTTATAGCGCAACTATCCATGCTATAATAGCATGCTCAGTGCGCTGTCATGACATAGATACAAGAGCACAAATTAGACAATGATTACTTAAACATATAGGACTTTAGGTTCTTTTTAAAAGACTTTGCTTCAGTTTGCCTTAGTGAAATAGGCAAATTGTTCCATAATACGGGCGCCACCGCCTCAAAGGCGCGCACTCCAAAGGTTTTCTTTCTATGTCCAATAAGACTGGGAGTCCTGAGTAATGACTTTTCACTTGAACGGAGATCTCTTGCTGGAACATATGTTGTAAGAATGTTTTGAAGATAGCTAGGTGCAGTGCCATCCAAGCAGCTGAATGCCAGGGAAAGAAGCTTAAATTCAATTCGCTTTTGCACGGGGAGCCAGTGGAGATCCCTAAGTATAGGGGTGATGTGAGCGGACCTCTCGACCAGAGATACTATGCGTGCAGCATTGTTCTGCACCTTCTGGAGTCTCTCAATCTGCTTTTTTGGAATCCCCCACAAACAGCTGTTGCAGTAATCAAGTCTTGAGAGAATAAGAGAGACGGCAACAGCATTTGCTGTTTTCTTGTTTAGATGAGGTCGCAATTGACCTAAGGCTCGTAATTGCATAGAGCATGCCCGGACGACAGAGCTGACATGGGTAGTCATTGAAAATTTACTGTCAATAAACAAGCCAAGATCTTTTACATAGTCAGATAAGGTAATTTCAGCAGTGCCAACTTTTATTGCTTCTAGCTTAGAGGTTTTAAGTTTAGCATGAGACCCACACAATATTGCCACTGTTTTATCATCATTTAGCTTTAGCCTATTTTCCACCATCCACGATTTCACTGACAGGCAGCAGTCTTCAAGAGATTTTACAGCCGCAGCACAGGAAGCAGGATCAGGATTGAAACTAATGTATAATTCCGTGTCGTCAGCAAATAGCTTACGATTTACGCCATGGGTACTAATGATTTTGCCGAGTTTACTAGTATAGATAGAGAATAGTATAGGTCCCAATACAGAGCCTTGTGGTACTCCGCACCTCAGTGGTGTGCTCTGCGAAGAAGCTTGTTTTACCACAACATATTGGGTCCTATCCTCCAAATAAGACGTGAACCACCGCAGCGCATTACCCGTGATGCCCATCTCCTTTTTAAGCCTGGCTAGAAGAAGCTCATGGTCAATTACGTCGAAAGCTGCACTTAAGTCAAGCAACACTAATAGTGATAGTTCGCCACGATCAGCACTACAAAGTACATCATTTAGGACTCGCAGAAGTGCTGTTTCGCAACTGTGGCCATGACGATAGGCAGATTGGAACGGGTCAAGTAGATTATTAGCATTAAGATGCTGCACAAGCTGTTGCGACACAACTCTCTCAAGTATTTTAGAAATAAAGGAGAGATTTGAGACCGGGCGATAGTTATTGTAGTCATTCATATCTAAGCCATTTTTCTTCAGGAGGGGCTTAATGATCGCCGTCTTGAATGGGCGT
Source organism: Anisus vortex (assembly GCA_949126835.1). Classification (NCBI taxonomy): domain Eukaryota; kingdom Metazoa; phylum Mollusca; class Gastropoda; family Planorbidae; genus Anisus; species Anisus vortex. The sequence goes on from OX421493.1 coordinate 27,185,857, forward strand.
GGAATTTTGGCAGACAGTAGGCAGGTGTTTATAATACGTACCAACACAGGAAGTAGAATGTCCATGCATGTCAGCACAATTTTGGTAGGGATGGGGTCAACAGTGGAATAAGTAGGTTTAGATGATAGAATAATACGTTTAAGTCCTTCCTCACAAACAGGGATGAGTTCCACTAATGGGATACCTGCGAAGACATCGTCCACTAGGGGCAAAGAATCACGCTCTTCAAAGCTTTTCCTAATTTTCTCAACTTTGTCAGTGAAGAATTTGCTAAGTGTTTCCGCTGCTTTCTCACTGCTCATGTCAGGCAGAACGGGGGTTTCAGATCTTTTTCCAAGAAGATCATTGACAATGGAGAACATCTTGCGTGAGTCCGTTCCTGCAGACTTTAGAAGAGATTGAATATGAACCGACTTTTCATGCCTGATCACTTGAGCGAACCTATTTCTTTCTTTCCGAAATATTTTTTTGTCACATTCAAGTCGAGTTCTTCTCCAACGCTTTTCAGCTAAACGACGGATTGACTTCGCTTTCCGAACTAAAGGGGAGTACCAATAGGAGTCCGGCCTGTCACTAACAAGTTTTTCCGTCACTGGGGCGTAGTCATCCAGTAAAGTCGAGAGAGTCTGGTTGTACAGGAGGACCAGGTTTTCAGGATCACTTGATTGTGACTTAACCAATTCTGATTTAGTAAGACTATCGCGAAAAGAATACATATCGATATTCTTAAGATTCCTCGTCTTTATCTTTTTTCTCCCAGCAACTGGTCTTTTCATATTTGTCTTTAACCGCACAAGGAAGTGATCAGACAGAAGGAGGTCCTCAACACTCACAGAGTGGACAAATACCGGTATGTCAGATCTAGAGACCACCCAATCTAGGATGTGTCCAGCTCTGTGCGTTGGTTTGGAAACATGCTGAGTTAAGTCAGCAGAGTCAAATAATTGCTTAAGCTGATGAGTGTGGTTGTTTTCTGGATCATCCCAGTGGAAATTAAAGTCACCTAAGATCAGTAAGCTCTTGTTTTTGATAGATGATACAAGGTTCCCAAAATCGTCATGAAAACTGCTTTCCTTTATCTGATTTGCGACAGAAGGCGGAGGTCTATATATAACAATGATTCGAACAGTTTGTTTGCCTTGGGAGATCACGAAGTTCATGCATTCAAATGAGGAGTAGTTCATATCGTTACAAAGCCTCACAGTCAAGGCAGATCGATAGATCACTGCTAAGCCCCCACCACGTTGACCAGTAGAGCGGGGCTTTTGAAAAAAGACATAGCCAGTAGGCGTCATCTCTCTAATTGCTGGTTCATCACCCCCCTCATGCAGCCAAGTCTCCGTGATGATCATAATATCAAGTCATTTTTCAATAATAAGGTCATTGATGAGGATAGCTTTCTTTACTGAGGACTGTGCATTTAGAATACCTATCGTGACATTACTAACTGTAGATATTGTATGGATGTCATCTTCTATCTGCTTGGGTAATGTTTGTGAGAGGGAAAGGACATCCTCGGAGCACGACAGCGGTTTGCCATGCCAAATACGATGCAAACGACCAGCTCTCGTTCCTCTTCTTTTCGGTATGTGAACCCCTACACCAGGCTGGCGAGTTGAAGGATAAATACTGTTTGTAGTATGTATTAACACTTGAAGCAGAATATTATAAGCAGATAGACGGTGCCTGATAGTTGACAATATAATAAAGGCAGATAAGAAAATAACTAGTGTGGCAGTCGTCATCTCTTTGTTTACAAATAGTGGTGACGGTAGAGTTATCAAGCGTAGCGAGATGGAACACAGTACACTTTGTTTACAAATAGTGTTGACGGTAGAGTTATCGAGCGTAGCGAGATGGAACACAGTACACTTTGTTTACAAATAGTGTTGACGGTAGAGTTATCGAGCATAGCAAGATGGAACACAGTACAGAACTGTGAGAACAGTTCACCTTCATAACTTATGTCATTAGAATACTTTTCTACTAAATTAGCTGAGCTTTATACTTAAAATCTTCTTCTGACATCTTTTGGTAGTTCCAAAAAAAAAAGCTTAATGTGTCAGAAATATCTTTGACTGAATTGAATCGAACTGCAAGCCCTCCAATACAACAAAATATGTGTTTACGAAAGTTTGCTTCATCGGGGCATTCGTCTGTTTCGTTCATCTCATTAACATTTTCATCAGGTGTCTCCTCATCATGAAATCTTGTTCTTTTTCTGGCCGTTGTATTACTGTTCCTAAACAATTGTACTTCTATCTGGTTGGCTGCAACAAGCTTAGCTTCATTCCACATTGCTTTCCAACTGTTCCGCAAAGCCCCTAGTTGTGCATATAAGCTTTCTATGTTTGCAACTTCCATACCTATTGTCGCATCAAAAGCTTGAATGACTTTGTTGCATAAGTCAATAGAGACTGGACTAGTATACTGTGCTACACGACTGACCTTATGATACAAGTGAAAGAGCCGACATAACATATTATAGCTCCATGGATTTCGGTTCTGGTTTTCGGAGTAAGATTCGGCTTTAACAGGTCTTCCAAAGCCAACTTAACCCCTGGTAGATGAGCTACAAATGGTTTTACACTTTTAATTCGATCTGGTGCTAGAAATGCCATGAAGCCTTGACAGTATTTTCCACCTCTTGAGGCTGCAACTGAATAATGTGTATTTACATTTGTCTAAAATTATCATACATTAAATCTCCCCTCTTGGCTACCGCACAGGAAATCATTCAAGTGTAAGACGATCGACTAACTAGCTTTGACTGCTGTACTAGTATGCAGCGACATAAAGTATTTAGGCCTAGGCTACTAAGCTAACCGGGAGAACTGTAAGCCTGTAAGGCTCATAGGTCTATATTTGTAAGTGTCTCTGGAGAACAATAATTAAAATGAGATCCTAAATGCTATCGAACATAATTAGGCCCTATATTAAAAATAGGCTTCTTTGCATATTTAACAAAATGTTCAAGTAGGCTACACATTCAAAGAATACCAAAATTAAGGGCCACGTGAGATTGTAGGAGGTTTTGTGGCATCTTCTTTTAGCTTAATAGCAACAATTAAAAAATACTTGCGTAAATGCCAATTTAATTTTAAATTTTAATATCCATGAGCCCTCTAAACTCTTCTGGGTACCGGCTGTACCCCCCTCTCGTGGGGCCTGCGTAATATTTAGTAGCAAGTTTTGAGAAAAGTAAACAATTTTCGAAATGATATAACCTATAGATTTTAGAGTTGGCAAAATCCATACAGCATTGTTAAAATTTAATAATCTTTGAAGACAAATAAGTTGAATGTCTATCTGGGGAATAGGAGCTATATTTAGAGGAAATGTCTATCTGGGGAATAGGAGCTATATTTAGAGGAAATGTCTATCTGGGGAATAGGAGCTATATTTAGAGGAAATGTCTATCTGGGGAATAGGAGCTATATTTAGAGGAAATGTCTATCTGGGGAATAGGAGCTATATTTAGAGGAAATGTCTATCTGGGGAATAGGAGCTATATTTAGAGGAAATGTCTATCTGGGGAATAGGAGCTATATTTAGAGGAAATGTCTATCTGGGGAATAGGAGCTATATTTAGAGGAAATGTCTATCTGGGGAATAGGAGCTATATTTAGAGGAAATGTCTATCTGGGGAATAGGAGCTATATTTAGAGGAAATGTCTATCTGGGGAATAGGAGCTATATTTAGAGGAAATGTCTATCTGGGGAATAGGAGCTATATTTAGAGGAAATGTCTATCTGGGGAATAGGAGCTATATTTAGAGGAAATGTCTATCTGGGGAATAGGAGCTATATTTAGAGGAAATGTCTATCTGGGGAATAGGAGCTATATTTAGAGGAAATGTCTATCTGGGGAATAGGAGCTATATTTAGAGGAAAATTACCCTTTTCTGTCCATGGTGACTGTTATATAACTGTATTCTTTCACAGTTTATAGTGTGTAATAATCTCAGTCCAATATTTTTGTAAGAGAGCTTTAATTCTGTAAAAATCAGGTCATTGAATTATAGGCTATAGAGGTCTATAAATTTGCTAGTCATTGTCATTTAAGTCTAAATTAAAAGCAGTTATTTTTAATACATTATTAATATAAGGCATCGGTTATGATATAAATTATACTTAGGCTACCTGCATTTATTGCAACACTATGGAAATCCCTGGGCTTACATGTAGACAAGTTTCCGAACGAGACGTGTTAGTCGTGAGTGAAAAAACTGCCGAACAATACGAAAACTGTAACTATTATAATATAAATACAATTTAAAGACCATTTATTAAATACATATTACGGTTAAAATTATAAATATTGATTTATTTAAAAGAGCAAAATTTCAGTCTTATATTCAAATAGACATAATTTTTGTTCAGCGTACAAAGCGAAAGATTAATCTCTATCAGCGTATCCAATTTAACTGACAAAACAAAAGTTTACACATTGGGTAGAAATAAGTATTGTAAAAACAATTTCACGACACCTCATGCTATGTGCACTTTAACTAAAAAATGTTCTCAAGTTTCATTTATGTAACTATATTGTTTGCTATAATACGTGTAAGTTGACATTAAATGGGACTTGATACTTGAAACATGCTGATTTTGAATTTTGGAGTTATGTTTGTTAGTGTGTGTGAAATGAGTGAGGGGGGGGGGGGGAGGTGCAGAGCTCTGAAACGTCATGTTGGAAATGCGCATTTCTGACTTTTCATAACGACAGGGGGAAAAAAGGGTTGGGGTTAAAATAAAAATTGTTATACTCAGAAGAAAATGCCAGCTAGCAGAACTTCATGGAGATGTGTTTTCGAATTATTGTTTAGAGTAGGGTTCTAGTTCTAAGACACAATCATACCATTTTCTTGTAGTGGTGTCACTCAGCTAAATAAGCAAATTAGCCTAGTGCTTGTAAGCCCTCACCTTGTGTTTTTCCACTTAGATCTAGAATCTAGACTATATACTGCACCTATATTTTCTTTTAACAGCTTGTCAACTATTTTCTTATATTATAAATTTTTTTTTTTTTATTATTTTTTTTAGGGGAATGCATCTATGTTGATCAATTAAATATTAGAGACCTCTATATATCTGTTGGTACATCGAAGTCATCGACACCTAGTTTTTCTTAAGATTTTTTTTTACCAACTATTCTAAGTGGAAAGGATTGATTGTGTCCTTGTGTGTTGCTACAACGCGAACTCGTCGACGGCTGGGGGCCATAAGCCTACGTTGATAAGCTTTTAAAAATTGAAAAATGTAGGCCAGTGCACTTTATGAATCTGTAACACTAGTAACATTACCATTTAATTTGTGTGTATGTCTGTGTGTGTGAGTTTAGGTGGTGGAGACCGTAGAAAAATATTATATAGGATCATGTCCACTATATTAATTTTGACCTCAATAATAATGTACATAGTCTATATAATGACTTCATGATTCCATTTAATTAATGCCAGGATAATTGTATTTCTGTGGGTTTTTTTTACATTTAAAATGCGATTTTGTGATGTAGGGCACAGTAGGGCCCAAAGTGTGTGTGCATACTTGCGTGTGTATGGTATTATTATGCACCTGATCATGATATAGACGAGGCAACAGCAGTTGTCATGGTTCCAATAGCGGGCTACAAATGTTCATAATTAATGGGATCAAAATACCACAAACTAGGTAATAAGGTCACGATAGTAAAAAAAAAAAATACAAATAATAGGCCTAGGCCTACTGTTTTTTTCCCTCTCTGTGGACTAGCTATTACATAATTATTGTCATGTAGGTAGCCTACTTTAGTTTCAGGCATTTATGATTTTTTTTAATGATTTATAATATTCTTGTGTGTGGGCACACAGAGTTCAAGGTATCTGTTTTTGTGCAGAGAAGGGGGGAGAGGTGTGAGTCAGGAGAGGGGGGAGGGGGCAACGTGCATGGCATCATGTTCTTGTGTGGACATTTTGTTTATACAGTAAACCTAGAAGAGATGCCTTTAAAAAAGGGAGGGGGTTTGATCACAAGGTTGGCAACTTATGTGGATGTAATGCAGTTGGTATACACTTAGTCTTGTGTCAGAGCAAATACCTTCTTATCTCTTGCTCTGTAAAAACTCTATGATAAGATGTAAATAAACAAAACAAGACATTATCATTAAAAGAAAAGAAAAACAACTTGTGTGAAAGTAGCTACATTTTAACATCTCCAAATGCATCCATAAAATGTGCATTTCTAAAAACTGTCCTGGACAGTGTAAACCTTATCAAAGCTAAAAAATATCCAGAAACATATTGATCTATGCTATTATTGTTCCACCAGCTGTCATATTCACCCATCCCCAAACAAAACATTAACATAAATGTATTCATTCACCTGTTTCACTTGTTCTAATTATGTTTTCAAATCTTCTAATCAATACTAGAAGCCCTTTGTATAACAACTCTTCTTACCGATATGATTGGCTAAGGTTCAATACTCTTGTTATAGAGCAATTTACTTTGGCAGAATTTAAAGTTAAAATGTATGCAATTGAAACATTTATGAAGAATTTGGTATTATAAAAAAAATCAAATGTGAATTAACATTTGCAATATATAATATATACATTAATATATGTGTTACTTATTTTTATAAGAATATTGACAGCTATTATGAACTGAAATGTGATTGAAATGTAATTGTGTGCTGACCTTTACACTTGTTGATCTCTTGGCAGAAAATGGCAGGCATTGGCAACTTGGCTATAGCTCAACCAGCTCCACTGTTTGAGACACAAGCTGTGGTGAATGGGGAATTCAAGACTATTAAACTGTCAGATTATAAAGGAAAATATGTTGTGCTTTTCTTCTATCCCCTGGATTTGTAAGTTGATAACATTGAAGATTTTACAACAAAAATAAAATATTAATGTTAAATGTGTTATTTATTAAAATTGAATCCATATTGTTATAACTTGGTCATGCATGGTGTTATTATGATAAACTATGAGAAAAAAACAATAACAGTAAGTCAGCTGCCTTCTATTTTTGTAACTTGTAAATTTGGATTGTATGCGGACAGTTCTACATATTTTTTTTATTTAGGCTTGTATAAACAACTAATCATGTATACAAATGTTAAAGCTTATAATTTAGAAAAGAAAAACTTTTGTCACTACAAGTTTATCCTAGACATTTGAATTAGTTTTTGTGCAATGACGTTATTATTAGTTATTATTGATTATTAGTATTTATTGTGAAAGTTTCCTAAAATGAATGCGATTCATTGTCTTTTCCAGCACATTTGTTTGCCCAACTGAGATTATTGCCTTTAGTGACCGTGCTGGAGAGTTCCGTGATATCAACTGTGAAGTTTTGGCCTGCTCCACTGACAGTGTCTACTCTCATTTGGCTTGGTAAGTCCAATCTGGCAATATATCTACCAATAGAATTTCTGCTGACTCTTCTCGTACCAAGTGGTGTCTGACTAGTTTAAGGGAAATTTTAGATCCAGAATGAAAAGGCCTACGACGTGCGCATTTAGAGACAGTTCTTTAAATTGGGTATTTAGTATTAACAAAAAAATATTTTATACGAAAATTTGTATATAGAAATTTAGAAAAGATATGTCTGCGATATGATCAAAAGCCAGGTTTCTACACAAGTATTCAAATTAAAATAAAATACAAATGGAAAGACATCAAATCAATGTTCTACTTAAAAGCTAAAACGACTTTATCCAATGTTTGTGATTTTCTCTGCATCTTGGATCTAAGTCCAAAGGTTCAGCAAAACAAGATGACCAAGCTAACAGCACATTGTGATGCCCTGTAGACAAATTCAGTGTTTAAGTGTTGCAGATTAGCACATTTGTAATTTAATGATGCAAACTTGATGGCATTGCCTATGAAATATTTTAGTTTAAATTCCTTTTTGTCTTCTATCATTTGATATAAAATATGGAGAGGCAAAAACATTTTTTACTTTCTGTACATGGCACTCATAACTCAGAATCAATGCTAAAAAAAATTAAAAAAAAAATAAAAAATCTTTTCAGGGTTAACACGCCACGTAAACAAGGTGGTCTTGGTCCAATGAACATCCCTCTTCTTGCTGACAAAAATGCCGAAATCTCCAAAAAGTATGGATGCCTGAAGGCAGACGATGGAATTGCATTTAGGTAATGATGAAATATAAATTAAGAAAAACAGCAACTATGATTGTGAGGTTTAAAATCCACATTTATTTTCAGGCTTACCAACTGATTTTGTTCTCAAGCACCACATTTACTAGAATGTTGACCAATATTAAGTTCTGTATAAAACATTAATTTAGAGCACACAAAATCTTACTTCATTGGATAAAAGATTTCTAATTGAAGCTGTTTCAGTTGATCATTATTGTAATGATGCACTTTGACTTCATACTAAAGTAAAAGCATCCATTGACTGGTTAACTTATTCACTAGATCAATTATTAGCATCATTGTATTATTCACTTTGTACAGAGGTCTTTACTTAATTGATGACAAGGGTATGCTGAGACAAATCACAATCAATGACTTACCTGTTGGAAGATCTGTGGATGAGACACTTCGTCTGGTACAAGCTTTCCAGTACACTGATAAGCATGGAGAAGGTAATAACAGTTATAATAAACCATAAAACATGATTAGTATAAAACGGTCATAAAATATGATTAGTTTCATAATCATCAATTTTTTTCAATGTGCATCTGAAGCTAATCAGTAGGTCCAATATTACCCAGTGGTAGTAAGTTGTGCCAGTTCTCCATAGAGTTGGTCTTAAAGATAATTTAATAAGTTTTCATTGCTAGTATATCACCAACTTGTATGTTTTATCTAAGGATAGTTTCAACTATTATGCTCCTTTAAAAGGAAGTCTTTTTAAATACACCAAGGATTTGTTGCCTTGAAACATTTTGGTAAACATGAATGATATTTGTTGGAGTTTTGGTTAGGAAAACAGGGATTTCTCTCAGATCAAAATGGTAACTCTCTGGGTCCACTAATTAGATGTGGTCAATTTTTGAATTACTGTTAACACAGTCCCTTTCCTCAAGACCTGAAAAATCCTGCCAGAGAAATCAATCCATTTTTATTATAGAATCAAGTTTTCTCTCTTTATTAACTGTTTCCCCCCTGGAGTCGCAGCGTGTCACCTCTACTGGCAGACATTTGCAGTCACAGTGCTTTGCTAATTATGGTTTTTTTTCGCTTCTGATCCCAATGCCAGTTCTTAAATGCCTATTACAAACTTTTAAAATTCTGACCAAAGAGAGCGATAGTGACGCTATTTATACTATACACGTTTGTTTGGTATTTTTAGAGTGATTGATCGAATTTAAGTGAATTATTGAAAATAATGCATTTTTAGCACTAAATCTAAGAAAATTGATGGCATTTTGGAAATATTTAGAGAAGCTTTGGGCTATGCTGATGAGGGAAAGGGCTTTATTACTTTGATAATGCCAAGATAATAGAGTTATTGAAAGCGTTGTAAAAGTTGAATAGGCTTTGAATAAGAAGATTTGAGTCAGATACAATGATTTCCAAATTCCATGACAATCTATCGGAACCCAAGCTCAGCGATTTTATTTTCCCATTTATTTATATTCATCTCTACTGGTTTGCATTAAACTTAAGATTTTTATATATTTTACTTTGAAGAATTTAAATCTGTTGCTTTAGAGCTTTCAGTGAAAGTTTCACATTGACAAATAAAAATGTCTCTTTTTTTTTTCCAGTGTGCCCAGCTGGCTGGAAGCCTGGTAAAGACACAATCAAACCAGACCCCAAAGGCATCAAGGATTTCCTTAGCAAGGAAAATTAAAACTTAGCCAAAGAAAGTATTGACGGCTGTGCTTTTTAAAGTATAAACCTTTATTTGCTATGGACATTTGTGTACAACCATGTCAGAGGAATTTCTTTGTCTTGGAATGTTTCAGTCATAAATCTGAATTTGGAGGAATTCTCAACAAAAAGCAGAATTTAAAAAAAAAAATTTAGTGCTACAAGCTTAGTTGTGAAAGCAAAAAAAAAATGTTTTGTTTACTTATTAAATTGGAATTGTGTTGAGAAAATAGAATGTTATGTTTTATAATGTACTTGTAATAATTCATTCATTAATCTTTTGTAATTGTCAAATAAAATTCTGATTCAAAATTGCTTGTTAGTTGGCTTTGGTATAATTATAATTGTGCATGATTACAAGTCTAAGCTAAAAGAAACATGATCTTAATGGCCAACTTATATTTAAGCTATTTCTATACAAATGTAGTTGTATACACTATAGGCTAAGGAAAATTAGTTTGCAGTCAAGAATTATTATTTGCAAAAGAATTCATTAAATATTTTCTGTTTTATTTAAAACAATGGGGTTTAAAATTCATTAATTAATTGTCTTTTGCCAAGGCTGATAAAACTATTGTAGAAAATGAGGAAAAAAAAATTACATACGGAAATAAAGCAAAGAGAATTCAATTTTCTAAAGGTCATATTATTATTAATTATCAATGTGAATATGGCCCAGATTGCCAATCCAATAGTCATTTTTCAAATCCTTTGTTGTTTTTTTCCCTTAAGTTGTGGCTAGGCTGTGAGGGAAATCCCAAAAACTACTTATCTCTGATGGAAATTTTATATTAGTACCATACAAGAAGACATCGTATCATACAAGAAGACGTATCATACAAGAAGACATGAAGTAGGGCATTGTCATTGCAGTCCTATAGCCAGATATAATTGTAAACATAGCTTCTTCACCATCACTATGAACCAGTAAAAGATTGCTTAGTCTACACTATAAGATATTATAAGTCAAGAAAGAAAAAGGCAAAAATGTTGATGTAAAAGATTCCCAGGTTCCTATGTACATGTAGTCAGTCAAAATGTTTGGTGGCCTGTAAACAAATTACAAGTCTGATTTATAAAACAAAGTTGAAAACATTTTTTCCACTTAATTAAGCAGCAACTGCCCCCCCCCCCTCCCCAAAGTCATCCATATTGTTCTATCAGCTCTCTATAAAGCATTCAACAAACCTCAAAACAAGTAATACACAAGCAATAGAACAAAAACAGCTGTAATAACTTTTGTACATATTTTTTTATTGTTATAAATAAAAATCTAATAACTGCTGGGTGAAAAATTAAATTTCTAAAAAAAAAAAAAGCATAGGCATTGGTAAGGGATGTAGAAAGTTAGTGCTAATGCATGATATGTCCTTGATTCAAACAAAATAAAAAATACTACAAACCCTAAATTAAAAAATACATCAAAAAGAAACTTCAGTGAAACAGCTGAAAACTGCAGGGTTAAAAAAACAAAAAAATCACACAAGTATTAGAAATGTACACCCACTGCTGACAGAATTTGATCTGCAGCATTGAATTCTGGGCCTTGACCCAGTGAACACATCCACAATGTTTGACTTGTGGAGAGAAAGGGTTTGAGTACAAGGCCAAGGATTTGACTCCCTTGATCTGTAAAGGCTCAGACCAATCTTAAATGTGGTTTCTTTGTCATAACATTCATTAGGTCCAACAAAAAAAATTAAGTCATTTTTTATTGGTATTGATTTATCATGGTTCTGGTCTTAGTCCATACAACAAGATTTATGATTGAGCTTACACAGATTTCAACACCAAGTTTCAAAGACTATATTTAATCAATCGTGTGGCAAAGGGATTTTTCAGAAATAACTTTAGCATAGCTTAAAAACTTGGTGGTTAGAGAAAGCCTGCATCTCTATACTGTAAGCATCAACCATTTTTACTAACCAAACAGGCTCCATTGGTTCTGACCGAAAATGTCCAGCAATAAATCTATAAATACACAGCCATCATGGCATTTCATTGGGTTTGTATTTTTTTTGTTACCTTAGTTTTGGAATGTAGCATCAAATATTTACACACCAGAAATAGTCAATGAACAAAAACAATGAGCAGGATAGACACAAAGAGAAGAAAATAAAAACTACTAAATGAAATGTAGCTACAGTGAGGTAGAAATAACATACATGGACAGAGAACAAGAAATAAGTTATAAATCCAGAAAAGAAATAGAACACTTGCAATGGTGACACTTGTAAAGAAATACTACATTATGCCTTGTACCATCAGTGATAAAAGAATAAAAGAAAGCATAAAGTTTTGCTTAAAGGCCAACTGAAGAGCTTTTTCTTCTAGGATTGACTAGATTTGGAATAGCCTTAAATACCAAAGTGATGTTTTACAAGAGAGCAAAATAAACAATGCGTGACCCACTAAACCTATATTTCACCAATATTTCACCTATATTTCACCATTTTGTTCACAATAAGAACCGGATAAAAATTAAAAGCACATGGCAATAGATTCAAAATATGTGACAATATGAATTTTTCTACACAAGTTGCCAATTAATTGTTGCCAGAAATGAAACATCCTAAAATGCTATGAGATTTCCCCCCCCCCCCCAAAAAAAAAACACTCAAGTAATAATATTAAGTAATTACTTATTAAGTTATGTTTAATATTTTGTATAAATAATTGTATTAGTATTCAGATACTGAGTACAAATAGTAAAATAGTTTGCTGACATAAAAAACCTATTCAGTTGGTCTTGAAAAAAATAAAGAAAGAGAAACTTGAACTTATGTTTTTCTTGTGTTAAATTTGAGCTGAGAAAAAAAGCCCAGGCACAAAGGATGAACCTGACATATATATATATGATTTGCAAGCGTCAGTTTTTTTGGGAGGCAGGCAAAAAAAAAATGTAAACATGTCTGACTGCGCCAAATAAAAAAACAACTGTGCCTGCTGGTTGCATACGTAGCACTGGACGGGTGATAACGTGTGGACTTATTCATTTGCTAATTTTTTAGTTTAGCTGAACAGTAAAGAAACAAACAACAAATTTTTGTTTTGACAGAGTACATCAGTTTAGATGTTTGAATTCATTAGCAACATTTCTTGGAAAGAAACAGAATTCATAATCCATACATTTAGCAGTAAAATAGATGTTTCTCATTTTAAAAAAAACAACAGGCAGCGGACTGTATTTTTGTTTCTGCTTGGAAAATATATACATATATAGAGTAAGATTTGTAAATGCATGAAATAACTTGGAAGATCAATAGATTCACAACCAGTCTGTCTAATGCTGAAGCTAAGACATAATATTAATATATTAAATGGGAAATATAAACTCTTCTTTCTTTTTGTTAACAAGAAAACAAGTCTCCGAGGAATTCTCCGAGGTTAAGTCTAAAACCTAGTTGGTAAAATGATCATGGTAAAACAGAAACTTGTTTTAATATTAATATAGATATTTTGATGCAGTGTAGACTACACCTTTTATTTTGATGAATTATATAGTTGAGAGTTTTCTTCCCTTTGCATATTGCAAGTTTTGTTACAACAACAATAACATTAGAAACTTCAGCAGTGACAATCCCAAAAACAATTATTTTTTTCTGTAAAAGGCAATTACGGAGACCAAAAAACAACAACAAATGAATGTGTAAATGAAGGCAAAGTACTTTCTTTTTGTTGAGAGCCACCCATTGGTCCCAGACTAACAGCAAAATGATGCACTGAAAACAATAATATGTTCTCTCTCCGCTGCAAGTCCTTTACCACAAACATTCTTAAGAGATGTACCAATTCACTGTCATGATACGAGACCAATTCACTGTACTGATACAAGACCAATTCACTGTACTGATACAAGACCAAGTCACTGTACTGATACAAGACCAATTCACTGTACTGATACAAGATAACAGATCATCATTTCATTTCAGCAAAAGTTAACAGATTATACTTTGTATTTTTATTTTAGTACCAGTACCTGCTAAACAAATAACCAACTACCTGTTTAATGAAATAAAAAATCATTATTTTTGTCATTTGAAACATAGCAAAAGGAGTGTTTTACAAAGGCACTGAATTAGTAAACATAGACAGTAAAGGCTTCACACAGATTCAGCTAGTTGGCCCGTACAAAAAAGATGGTCTTACAGGTGACTTTTAGAAAAATTGTACAGTTGGGATGTAAATTTAAAGCAAGAGTGTTTTTGGTACAAGTCTTATTTTTCTTACACACATAATAGACATGATCAGAAATTAGGATTCAACAAACTGTGTCAAAACATTGTTTGCTTTATCACAGAAATGGAAAATATTGTAAGTCAATGAGTTGGTGTGAAATTCCTGTAGTGGAAACAAAAAAAAGGCAACAATACTTTCCTGTGGAATGTGGTGCGACCCAAATAGCAACAAATATGACAAGACTTTTTCAATAGTACAAACTAACATTAGGTTAATTCATGGTGAAAATTCAGCTCATATGTACAAACACAACCTATCTCACTAAGTATAATTCAAGTAAAAATACTGGCTTTGACTGAAAAAATAATAATACAAGAACAAAAAAAAAATAATTTCTTCTTATCATAAGTCAAGTCATAAATTGTATTGCTCATTTTGAGGCCTGTCCACAGTTTCCAAACAAATGGAAGCATTGTTCACAACAGTTTCTCCACTGGCTTTTTAAAACAAAACAAAAACAACTAAAATGGATAAATGGTGAAGGGGTCTGGTGTTCAATCAATGCACAAGTTGCGCTACAGGCAGCAGAAACTCTACTCCTGGATGCCAACTCACAATAGCCGTCCTATTTTCTTTAGCATACTGTCCATTTTATACCGTGATATGATGAGACTAGTGTTTATAAACAATCAACAATAATTTAAAAAAAAGAGACTCTCAACTAACGAGAGTAAGGGATAAGAAAAACAAAATATGTCAAGAAATAACAAAATGTTATGAACATATAAAACTAACATTTTTTGTATGTTTCAAGTTTTCTTCTGTTACTAAGCAATAAAAATGTCTCGTTAAAATATGATACAATACTAGAATACTAGGCTTTCTTTAAAAAAAAAAAAAACAACTTCCATAGTGTTATATTTCTACAGCTGCCATAGTTGCTATATGCCATTTATGGTGAATAAAAGAAAAAATTTTAAATTCTGAAAGGAATTTATAAACTAATTGAACTTGAGACAATAAAATCAATGATGGACAAATAAAATCTTTGGCATCTAAGTGGTCACAAAACAAAGTATTTTTTTTTTTTTACATAAAAACTGTAATGAGATAAAATTAATTTGTTAGGTTCCACCTTGCCAAAATGTACTGGCTGCAGCATGTTGATTATTCCACCTTGCCGAAATGTACTGGCTGCAGCATGTTGATCAATCTATTCACAGGTGAGATGAGACTTAGCACCATACACTGTTGTTTGAATGAAGGAAACATTTCAGACGAATCCAAGACTTTGAACTACCTGATTGGAAACAAAGAATTAAAGATACAGTTTGTATATTGAACAAAATTATTTAAAATTGTTCAATCTTAGCTAACAAGATATATGAACACAAAACAACAAAATAAAAAACTGTATAACCTGTAAAAAATAAATAATAATAATATTTGTATAATGCCGCCAACAATCATAATGTAAGCTCAGAGAGTATTTAACATACAACTAAGAACACAGATATAATCTCTAGGCTAAAAAATCTAAAACTAATTGATGATTTAAAACTTTTCAATCAATAGGACGAATCAAATAAATCTAAAACTGTTGTGATGGTGCCCAATCTGTTACCTGTTTCCCAGTTTGCTGCCATTCAAATGGTTGCTTGTGTTGTGTGTGGTGAAGCACTGAGTGAACAAAGGGTGGAGCAGGAGGTCCTTTGCTGATGGTCGGTCTTCTGAGTTCTGCTCCAGGCACCGAAGCATTAAATCTCTTATCGGAGGCGGAAGATTTTCAGGTATGGGTGGCGAGTCGACTGAAGAAGCAATCTGGCAAAGTAGAAACATGACCGCTCAGTCTCATACAATTTCTTCCACCCAGAAGTTTTAAAAATTACATTTTCGACATTTTGATTTCTTGGCAATAAGCAATGCTGAAGTAACAGAACTTTTCCCAATTTAAGGCAAGACTTACTGAAACCAATTCTTATTCAAACCAATCAACAAGCCTACCTTGAAAATAAGAGCTAAGTGGTTTGATATATCTGTGGCATTCCATGGTGGTTTTGTAGTTGACATCTCGATCATAACGCAACCCACACTCCAAATATCACAGGCTCTTCCGTAACTTTCACCCCGAAGTACCTAACAACAAAATAATGAAACCTTTAAGTTTAAGTAGCAAGTAACAAAATGCAGAGCCGATAATTTCATGTAACTTTTTCAAAACCAAATGTATTTCTTAAAAATTTAAAAAAAAAAAATTAATGTTACTGTTACATAAATGATTTTAACTGCCAAGATCACATGACTCAAATTTAAAATGAAAAGGTAAAAAAATACTAAAGCTACTTCACCCAGAAAGTATTTTGACAGAAATAGAAATAAACCCAATAGAATGGTAAAGTAAATCAATATGTCTCTTACTTCTGGTGCCATGAAGGCGATGGTCCCTAAAAGCTGGCCTTGAAACTCCCCAGCACCTGTAGCCTGGGAGGCTAACCGGGCCGAGGCTCCAAAATCACCAATTCGTAGTGTTTGACCTGTGCTGTCAATAAGAAGATTGGCCCCTGGAAAAAACATATAAATCAAATGATTTAGAAGAAAATATTCAATATAAAGTGAATGCATTTTATTTCAAAGCAATCAAAAATATATATGTAACCACTACAATTCAAGACTTTAAATATTTAGGCTTTTGCAAACTTTCCACAATAATTTTAATACGAAGACATGATGTTTTGATTCAGCTCAACGTTAGTTTGTAATTTTTTTTTAGATGAATTTTATAGTTCAGTTATTATTTAACTCTAAATGGATAAGTTATCTTATAAGATAAAAACTACTGCTTTATTAACTGCTAATTAAGTAAATTAACTAAAACCATTAAAAAAAATTCTTTCAACAAAACTATTTTACTATTTGGCTTGAGAAAACAAATGGAGTAAATTGTGCAGTAGCCAGCAGTATGTTGTACATTTCACTTTTATGACAGGTAAGTTTTTGTTTAAAACCTATTAAAATTCTAATCTGTAAGCAAGCCCTAAAGGTAATCTTAACTCCATTTTTCAATTGTACTTCTGATAACTATATCCCAGGTTTCAGGTAAATATAGTGAGACATTTAACCCAGCAAAAATATAACTAGTGAATCATATCCATTTTGAAGTCAACTTGAACTACGGGTAATTGATGAAAATATTACAAATCTCACAAGCAAGTCTTTTAATTACAGTATATGCTCGCATATAATTTGCACAAGTGTATATATAGCACCCTTTGATTTTTAAAAGTAATATTTTGTAGTTGACTCATGAATAGGTCGCACTATACTCTGGGGAGCTAGCAACTTCCCCTTTTCTCTATTAAGTCTACTCACTTTGAATTATATTTACATGCTGAAAAAGACCAATAGATAATAGAGCCTTTGTAAAGTGTCTGTTTCTAATAACCCCAAACGCGGCTGATGCCAACATGGCAAGCGAGGCTGTATCTTATCTTAGTTTCTACTGATTTTGAAGACTGCTTGCACAATGGATTTATCTAATCTTACAGAACCCCTACTATGCAGAAAAAAAGATCATTGAGTTTAATGACACTCTTACGCTTTACTATTGAACGAATGAATTCCTCATGACCAGCTAATTTCAATATCCCCCTTAGATACCAATGGATGAAACAAACACAAAATAGACATTTCAAATGTTATTTCTGAATAACTTTTATGTTAATTCAATTGTATTTACATGCACTACAAAAGAATATATATAGGCCTACAAATATCCTGGTAGTTCTGCAGCCTTACAATCACCGAAACAGTTATAATTGCAACTTTAAGACAGAGTAGGGTTTTTAAACAACTTTTTAGACTTGTGTTGAGTGGTTGGATACACCCCTAATTTTTTACAAATGTTTTGGTAAATTAAGTGCGACTAATACGTGAGCATATAAGGTAGACAACAGAAATGGTCAACTAATTGAATCAAATAAAAAAAATATTTTGAAAGTAATATAAAAAAAATATTTGTAAAAAAAAAACAACTATGCTAAAATACTTACAAACTAATGTAACAAAATATCTGATTTCTTTAACTCATTTGCTACTAACCTAGTTTCCAAAGACACCCGGGAAAGTACTAGCCAAAGGGAAGGAACTCCGAATTAAATTTAGTAAATTATTTTTTAATATTTTTTTTTATTGACTAAATATTCCCCAAAGTGAATAAAAATTACATCATAAAATAGATAAATATCTTAGCTTTCTGGAAATGTATACTTTTATACATAAAAAATGCCGAATTATCGGTAGAATCATTCGCTGAATGTTGAGACCCTATGATTTGGCTACTAAATATTTTCGCTAGCCCTACCGTCAAAGTCCAATAAAGTATAATAAAGCCCAAAAATTGAGTTGTAATGGAAATTCATCTAAGTCTATATCTGCAGCATCCTTATTATCAGAACTGTTGTTAAATGTTATATTTGGAGGTATAGAGCTATTAATAAATAAAGTAAAAAATTAAAAGTGAAGGCTATAAAAAAAAGTATTACAAGACAAAAGGCCACTGAAAACTACCCGTATTTTGAACGCGCAGCGAAAAAAAACGAAACTAGATAAAAACATCCGGTTTTTATTAACGAAACAGACTATATTCCTACTTTTTAAAAGCCGTGCTTGCAGCATTAAAAAAAAACCAGAACGCATGGCGAAAAATCAAGAAACGACAATAGGTTAGTCACACACGAGGCGGCCGCTTTAGGGCGCATTAGTAGAGAGGGGGGTATGTCGCATTGAGTCGCAGTAGTAGCAAATGAGTTAAACAATAAAAATGAAAACCAAAAGAAACAAACATTTAACAAGGAAATAAAAAGGGTTTGTAAAATTTTTTTACTTTAATGTGCATAGTGGAATTATCATTCTGTATAGAGTGAAAAGTCAAAGAAAAAATTATGCCAAGTGCGGTTTTGAAAATCAAAATATTTTTTCATAAAGATAATATAATAAGATTTGCAACATCAAACAAACACTACAGCAGCTGACCTTTCAGATCCCTGTGCAGGATATGATTGTCATGAAGATATGCCAGACCACGCAACACCTGTCTGGTGTAGTTAACGATAACATTTTCAGTGAATGCTCCATATTCACCCAGCAAGTAAGCTACTGATCCACCTGGTTGGAATACGTTAATCAGCTTTCAAAAATGCATAATACAACAATGTAGTTATGAAAAATAGCAATCCAACAAGGTAAGATAAGAATGGGCATTTCTTATAGCGCTTCTATCCATGCTATTAAATTAGCATGCTCAGTGCGCTCTTGGTGTGATTTGCAGTGGCAGATGTATTAAGGCTAAGCTACACTAGAAACAAAATCAGTGATTCAATTAAAAAATCACGATGATTCTCCCCGTTTCTAATGTGGCATAGCGCGAAACAAGTCAGTTTCAGTAGTGATTTGCGATGATTCACAGATTTAGAACATGTTCTAAAATTTGGAGTCACGATTCTTGATTCAAGCTGTGTCAGCCAATGGGAAGCGGAATTAGATCATGTGATAATTAGCCTAGTTAAAAAAGTAAACAAAGATGGCTGCTATTAAATCGTCCAGTTCGCTTAAAAGAACATTGTATGCTCCATAAATCTCTCTTCTTTCGATCCAAGGTTTAACCCACCATTTTCGTTTTCGATATCTTTTTGCTTTAAGTAGAACAGACGCAGTGAGACATACCAAGTTTACTGCGTCGTCACTGCTAGAATTCATGAGTCGTGAACATAAAATGGGGCGTCAAGAACAGTCACTCGCAACACTTTCTTGATTCTTTTGAAAATAAAATTGCGCGTCTTTGATTTTCTGTGAATCGTGTTTTACGTGTGGCATGGCTAATTGTGAAACAGCGTACTTCTTATTCGCTCTGAAACAAATTCTAGTGATTCGCTGAAACATTATTCCAGTCAAAACGTGATTCCTTGTTTCTAGTGTGGCTTAGCCGTTAGCCAAAGACAGACCTGCCAAGTTGAAAACTTCAAAATTAGTAGTGAGCCACCTCAAAATTCGTATTTTGACCCCCAAATTTGTATTCCTTAGATCCCCAAATTAGTAGTAAATTAGTAATTATATTTGTAAGCACTTTTTACACGACATTTTACACGGTGTATTTATTTCACTCATTAGTCATACTCATATCCATTTCAAAGAAGCCTAAGAAGCTTCAAAAAGTATACACTGTTTAATATAACATAGAATAGGCTCATAGTGGCCTACTATTTTAATTCAATTGTAAAATTAAATGAGTTACTAGAACTTTAGAATTAGACTCAATTTCAATTAATTTTTAATTAGAGACGAATGATAGCCAAGAATTTGAAAGAAACCCTTAGCCGGGCTTGGGCGCTTGGCTTATCCGCCTAGTCTTAGCCATAGTATAGTCCATTTCATTAGTCATTAGTAGGCATTAGCATGATTAGTGCATTAGCCCTACTCTCTTGCCTGGCCCTTGGAGCAAAAGATAATGCTATTAAATTTATTCATTTGTTGATGGAAACGATACAGTATCCCAGAATAATGCCAGTTTTAAAGCATGTGAACTTTTTTTATATAGATCAGTGAGGGCCACAAATATTTATTAATTGCAACTTCCGGCCGGATATCGTAATTTTAACAGAGTCGGCATGTGTCCCATTCGCATTTTTATTTACAAAATTTGTATTTTTCTTACAAAATCAGAAAAAAATCGTAATTTTGTGCTTTTTTGCGAAAATCTGAGAAAATTCGTAGTTTTTATTTGCCCATTTAGTAATTTTGTAGTCGAACCTTGTTTTCGTATAAACTACAAAAAATTCATAGTACTTGGCAGGTATGCAAAGACAACAAACCAGAAAGAACCCTGTCAAAGGAAGAATTTCTAAAGTAACATTTTAAAATATGGTTCTCAATATTAAGTTTATCCAGATACAACTATAGACATTCAAACCATTTCATGGTAGAATGCTGTTTAGAAAGAAAGAAGATCATGTGCATGTTGTTTACCTGGCATCCATTCAACAAACATGTTAAAATGACAACCCTGTTTGGTTGCCCCTAAAATTCTCACAATGTTTGGGTGGCTAAGCCTGGCCATCATGTGAATCTCTTCACTTATGGCTTCAATGACTTTCTCTTGTTCTTGCGCGGAGTTGCGACAGAATGAGATCTGGAAATGCAACAACGAAACGATATAAACTCAAAATAAGCTTTAAATGTTATAACAAGCCAATGCAACATCAGATGTAAAAAACAAAAATATAAATTCTATACAGTATTGAAGTTATACACACATAATGACTAGACCAAGCCTAGACAAATTGAAGGCCAGAAATAAAAAATAATAATAATTGTGCTTGCATAGCGCATATGCCGTTGATGACAGTTCTATGCGCTGGCGACAATAAAGCTTACAGAGTACAGACAACGAACAACAGATGAAAACATATATGTACACGCGAATACTGCTACTGAAATAGGTGAGTCTTCAGCCGGCTCCTGAAGGTGTCAAAGCTAGGGTTCTGGTGAAGCTGAAGTGGGAGGTGAATCCAGGCTGATGGTCCCGCGTAGGAGAATGCATGTTGGCCAGTGAACACTAACTTCACAAAAAATTGAAACAAGACAAACATAAGACTCAGATGAGAGAATACTATCAGAATAAACACTAACCTGCTTCACAGCCATAATGACTCCTGTCCTGACATCTCTAGCTTGATAACAAGAGCTGTATGCTCCAGTGCCCAAGAGGGGACCCTTGACCCAGTGAATTTTTTCCAAATACATTGTTGGCTGTCTTGTTTCCCCATTTCTTTCATCACAGTCCTAAAGATGGCCAAAGTGACAGTGATTTCAAATTAAAGTTTTCAATTTAAAATGCTGACGAGGTTACAACCATATGACCAAAAAAAATCAAAGCTAAAAAAAACAACTCTAAGAACACTCACATCATCTGGCTGTATTCTAATTGTTATAACTTCTTCTCTTGCTGTTGGCGTCAATCCAGGAACTACTGGACAAGGGTCCTGTCTCTCAGACACGTCAAGTGCCTTGGCCAAGGCTTCAGCCTCTTCTCTCTCCACTTCTTCTTTACAATTTTTACCACACTCTTCACTTTTTGAGCTTGTGGCTTCAGCATAAAATTAGAAGACATACGTTATTGTTTACAAAAGCTTTTCTAAAAGGTATAGAACTTTACAAATAAATGTTAAGACTAAATAAAGATAACTAAGACAGCTAACCAAAGCTTTAAAAATAGAAAAGCCATGACATTGATTCCGAAAGTATCAACTTACCACTATGGACAGAGTGACTCGGGGAAGATTTTGGTGATTCTGCGACTTCAGATTTAAACGACACTGGTTTCTCATTACTCGATAGCTTGCCAGATTGTGTAAAGTCCAGAAAGTCATCACTGCTCATGGATTCATGCTCGGCCGTGTGGTAATGACTGTCTGGACTGTTGGGTACCCCAGCTGCACCAGATTTAGGCGTGGACGCACCAGTCTCTGCATTGGCGGACTCGTGGCATTGGCACTGACAACAACAATTGGAGTTGATATTGCTAGCTGCCGCTGAAGGTTTGTGATTTGTGTCCTCTGTGCAGAAAGTCACATGATCTGAGACATGAGAAGAAGTGGAGACTTTTATGGTTTCAAACAGACCCAAAGATTTGCTGTTTCCACCATCGGTTTCCTCATTGGAATCTTTGCTGTTTTCATCTAAATCAGAGAGTGGACTAAAATTGCCAGTCTCCTGACTGGATGTGTCAGTCACAGATATAACAGGAACAAAGGGGAATAATGCCACCGGGGGTACTCGAGTTGTTGCCCGTGATTGTTGTGGTGCAGCTGGCTGAGATGGCGTCACATTAGACGTAGACATACAACATTCTACTGTGCGCCTCCGAATGGTTGGGCTGGAAGATCCGCCTCTTTTATTTTTAACTGTGTCGCCCTCAATAGTTCGTCTTCTCTGCGGCAGGTTAGACTTTCGTCTGTTTGGTGGGCTTCCCAAACGACCAAACCCACTTCCATCTGCCGCTGAAATATTTGAAGAGGCGTCCATATTTTCTTTTAAATGATCCGAGGCAACCTTCTCTGGGGAATTTTCTAATGTGGGGGGAGGGGCTGGAGGGCAATTTGTTTCTCGAAAACTTCTACGGGGTATGGCTCTTTTAAGCTTCCTTTTTGATCGCTGAACTGGTGTTGAAGGGGGTGCAAATGGTTCTCTGTTCAGCGTAGACTGTGTTCCCAGATCAACGTTGGTATTTTCTGGAGAATTACACCGAGGTGTTGATGATGGTGAGTCCATGGGGGTGTGACATGGAGAATCAACTTTTCCCCTCTTCCAGGAACCATGCATAAGTTCGTAAACAATTCTTTCCGAAAGCTGGAAATCTTCAACGATGCGGTCAAGTTTTCTCCGCAGAGATGCCACAGAAGTTGAATCTATCTGTGAAAGGAGGGCCTTTAGTTCAGATATAACTTTTTGCACGTGGGCCCCCAGTTTAGCTGACAACAGAAACACCCTCCTTGACATACGGGCTATCCTCATATGCGAACTGCAGACAGCCTTGACGGAGAAATGGGCTACAGACATGAGTCTTTCATAGTTGGAGGCACCACTGCCATCAGATGACTCTGTTCTTCTTCTTTCACACGGACCAGCAGCAGCACCAACATCAGCCTCATCATCTAGTTTTGTAAGTTAAAACATTATGTAATTGTGTGAGGAATACAGTGAAAAACAGTTGAAGACAGCATTAATTCTTATATTATGTACAAACTAAGACAGCATTAATTCTTATATTATGTACAAACTAAGACAGCATTAATTCTTATATTATGTACAAACTAAGACAGCATTAATTCTTATATTATGTACAAACTAAGACAGCATTAATTCTTATATTATGTACAAACTAAGACAGCATTAATTCTTATATTATGTACAAACTAAGACAGCATTAATTCTTATATTATGTACAAACTAAGACAGCATTAATTCTTATATTATGTACAAACTAAGACAGCATTAATTCTTATATTATGTACAAACTAAGACAGCATTAATTCTTATATTATGTACAAACTAAGACAGCATTAATTCTTATATTATGTACAAACTAAGACAGCATTAATTCTTATATTATGTACAAACTAAGACAGCATTAATTCTTATATTATGTACAAACTAAGACAGCATTAATTCTTATATTATGTACAAACTAAGACAGCATTAATTCTTATATTATGTACAAACTAAAGTGTTTTGCATTGAAACAACTTATATTATAAAGTTACTTGGTAGTTTTCCAAGAATGCTATACTTTTATTTTCAACAAGCTACATTGCCCAGCGTTGCCTGGGTGAAAAAAAACAACAACAGGACTGTATAAGGTGCAGATAAAAATTGTATAAACTACAATCAGTGCCCCATGATATGGGAGGGCAGAGGGGGGCATATGCTCGGGGGCAACACTTCCAGGGGGGCGGCAAATGTAGTCTAAATGTAGCAAATATTGCACTAAACAAGCAGTTACAGTATGCAAGGGGGCGGCGCTGAAACTTTTGCCTGGGGCGCTACATAAATTTGTAAAGGCTCTGACTACAATTAAAAGAAAGCTATAAATCTAATATTTAAATTATTATTTTTTACTGAAGACTTTTAGGAAAGTAAAAAAAAAAAAATTGTAATCGGGTAAAAAAATAGGCAAGTATTTTTATTTAAGAAAAATCTAAATTTCCCGTACATTTACAATGTTGTTTGTTTTAAAAAGTTAAAAAAAAAATTTTTTGAAAAAAAAAAGGTATGGTCTAAATGGAGAATCAAACCCGGGTCGCTAGCATAGCAGTCCACCACGTTAACCACTGAGCTAGCAAAGACAATGTCCGATGTGCAAATTATTAGACAGTATATAGGCCTAGGCCTAAATAGTTCAGTGATTTCAAATTGACCAATGGGGATCCGTATGCGTACTGTCATGTACTATTGGTAGTTCCAAGTCTTGGAACACACAATGCTTATTCCCCCCTCTTTTTCTCCCTACACACGATTTTGTGGGCGGGGCTTAGTCTTTCCAATTGCTTGAATTTCAGTACGAAGGCTAAAGATTCTTGGTAATTTTGGTATTCCGTGTTGACCTCAAATTCTTGGAGTGGCTAAGAATGGTTGATTATTTCGGCATGGGGGAGTTCATATCATTTTTATTATGAGTTTTGTAATGATACCATTATTTTCACCCCTCCTAGTAATAGGCCTGTCCCTCGCACCACTTGAATAGTATTTAATGATTTGTTTGTCAAAAAGACAGTGAGTTTCGAGATAATTTCTTTTGAGGACGCTTGTGTTTGCACTATCTTATTCTAACTGTACATAATCTTTATATTGTACATATTGGAACATATCACCTGAATTAAATTCTCAACAACATTTAAAGTGAAGCTTCCTCGTCAAGTTACTGTTCTATTGTGTTGTTTACAATACTATAATATTTATCTACTACTCTAACGTCAAGAAAAGGAACTGTTAGAACGCAAATCCTGAGTTTGTGCCCAGGACTATAAGGAGAGTTCGTGTAATACTGAAACATAAATAATAATAACTAAAGTCTACCCTAAGACTAACGAGACTTATCAACGATATCTACATGGCTCTGGCCACAAGGGGATTGTGGACGTAACAGTACTAACACTCTCTTTTTATATATATAGATGTTGCAAAAAGAATTTACAAACAGTTTCTTCATAATAATCACATGCCAGCCACATTAACTTACCAGCTTCAGCTGCTCCTGCTGCATCTAGTGCTTCTTCTGGTCTTGGCACAAACTCAGTAGGGAACTCTTCCAAAAGCCTGTCAAGTACATACAATCTGCCCAACAGCCACTGCCAGGTAACAGATTCCATGTCGTACTCCTCAGTGACACACTTCAAAACATAATTCAGACCATCCAAACCTTCATTACCTGGACAATGAAATGAATTTTACTGGACACGGTGCAAGGAGATTAAAATAAGTTTGTGTGTAACGTGTAAATATAAAATATCAAGGTGGACCAATTCATCACGGTACCTGGGTTAATTATTTCTCGTCCTACAGCGAGTTCCCCTTCCTGGCCTTTAACTAGCTCCACTAAGGTGGACAGTGAAAGCTGACTTGTTCTTCTGCAAGGATATTAAACTGATATATATTCTAACGTAAACATATTCAGACTATCCAAAAAAACAATTGAGATTTACAAAAATATAGTAAAAAAACACTTTTAAATGATCTCATACAATTAGTTAACTATTTAAAACTTGAGCTAACCTGTTTCCATCTGTACATTTTAATATGATTGCTTCCACTATAGGCTTCAGCACAATCTGTAACCTTGTTCTCTGCTTGGTATCTCTACATGGAGTGTACGACAACAGTGTACGAATGGCTCTCTGTAGAATCAAATATTATATATAGAATAGGACATTGAAATAACAGAATAAAATAAAATAAAGCCTTAGTCTAATGTTCTTGTTCTAATGGTGTAAGCATATTGTACTAGCAAGCACTCACCAATGATGCAACAAACACTCTGTACACTGGGTCGGCACATGTGTAAGCTAAGATATTACAAGCTGTCTGCAGCATGTTGTGGGTGGCCTCCTGCCGAACTGGTGACACTATGACCCCTGACCTGCCCTCCCCTGCACCTTTCAAAAGAGTGGCTACAATTTCCTTGCCGAGGTGCTTAAGACCAGCCTCTCTTATCGACCAGTTGCGAGACAGCAGACAGCCAACAAGGTCAGACCCTAAAGCCTGGAGTCAAAAAGAAAGTTTTTGCGTTAAGAGATTTTACAAATATACACAAACATTTTGTAAGAACAATAACCTTAAACCATACTTTTGTAGAACTGTATCTTTTTAAAGGATAATTTTTGAAGGACTATACCTTTTAAAACCCTAGTGTGAACATCTGCAAATGTAGAAATTAAGATAAATGACTAAATAAAACAAAATTTGTTCATTGAATACCTCAACCCAGGGAGCAGCAGTCAGTTCTAATTCTGCAGGAATTGGCTCAGCATAGGGCAACCTAGAACTGTCCTCTTCTGTATTTAGATGCGGTGACGATGATCTTGTGGTGTTGGAAGAGACGGGTCCATCTACAGTGCCGCCACTCTGTGTACTGTGAGAATCAGTAATGTAAATCATATAATATAGGTCTCAAGCGGCAACTATTAGATATACCATAGGCAGACACATGGGGGCCCATGTTGTGGCCCAGCATACTCAAAAGAGGAACTTTAAATAATGTTAAGGTTCTTAAAGCATGAGTTAGGCCCAATGGTGTACACCATCAAAACTGATAGAAGACTTAATCATTGTGTTTGAATAATTGGCCTCAAAGGCATCTTTGTACTTGAATAATTGACCCTAATAGCAAGGTTCATACTAAATTGGATATCATGATGCATGGACAAATTTATATGTTAAATGTAAAGTAAATATAGTTAATAAGGGAAGTAATCTCATGGTGTAATCAACTCAAATATTTAAATGAGCAAACCTTTTGATTTCAACAGTGGTTGATTTCCATTGAGCTCGACACAAAGGGCAATTGAGAGGATCATTTTGTCTTCTGCATTCTTCAAACCCTATAAAATGAAGTAGTGTCCCTTTAGTCTAAAGCATTAAATGTTACAGTTACATAGTAGTTACACCAGGAGAATTTTTCTTACTTCTTTTTATTTTTAAAATAATGTATATTTATATAAGAATATCAAATTAAAACTCTAGCACAGGGACCACACACACACACAGCCTACTCACATATTGCAATACAGTGGTGATGAAGTCTGTTGTGACAACCATTTTCACAGCAAATTAAACTTTCTCCTTCCAACATCTCCAGCAGACAGATGGGACATATCTCTTCTTCTTCCCTCACACTTCTAGACATTCAGCAAAACAAGAAAGGCTTCAGTGAATTGGAATCATTATGAAAATGTTTTGAAATAAAATAACTGATATTTTTAAATATAAAACTAATCAATTTGGGCTGTAGAGTACCAGTGAGCACACTTGGTCAAGAACTACCACTTACCCTGCATCATCCTTGGTCAAGAACTACCACTTACCCTGCATCATCCTTGGTCAAGAACTACCACTTACCCTGCATCATCCTTGGTCAAGAACTACCACTTACCCTGCATCATCCTTGGTCAAGAACTACCACTTACCCTGCATCATCCTTGGTCAAGAACTACCACTTACCCTGCATCATCCTTGGTCAAGAACTACCACGTATCCTGCATCACCCTCTGTCAATAACTACCACTTACCCTGCATCATCCTTGGTCAAGAACTACCACTTACCCTGCATCATCCTTGGTCAAGAACTACCACGTATCCTGCATCACCCTCTGTCAATAACTACCACTTACCCTGCATCACCCTTGGTCAATAACTACCACTTACCCTGCATCACCCTTGGTCAATAACTACCACTTACCCTGCATCACCCTTGGTCAAGAACTACCACTTACCCTGCATCACCCTTGGTCAAGAACTACCACGTATCCTGCATCACCCTCTGTCAATAACTACCACTTACCCTGCATCACCCTTGGTCAATAACTACCACTTACCCTGCATCACCCTTGGTCAAGAACTACCACTTACCCTGCATCACCCTTGGTCAATAACTACCACTTACCCTGCATCACCCTTGGTCAAGAACTACCACTTACCCTGCATCGCTCTCTGATGGGAGCCTAGTAGTATCTTGTGCATCAACAGCTCTTTCTTCTCCCCCTTCATCTTGTTTTACAATTTCCTTTCTACGTTGCGAAGTTCGCCTTTTGGTGATGCGTGAACTTAGCTTGTCATGGAATATCCGAAACAGATTTTCAACCTGAAAAGATCAAATGCATGTTAATGACTAAAAGAAATCTGATGACCCTACGTGTTAACTCTTTTCATGCCAATCCAATATATATCGTCGTTTTGACAAGCCACGCTTGTACCATCCCATGATATATTGTTGATTTGATTTTATTACATTGCTATCAATTTGACTTTTTATATTCTCAAATGAACAAAAACTTTCTGCTTCCTTTACAATCTGTTTTTGAATAATAATTGTGACCTTTTTTTTTAGATTTCTGTTGAAACATTTTAAAGAAGGCAATGGCCACGCCTAAAGGTGTTGCTAGACCATGGAGGTTGTCTAATTTGATAGTAAAAGAGCTGTAATTGTTGTCAAACGTTGTGACATGTTTAGGCCTAAACTAAATATAAAAGAGCAGAGTTCTCATACTGACGCTAATATTACAAAAATGTGCATAACTCTATAACTAATTGAATTTTTTTTTTAAATGTCAAATGCATTCTGGTCATAAATAGATATACTATCTGAGGTTTAAAGCAGAATATGATACCAGCTATACTCTGCATTTAGTATTCTGATAAGTTCAGTTTTGGTGCTCACTCATAATTCATAATTAAATTTATAAATAATACTACCAATAAAATTGTAACAAGTATTGTAATATTATTTTTTCTTCCCCATATTATAATTATTCCCGGTCCAAATTCCTTTAATTTGATATGAAACACAGGCATCTTGTAAAACAAAAAGATATTTGAAAAACATGAATATATAAGAGAACCTAAAAAAAAATTCAAGCCGCCTAAAAATGACCTGGCATAAATGTGGAACATCCCTTTTTTTTTTTTTGCAATAAGAGAGGAGACCACAAACTAAACTTACTTCATAATTTTTCAAAGTTTTGCTCCACAGACAGGGGTCATTCTCCACTACTTGGAAGACTCTCAGCATCACAAATAAAACATGAACACAATGTGGACCTCTACCACAGCTGCAGGTCTAGAGAGAAGAAAATAAAAGTTGAGGAAGGCAAGTGTTGCTTTTAACCAAACTGACATTTTATGAAAAACACATGTTCCAATCAAAATGTACCAACCTGTGGTCCTATAATGACTCTGTATTTGTGATCTGGTGAGTCTCCTCCAATAAGAAAAGAATTGGGCCCTGTCTGTTGAAGCAGGTATAATCTTGCTCTTTGGACACGTTCTATGCGTTTTTTGGTGACATCTACATTGGTCGAAACTTCAGCTAGACCATTTTTTTGTTCTATTATTCTCCGACCGGGATGGGCACTTGTACTCGAGATAGCTAGTCGAAACTGATTAGTAAACAAATATACTATTTATATTTTGAATAATAAAAAACTAAAATTTAAAAAACACACATTCATTTCAATACAATATCCTAGTCCAATTATAGTTAAAAGATTTAAATGTTGACAAAAAGGTTTAAATCTTAATTTAAATGTTGGCTTTAATATGATTATCTAGATTAGGGGTAAATAAACACTTTTTGAAATATGCTTTCTGAAAAAAAAATGAAATGAAAAGCATTTCAGAAGACCCAATCTTTTTTTTTAAATATCACATTAATATAAATAAATCACAGAATTCTAGGTGTATACTAACATCCTAATGGAGAACAGTAGAATGTCTAGACATTCAATAACAATTTCAGACATCAATATAAAGAAACATTGTATTTACAATACATGAGAACAACTTACTGAGTTGGATGGTGAGAGCTTCTTTTTGTTAGAATTCACAACCTGTCTTGTAAATGCTGATTCAGTATGTCCATGTAAACTCCCACGCCTCCTGACTGTCACAGGAATCTAGAAAACAAAGCGGATTGTCTCAGTGAAAGTGGAGCTAACCTGATTTTTAGTACATTAAAAATTTCTAAAATAAACTTTGCGTTATTAATTTAATAGAGGAAAAGTCTATTGTTAATGTTTTCATACCTGTGATGTCTGGGCCACTAAGGAATTGGTAGACTGCTTAAACATCTATTGAAAAAAAAAATGTATATAATTTATATAAATGTATATATAATAAAAGTTCAATGTTTTAACTTAAAGGTAACTTTATACCAACTTAAAAATACAATCATCTACTTGGTTAGGCACGTTTATCTGGCCCTAAAAAAATATTGAGCTGAACCTCCCAGTTTCTCAATATTATTAAAATGTAGAAAACCATTCTTCCATTACTTCTTAAGAATATAATGATTACATTAGAGCCTTTTGCTTTAAAAAAATAAGATAGATCATAGGGCTGGTGAAGCAGCGCTCACAAATTTCTGTTGCATACTAGGGGATTGGTACCCTAAAACAACAACGAAAGAAAAGATTTTTTCTAATGCAGTTAAAAAGCTTAAAGAGACACAAAAAAATCAATACTAACTTTCCTATAATTTGATTTTTCAATGAACTCCTTCTTCCATGGAGGAATAAGTGACACTTCCTGGTCGCTTTGAACTGAATAAGCATCCGGCACTTCTTGTTCAGCTAACTCTCCATATTGATGGCTTTGTAGCTCCATACTGTTCAAAATATATTGGAAGTTTTAAATCACTTTGTCATTGAGTTTGAAAATAAAATATGACACGATGAAAGTTGAAAAATTATGATTTTAGATTATAGAATTTAATTAGCAATGTTGTTTCAATACCCACATGCAAAATATAATAAAAGAAACAAAAAATGAATCAAATGTGAACATTTCTGAATATTGATATTTTATGACTGAGCTTTTACTAGATATCTAAACCAAATACTTCTGAAATAAAACCAGGTTGACTGAATAAAGGGCATCTAAATGTTGCTATGGACACCAAATGTTTGTCTTCTTCAATACCCATTAGGGTTATATTGACATTTCATGATGGAAAACTGGTTGGGAATAATTACAGGGTATATTTAAAAATAAGCATTTGGTGAGTTGGGAAAAAAATGAAACATACACCACATAATTAAATAAAAAAAATCTCTGTAACATGCAACAAAATAGATAAATGAAATAAATGCAGAATAAAAAAATGTGTCCCTAAAAGAAAAAATGCCTTAGTTTGAAATAGTAAATCAGGCGAATAATAGAAATTAGATTAATAGCTATTCACCATCCGCTATTATAGCCTTAGGTGTTGATTAAACTTTTTCTTATGAATTAATATTACGAATGAATACAATTATTTTAAGAATTAGATTATTCTAATAAGATAAGTTTTAAGTTTAAAACAAACTACTTTATACATGTTATTATCAGTTTTTACAAACAAATAAGTAAAAATTTCATTTTGTAACCCTATTGATGTTTCAGCCATTTTAAAGTAAAGTCTGGGCCATGCGGAGTAATCAGTAAAATGATTGCTGGTAATGAAGGTATGCATAGCAAGAAAGTAGGTCTGTGCGAGAAGGGTTAATCATCCTCATAGGTATCTACAAGGAAGGTGAGAATATTGTTTATATTAAATACAATATCCCTGGTTGTAGACAGGATAAACTTGTATAAAAGGCTTATAAAGATGCTTCTTTTAGCAACTAGACCTACATAAACAAAAACAAGTTCATACATATATATATGTTTGTCAAATCAAAATAAGACATCAAAAGTATCCCCAATGGCCAGATGCAGTCACGAGGACATGGTGAACCATTCTAATGAA
Organism: Anisus vortex; assembly: GCA_949126835.1. NCBI lineage: Eukaryota > Metazoa > Mollusca > Gastropoda > Planorbidae > Anisus > Anisus vortex. The sequence goes on from OX421493.1 coordinate 27,218,426, forward strand.
AAGGTGCTAGCGTTGGATTAATCTCATGTGCTGAGAAAGGAAGAAGGAAACATCAGAAGGACTGCACTCCATTGGGCACTAGATGGAAAGAGGAAGAGATGTTGGCCAAAATCAAAAAGCGAATAACTATTGAACAGGAGATATGAGGACAAAGATATTTGTCATTCCACGACAGGGTTGCCAAGTTTGGTCAGTTGAATGAGGCACAACAGAATTACTGCTAATAATAATATTAATATACATATAATGCATCTACAAGTTGCCTGGTATATTATAATTTTAATGGTTACATAATTATTTGTAGACTATTATCAGACATGCTTACCCCTAAGGACTAAAAAGAGGAACAATCTTGATGAAAAAGAGGATTTTTCAACAAAAAAGCAGAACACCCTTTATGTAACAATCTTTTATAAAAAAAAAAAAAAAAGCGGAACATTTACTATTTCACTATTTAAAATGTAGGTAGGCCTACGTTTTACAGACAGTTCGCAATCGATCTAGATCTAAGACCTAAGAGCTTAGTACAAAGAACATTCGGCCTAAATCCACGTTTTTCTTTGCTGAATAAACTCCTCTGAATATTCCTTCCCATAAAACTGTCTGTTTTTTTTACAGTTTGAACAAATCAGATTTAAACTTTCCGAGCCAGGACGTTTAGAAATTTTCACAATCTTAGCAATACAGTAGAGGAAAATAATATTCATTGCCAAACACGTGTAATACCGAAAAAAAAACGTTAGAAAAGACTAGAATATGTCTTTTAAAAAACCCAGAAAACCCAAGTAATGAAGATTATAGCATTGTGACCTTATTTATCCCTTTGATTTATCAACCTAGACACGGACTATATTTCAACACATGAAAAACCCAAACTTTCCAATTTGGCGTAACAAAACTAGTAAAAAGCGGAACGGCGTAACAAAGTGTGTTTTTTAATCAAAAAGCGGAACAAATACGCCAAAAGCAGAACGGTAGGGATGTCTGTATTATATTACAGAGACTATATATTTATATTATATATATATTTTATGTAATGTATCATGCTCATGAGTCATTGTTATACTTTAAAACTTTCATTTAAATCTTAGGTTAAATATAAGTGTATAAATATAATAATTATAATACTAATACGTGTTGAATGTGACTGACAAGACTTATAAGTTTTACAGACGTTACTTCTAGATTAATACATCCGCTAGGCCAAAAGTCCTGCAGGGCAGCAGGGATCGGTTGACGGCAGGGATAGAACCCGCGTCATGGCGGTTGACAGGTAAACTAACCGCAGGACTAGTTGGCCTTTAGACAATGGACAATGTAGAATACTTTTATTTAATATAATTTTATTTAATAGATGGGAATCGTTCTTCGAAGAACTGTTCATATAACGCCGAGCGTTATCGGAAGAACCAAATCTTCGAATAACGCAGAGCGTTATCGGAAGACCCAAATTTTCGAATAACGCCCAGTGTTAACGGCAGACCCAAATTTTCGTACAATTGTGAGAGTTAGGCTATACTTATGACTTATATTAACTTATATTTATTATCTTATAGTTATAGTAGCCTATAGGATAGGCCTACTAATCTATAGATATAGTCTATTATTTAGGATCATATTCCTAGCTAGAAGGAGGTAGCCTATTTATTGATTAAAAAAAAAACCCTAACAGTCCTAACAGGGTCTAACCCTATTTGAATTTGACTTGAAGTATTGACCCTAACAATAGACTACTAATACTAACATCTAGGCTAAATAGGCCTAACCTTTTTGTTTGAATTAATTATCTTATCTTATACATTACAGACGCTCCTTCTATAAAGAAGATTATTGCGTCCTACGCTCATCCCTGGTCCGCGGTATTGGTATTATAAGATTAGGCCTACTTTATTGATCCAAATAAATGGAAATTTAGGCTACTTGATTTCATAATTTCTGTCTTTCAGCACACTTAAAACAATATTAAATAACCATTTGTACTTGAGCACAATTCGCATTGAAATAGACATTTGCGCACACTTTAGAACTATCATTATCACTAGGCCTATCATACCATTTATCGTAAGAAAAAGTATCATTTAGGCTTAGGAGTCAGCTATTGTATTTTCTGGCTGACAATGACTAATGGTTACTTACAACCAAAATATTCATGTATTTAGGTATCCCGTTGTACTCAAATTGAATAATAATTATAATAAATAAAAAAATAAAAAAAGTGGAGATGGCAGGGGTAGAACCTGCGACACCCCGGTTGTCAGCTGACAGCACTAACCATTAGGCCACAAAATCTTGTATACCATCTGAACAATAAAGAGTATATATAGGCCAATAGGGAAAGACAAATCCCGTGCAAATCTTCTAATAACGCCGAGCGTTATCTGCAGCTAGAAATCTTCATATAACGCTTAGCGTTATATGAAGAACTGTGAGAATAATCACTTTGTTAATAGATCTAATCTAATTAGCATTTATGTTGTTAGTAGGCCTACTACTTTTTAAATAATAATTTATTTGTTTTAATAACTATAACTGTAGGCCCTACTTCATAATTTAATATTGTTATTAAAATATAGATCTAGACTAGATCTAGACTAGATCTAGACCTAATTAGTTATTTTTTTCATTTGTAGGAAATATCATATCATTTTAATTTAATTAAAATTATATGCCAAAACAATAAGAATTTAATAACAAGTTTATTACTTACAAGTCTTCTTGATTGGTCATCTCGTGGTCATTATCGAAATGCATTGGACTTTGACTTGTATTTCCGTTATCGCTTAGATAAGATTCTTGTGTTTGTTGGGATTTCCTTGCTCGTTTTGTAGAAGGAACATGTCGAAGAATTTTTCTCCATTTGTGAGGGCCTTGAAAAGTTTCTTCGTATGCAGCTCCCTTACTGCATCCTTCACATGTTATAGATGGAGATGGTTCTAAGTTTATCGTAAGACTATCTCTTCTGGCAAAATCATATTCCACGGATGCAGCAGAGGTAGATGTAGATGATGCTTCCACTACAAGCCCAGTAGTGCAGATGGAAGCCATCTTAGATGCAAGAAACTGTCTTCAAGGCCACTACAACATCTCTTTGTTCCTCGAGCTAGTAACACCCTATTCAAAAGAAATTCTTTGTCCCAAGTAGTGAGGCGAAAGGGGGGATCAATAATCTTCAAAAAAGTCCCCCCTTTCGATCTCCAGCAAGGAAATTATTGATTTTTCTCGATAAAAGTGCCGCTTCCGGTCGGGGAAGCTTCTGTGTTTTGATGGAGATTATTTTCTTAGCCTCGTTTTAGAATCTCGTCAGATTCTATTTTTAGCTATCGCTGTTTTACGTAGGAGGAACAGACTTGGTTAATAAAGTAGTTAAAATTCATGAAATACATAAACTTTAAAATATATTATTAATTTAAAATATACAACAATATTGTTGTAATACATTTAATTATTTTCAGAACAAGCAAAGATATCTTTTTAGAAAAGTTATGAACTTACGGAAATCATGTCGGAAACTTCCACAAAAGGGAATTCTTGTGTCTGCTTTTCGCGCCAGTGCATTTAAATGGGAACGAGGCAGTTGTTGTTGACAACATGGACACTTCCTACGTCAAAGGTCAATGCAAGAGAATCCAAAATAAAAACGTGAATTGTTTGATTGTAAACTAATGCCGTTGTTTACGCTATTCATGAGTATGTTAAGCTATATAAAGTAAGTAATTCTATTAATTTTAATAAATTGACCTATTAATCATATAGGTAAAATCGTAGCAGAAGTTTAAAAGTGTTGTTCTATTTGTGTTCGCTGTGTAAGTGCACCGTGTAAGTTGTAAGTTAGATTTTGTTTTAGTGACTAATACTAATACTAATACTCAGTACTAATAGTAATAGTTAATAGTGTAAGATCATTTTTGTTGATTGATTTTTAGTTATGAATTGATAGTCATCGTAGCATGCTATAACTATAGCATAGTATATGCTATACTATTCTTTGAATATTTCAATTTCTGAATAGGTTCTAGTCTATAAAGTTAGCCTAGGACTATAGACTATACTATAGACTATATATTATAGGAATATAGGCGTAGGCCTATAGGCCTACTACCTTAGGCTATGCCGCTATATATACTATACTTTAACTTTAGTCACTATATAAGTTGTATAAGTATAGTATATCCAATAGGCTATAGCTATAGACTATAGATAGTAGGCCTACTCGTAGCCTAGTCGTTGAGTTTAATACTATTTTATGCTTTAAAATTTACTTTTAATATGAATTGACGGCCCCATAAAATGGGAAGTTTTCGCAGTTTTTTTTAAATTTACTTTTTTTTTATGTTTTGATGTTTAATTATCTTCGGCGAGAATGTTTAAAAAAGGCGAATAGTTTTTGGTTTCATATGGGCAGTAAAAAAAAGGAAACTCGTGGCTAAAAAAAAAGCTTGCATATTTATTTGATAGTTTGGCTATTACTGAAATTTATCGTTTGCTTTTAGGTTTGCCAGATAGGCCTACCTTTTTAGGGAACACACATCCTTCCCCTCCCGGGTATCCCGCCCATGAGAAAATGCGGTAGCCTATAGGCCTACATTGTTATAAATGTAGAAAGGTACAGTAGGCCTATTCAGGAGTCAATATTGACTCTCACAAGCCTATGTAGCGCCCTAGGGCAAAAGTTTCAGTGACGCCCCCTTGCATACTGTAACTGCTTTGTTTAGTGCTATATTTAGGCTATATTTGCCGCCCCCTAGAAGTTCCCCCCCCCCCTCCTATGCCCCCTCTGCCCTTTTGTGAGGCCACTGCCAGTATTTCTTATTATTTTATACTGGTCAGTCTGCTGAAATACCGAACAACCTTCTGAAATATTAGACTGTCCTGTTCAACCTGCGTAGGAACAAACTAGGAATATAGGTTAACATCGACATGTGCATTGTAGCTAGAGCCACCGTAATCTTAAAATTGCTAGAAAATTGTGTAGGCCACCATTCCTTAATGTGTTATCATTTTATTTGTTTAGTTGAGTAAGCCCACATAACCTCAGAACTCTTATAAAATAAATCTTTATATAAAATCGATTTTTTTCTTTGATAAGCACCAATGGGTGTCTTCAAAAGAACAACTTGAACTTTTCCCCTGGATTAGAAATACAATATATGGATCTATATTAAATGCTTTCCCCCCCCCCCCCCCTTCCGTTTCCAATACACACCCGTAATTTCTATGTTGTGTTAAATGAAGCAAATCAAACTTGTATGTGGGTGTTTGTTTAAAACTATTTCAGTCTAGCTAATGGCCTCGCTATCTTAAGCTTCCCACATGAGCTATTACCCCCCCCCCCCCCCTCCCTCGTTCATTTTCTCAAAACCAGACTTTCCCTAAAGCAATTTTATTAGAGAACTTATCTTATAATTTACAGACCCCACCTTCTAAAGAGAAGATAATGGTGTTCTGCGCTTATTCGGTGGAATAAGCTGGGCTGGTGATACCAAACGTCCCTGGTTCGAATCCTGGTGAAAGATTTGTTCATGGGTCTAGAGTCTACGCAGCTTTTGATGGGTACCTGACTGCAGTTAGTAAGGTGTTAGTAAGGTGGCTGGGCTTTGCGCTATTCACACATCTCCTGCCCCCTTGTATGGAGTGGCCACATAAACGTGTGAACCCTGCTTCACTTTCCCTATGGGTCTAACATGGAAACTAACTTACTTTCTTTTAACGCTTATCATTAGTGAAGCATTGTATATATATATATATAAAGTGTTTTTAAAATGTTATCAAGTGGTCGGTTCTTTCGTAGCTAGTTCGGGGAACCCATTGAAATTTCGGCTGGTCCAGCGGTTAGCTCACCGAACTGTCAACCAAAAACCAACTGACCGGTCGCGGGTTCTATCCCTGCCACCGACGGATCCCGGTCGCCCTGCAGGAGTTTTGGGCCTAGTGGACGTAATAATCTTCTATCTAGAAGGAACGTCTGTAAACTTATAAGATAATTTGACGAATGCCGTTCTGTAAGAAACGTACAACTTTATATGAAAGTGTTCTTCATACTGTCGCAATGTTAAAAATAAAAACAAGATTGATGCACTTTCAATGTTCTGGCTAACATGGTTTAAAACATGAGTTTATAAAAAAAAAAGCAACAATAAGCTTACAAAGGAAACAACAACTCAGTTGGTAGGCCTAACATAAGCCAAAAACCAAAAAAGGTTTGGGGGGGGGGGGGAATAAGGTCGTTATGCTCTATCGATCTCTATCAATGTCAAATATCATGTTTTGGGGCGGTGTACAGTAACACTGATGGAGGTGGTAACCTACTGTGGTTTTTGTATATATTTACATGCTAAAGCCAGTTGGGATCAAATAGTAGCCCTAATCTTACTCTCCAGGGGACTATGGATAAGCTTGAGTATTAATTAAACAACACCTAAAAAAATCTAAGTCCTTTAGGCCTATATACATTTTAGTTTAGTACTACTAGTACTAGGCTTACGGAGATTTAGTTCTGCGCCACCTATCAAAATCAAAACATCTAAATAGACAAAAGTGAACTAATAGATATATACGATAGGGCCTTCACTTGTTAACGTTTACATATATTAGAAATATGCGTTCAGATGTTCTCAAATGGGATTTAACAATGCGCGCAATAAAGTTAAAAAAAACAACAACATAAGTTAAAAAATTATTTTTGTGGGTTGGGGGGTGTTTGTGGTGGTGGTTGCAAACTTGGTATGATGTGTTGCCCAGAGCGTTACGTCTATGTGCCAAGTTTCAGATCAATAAGATGAATGTACAATTAGTCTTCCGAAGGTCGGTTCGGTGGGTCGCAAGCCAGCCAGAAACTTTTGCGAAGGTTATAGGATGCAAAAAAAGAACTAGGCCTATTTGTCAGTAAAGATATGATTACTTTGACACCACTTGGGTTGATTTGGTAGCAGGAGCGTCCACTCAAACAACGTTAAATAGCCTACGGTACTAAGGATGATGTTGGTGGGGAAGGTGAGGGGAAGTAAGTTGCAGCCACTGTGGCGTAGTTGGGTGGGTGGGGGGGGAATGGTAAACGGAAGGCCTATAGCTTTCTTTGTTTCTTGATACATTATTTCACGTGAGACTTTGTATCTAAAAATCTTTAGTTAAAGTCAACGTCGTAATGAAATGGTCTTTCCTCATTAACTGTAGGCCTATACTGTTATGAATATTGTGTGTGTGTGTTTTTCTTTTAGGGGGGAGGAGTTCATATAACTGTTTTTACAATAAGCCACACCGGCTTCTCGTGTGAAGTAGTTTTAGCTGTGGGAGTGGGTGGCAACCTCACTGGAACGCCCCCCCCCCCCCTTAACCACCTTTGTGGCACGTGACACTATTCTCTGGGTAACCCAACCGCACAGTCTCTAATAATCGAAAAACAACAAATACAATACCCTCACCTAAAGATTAGAAGTGACATGTTTACAACTCACGAGGGGAGACAATCGGGAACAACAAGAAAGTGGCATTTAACTTGTATACGTGGGCGCCAGTAAATGAAACGACAACGTAAGTTTGGAAGAAAAAAAAATGGGGTAAGGGGACCAGTAGACGTAACATTCTCACTCCATGTATTTCTTCAACCAACCTATTTTTAACCTCATTCGAGGCCTGCATACCCCGATGTTGTATATTAATGGAACTACTTGGAACTACTTATCTTCTTATACATTACAGACGCTCCTTCTATAGGCCCAAAGAAGATTATTGCATCATACTCTCATCCAAGGTCCGGGTCTAGTCTTGTATTTTTTATTAATGTTTTAAATGATGTTAAGTTACTGGTTTTCCTGGTTTGTTCAGGCAACCCATTCCATGCCCGAATGTCTCCCGGGAAGAAAGAGTACTTATATGCATTTGTTCTCGCATAAGGGATAAGGAAAGTGTTTTTGTCTTTATGTTTATCTGAGCATTGCAACAGGTTGTTATTGGGTTGCATTTCTAAATAAGAGTTTAATTTAATGCCTTGTGTATTATTACTACTTTACTCTTTGCCCTTCTGTCCTCTAGTGTTTCTAGGATTAGTGATTTGACTATTGGTGTTACTATTGTCATCTATTCGCTAGTAATGAACCTTGCAGCTCTTTTCTGAATTTGTTATAATTTGTCTTGGCCCACGAAATAGTATTATGTCCCTTGGTCTCAGCACCCAGTTGGAGGGAAAGTAAAAGCGACTGAACTTCTCTAGCACTTAACAAAAAAAAAAGAAAAAGAAAGACATGAAAGGAGCACTTTACTAAAATGGACTCCGATAGGTCTCTATATTTTTCTTTTTGTCACGACACGTTGTTTGTGTGTATGTGTTTGTGCTACAACGTGAAACTCTTATGACACAATGGTCCCATTATTCCCACTTGCCAGTTATTGCCAACTTATTGGCGGTAATGTTTGTGAGTAAATCCATGAGTCTTGTTGTTAGGTCACGTTCCCAGGGCGGTTGTTCTATTCGCTGCTAAAACTATAAATCTGATCTAGCAGAAATATAAACAGAGGTGTCTGGAATCGGTAGCCTATTCCAACAATGTATATTCATGTTGTCAATAGACTAATATAAAATAGTTGAAATCTTCATTGTGTTCTTGATGTTAGGAAATTTATAACATAGTCTAGTGTTTATCTATGGAATCAAAGAAATCTCAACACGATCTTCTTTCAACATGTGTTTTAAAGCTTTTTGTTATTCGTACGACTAGTTTTAACTACGCAGGTTTATTTAGTGGACAAGTTTGATTCGCAAGTGAGCCCCCTCTATTATGCTGTGGATAGTTTATTTAATTATATATGAGCCCACACCCTGTAATACCCCCACCCCCAAGATGTTGAGTGCTTAGGTCTATCTTTTAACCATTTCCTTTCTGTTTCTTGTTCCTAACAGATTGTATGGAAAAGATCGGCTGATTGGTTTAACACAGAAAGTCCAAGATTAACAAGTCTCAAACATGACTGCGCGCCCTCTAGCGGTGCTGGATTGTGTTAATTATCGTACCGACCAAGTCTTAGCCAAACACGCAAAGGTAAAAAAACAACAACATAATTTTAAAATATTTTTTTCCCTTTTTAAAATTTAAGGGGTCCTATTTGAAGCAGCTTATTATTGAACCAACAAGACATTAGCCTACTCCTGCCTGATCCTACAAGATGGGCTAGCCATTACTCGTAGCCATGGCAAAGGGGGACAAGCCTTGACCTTTGGTACCAACATGCTTTCAATGGCCAAATGTCTTTTGGTTCCAAGAATAAATAATTTCAATCCGATTTAAAAAAAAAATCTAGCCTACGACATTGGGATCCCTGAACCCTTATTTTTTTCAGTTTGAAGTTTACTGCCCTTGGAGGAGGAAGAGGAGCAACTAAATACTATTGCTATTTTAGACTGTCGTTACAAAATATATTTGTAACATTATAACATCTTCAGATCCCTTCCTCATGTTTTTTTTTTTCATTTGGGGTAGTACCCCCCCCCCCTTTAGTTATCCAACGATTTATTTATCATACTACTATTAACTTTAACCTAGATCTTCACTTATAGACTTTCCCGCCATGTCAGCTGAAACATTCCTAGATTTTCTTTCTCGTTATCACCTCTTCCTACTCTGTGGCCACTTCAACACAGGGAAAGGACAGGCCTCGGCCAACCGAATATAAGAAGAACGGCCAGGCCTCGACCAACTGAACATAAGAAGAACGGCCAGTTGTTGGGTAGAAAGTGGGGTTGGGTAGGCAAGGTCGTAAAAAAAAGTCATCTTAAATCGTATCGACTGTGTGCAGACTTTTGTTCATTGACAGAAATTGACAGGAAACGGATTTAAAGAGTGTGTGCGTGTAAGAGAAAAAGGCGGGAGAGAAATAAAGATAACACAAGGAATTTTTTTTTCATGCAACAGTTCTTCCACCCTCCTGTGTCACCACACGAGGGCCCTATTTCCCCGGCCAATTTTCCCTTCTTTTTATTTTGTAAAGTGAATCACCTACAGCAGGGGTCGGCAACCTACGGTTTTCAATGGCACGCCAAAGACTTACTAAAGGCAATTCAAGTCTCTACTACAAGAAATTGAGTGCTAAAAAAGGATGACTTTTAGGCTGTTGGCACACTGAATGAATTAGAAATTTCACTTTGGCACACTTTTATCAAAAGGTTGCCGATCCCTGCTGTAAGGTATGAATGCTACATGGTATGAATGTTACAAGGTATGAATGTTACAAGGTATGAATGCTGTAAGGTATGAATGCTACAAGGTATGAATGCTGTAAGATATGAATGCTACAATGTATGAATGCTGTAAGATATGAATGCTACAAGATATAAATGCTACAAGATATAAATGCTACAAGATATAAATGCTACAAGATATAAATGCTACAAGGTATGAATGCCGTAAGGTATGAATGCTACAAGGTATGAATGCTACAAGGTATAAATGCTACAAGGTATGAATGCTACAAGGTATGAATGCTGTAAGATATGAATGCTACAATGTATGAATGCTACAAGATTGGAATGCTACAAGATATAAATGCTACAAGATATAAATGCTGTAAGGTATGAATGCCGTAAGGTATGAATGCTACAAGGTATAAATGCTACAAGGTATGAATGCTACAAGGTATGAATGCTGTAAGATATGAATGCTACAATGTATGAATGCTACAAGATTGGAATGCTACAAGATATAAATGCTACAAGATATAAATGCTGTAAGGTATGAATGCCGTAAGGTATGAATGCTACAAGGTATGAATGCTACAAGGTATAAATGCTACAAGGTATGAATGCTACAAGGTATGAATGCTGTAAGATATGAATGCTACAATGTATGAATGCTGTAAGATATGAATGCTACAAGATTGGAATGCTACAAGGTATGAATGCTACAAGATATGAATGCTGTAAGATATGAATGCTACAATGTATGAATGCTGTAAGATATGAATGCTACAAGATATAAATGCTACAAGATATAAATGCTGTAAGATATGAGAGCTACAAGTTACGACGAGACTTATGTCATTTCTTCAATAATTAATGTTTAACAGATAAACTCATTTTTGAATACCAAAATTTGGATTTATATAAAGAAATAATTAATAGTCAGTAATATTTGTTATATTGCAAAACATAACTTGTTTGGCATCACTATTGACTCAAAGGTGGACACAGTTTTTAATTAAAGGGAGATAATTAACCCTTTATTTTAGCTAATATTTCTAATAATGTTTCTTTTTTTTTCTTTTATAAAAGAATAAATGGCTTACAATTTATTACTTTGAACTGATCGAAATGTAAATAAATAGATTTGAAAATTATATCAATATTAAATGACTAAAGAATGTATATATGTATATTTTCAAACATTACATTGACTACCCAGTTCGTATAATTACTACGTATCTATTCCGCTTAATTATAATTGTTCATTGTGATTTATGCGCTTATTAAAAAGCCTACGTTAAAGTATATCTCAGTTAATATGAGATTAAAATATAGTTAATACTTTCAGGTGTTAGATCCTCATCTTGACTAAGAAATGAATATGTGGAGATAATAATTACCCTTAATGTGAACGTTTAATAATAAAATATTGTATTTGCTATAAATGAAAATAAAAAGAATGATAATCAATAAACACGTTAATTTTGTATTAAATCTAAAACGCTTTGACGATTTTCTCTATAGCAAATCTTTGCTTTTGGCCTTGGTCTTGCTACAAAGTTAAATTAATTGTCCTATAAAAATAATTTTAAAAGTATAATAGCGCAGGTTGACGTTTAGGCTGTTGGTACGCTGAATGATTTAGAAATCCTAGTTTGCACACTGTTAGCAAAAGGTTGCCGACCCACGACCTACAGTACAGTGCTGCTCTGCGATAGTGCTGTATGGTCACACTATCACACCTGACGTGACACAGACTTGTCAATCAACTAGACCGGTGGTTCCCCGACACATTCCCCTTTTATCTCCCGCATACCCCTCTTGATCCCCTCAACCTCACCCTCACCTCTTATGAACCCAACCCGTTTGCGGCGGCTTACATTTTGACCTCCTTATTACTAGAATTCTCGCTCTTAGTCAACTGTTACCAATGGTGTTTTTTTCGTATCGCCACTAACCGATACACAGTGAACAGGCACACATGGCATAATCTCATTACAACGATAAACTTGAAATAGTTTTTAAAAAAAGCCGTTTTTAATATTTGATACGCACACGCTTATATATATATATATATATATATATATATATATATATATATATATATATATATATATAGAGAGAGAGAGAGAGAGAGAGAGAGGGGGGAGAGAGAAATATATATAGAGAGGAGGGAGAGTCCCTTTAACAATACGCTTAGGCCTACGCATTAATGCTTGGATGCAGTGGCGTAGCTCGGGGAGGGGGGGGGGGTCCAAATTCATAAATCCCCCCGGGCCCCAAAGGAGTGTCCAAATTGTTTTTTTTCTTATGTCATAATGTCGAATGTCAAAATGCAGGGGCCTCTAAAGAGGCCAAGCCCCCCGGGCCCCCAAAATCCCTTCCAACGGCACTGCTTGGATGTCATGTCTCTTATATCCAGGTGGGCATTTTATTGCCTTATTCATCCTCCCCCTAGAACAATAAGGAGATCTTAAGGGGCACTGAAGTTTCATAGATTCGTCCAGGGCGCCAATAGCTACAGGACCGGCCCTGTCTACATATATTTAGAAAACAAAATACATTCTAACACCGAATATTAATTGAAAAAAAAAAGAATTGTAGGCCTACCCTGTCCATTATATTGGAAAAGCCCAACCCGGAATAAAATTTATAGGAAAACCCTTTTGTGTTTTCATATAAAGCTAAATGTCTACATTATAGTCAATGTATACAAAATATACTTTGTACATTATAGTCAATGTATACAAAATATACATTGTACATTATAGTAAATGTATACAAAATATACTTTGTACATTATAGTCAATGTATACAAAATATACTTTGTACATTATAGTGTCACGTGCGAAATCAGCTACTGACGTTAGATGATATTTTTAGTAATGTATTATTATATATTATTTTGATTCATATCCATCTTGGATCTCACAAGGTTGTATAAGAATTTATATTGATGTTATTGAATTAGTTTTGATGTTTATTTGACTCGTCGCGATATGAATCTTTTGTGTATAAAGTGATTTAGATAAACTGTACCTTAATATATAGGAAATCCACAATCCTGTTTGAAATTGAACACAATTTTATTCCAACAAGTTGAGATGATAAAATATAACAATACCACAGAATACATGTACCAGTATTATATAATGAAACTTAATCAGTTGAGATTCTTCTATAATGAGTTAAGCTGTAATCCTATCTTTAAGAAAGTGGTCAAAAACAGTCCTCACACATTAGCGCCCAAACTAGAACTCAACTAAACGGTATTCCACCCTCGTGCATATGACGTATTTTATAGCTATGACGTAGTGTCTAGACATATGCATGTTTTATTCCTAACACGGAAACATTTCGGGTTTAAGATTATTTCATTTTAACTTTAGTTAATAATAACAAAACCAATATAATATGGAAATAAATCTACTCGTAACACTCGCCCCCCCTTAAGACACAAAGGAATTACAGACAGCGTTAAGTATGGAATTCTTTGTAGAGTACCCATAAAATGAACCGAATTCCCAAACTATTCGTAAGATTTAATTGACTATTGGACAATCTTTTAAAGATTAAAATGAACCATATATTACATATCCCCTTAATAACAAAGTCGCTATTATGGAATCCCTTATCACATTATCGTATCAATGATTATTAATTAAACATTTATTTATCAATTAATATTTACAATTATGATTATTGTGTGTACAACGTTGACCATAAAACTATTACCACCAATAACCAATTCCCACAGAATTGATATGAATTACCCAAATAAGTGGAACCGATTAATAATTAATAGATAATTCTTTAGAAAATTTAATTTATTTATAACCGATCACTGTATCATTAACTAATGATTTTCAGTTATTATATTATTATTATGATGTCTCAATTATGACATCAAGAATATTTTTTAAAAAAATGTTATAATCTCAGCTGATTTAGCTTTTACATAGCATAAAATAAGACATCCAAATTATAACATGACGACATAGAAACAAACAATTTTCAAAACACATCAATAATCAATTGAACAAACACAAGTGTGGAGGTATTCAAGTTAAATACCGGTGTGTGTGCAATTGATGTATGCAATAGTTACCTTTTACCTTACAACGTATGATTGTTTCTAGTAGAATTTGAAGTTTTGTTCTGTAATGTTTCATATTGTAATATTTCAAAACATAGTTTATTTATTGTCATATTTACAATAATGTATATGTTAATCAATACAATGAATGACATAAAAGAAAACATTCATGAGAAACTGGTTTCCTCTTGTTCAATCAGTCTTGTTCTATTGTGTACATCTGCAAATAGATTAATATTAATATGTTCATTAATTTGACCTTTGATAGCGGATTGTTCGCAAGCGGGTAAATGTGCCAATTTTTCATTAAGGGATTTTAAAACTTTTGTGATTTTTAATTTGCTTTCTGCCAATTCACGTTCAATTTCGGGTGAATTTTTCGCGACTCTAATAACAGAGGCAACAACATTTTGTTCTTCTCTGGTAATGTATGGTTTCAACATATTGATATGGCACACTCGTTGCGATTTCCGTCTATCAGGGGTCTTTACAAGATAGTTAACCTCACTAAGCTTAGCCATAACCTCATAGGGTCCTGTAAACTTGGCACTCAGGGGTTGACCAGACAGTGGCGTCAGCATGAGAACTTTATCACCAGGTTGGAAGATACGGGTTCTTGCGTTGACGTCATAATAGACCTTCATCTTGTCTTGTGCCTGCAAAAGATTAGATCTGACAACTTTTAATGCATTATACAGTCTATTTTTAAAATTTTCCACGTATGTCAGTAGACCAGTGTCTTCAGTGGATGACAACCATGTCTCTTGTAACAGCTTTAGTGGTCCACGAACTGTGTGTCCGAATACTAGTTCAAAGGGACTGAAACCAAGAGATTCTTGTACAGCCTCTCTGGTTGCGAAGAGTGCGAAGGGAATACCACGATCCCAGTCGTCGTTATGCTCGAAACAGAAAGTACGGAGCATATTCTTCAATGTTTGGTGGTATCGTTCCAGTGCGCCCTGACTCTGTGGATGATATGCACTCGATACTGCATGACGAATACCCAGCCGTTCTAAGACTTGGCGAAATAACTTCGATGTGAAATTTGAACCTTGATCTGACTGCACGGTTTTCGGAAGACCATATCGGGT
Source organism: Anisus vortex (assembly GCA_949126835.1). NCBI lineage: Eukaryota > Metazoa > Mollusca > Gastropoda > Planorbidae > Anisus > Anisus vortex. The sequence goes on from OX421493.1 coordinate 27,233,781, forward strand.
GAAGAATCCGATAAGTGCATCAGAGATTTTGTCGGCATTGATGCTACGTAGAGGAATAGCCTCTGGAAATCTCGTTGCCGAACACATTATAGTGAACAGATACTGGTGGCCAGCCTTAGTTTTAGGCAACGGACCGACGCAGTCTATAATGATGTGACTGAAGGGTTCTGAGAATGCTGGTATGGGTCGTAGAGGAGCTACCGGAATGGTCTGATTCGGCTTGCCGACCATCTGGCAGACATGACATGATCTGCAAAACGATGTGACGTCACGACGTAGGCCAGGCCAGAAGAAATATGGAAGAATCCTATCGAAGGTTTTCTGAATCCCTAGGTGACCAGCATACGGTGAATCATGGGCCATATGTAGTATGTCCTTGCGGTAAACATTGGGTACCACGATTTTATGTACTTCGCTGCATGTTTCATCGTCGTTTTCTTTCCCTCTCCATTTCCTCATTAACAAGTCGTCCCTCAGGTAATAACCTGCGGCCATTGTTTCTAATTCTCCTTCATTCTTTGCTTCCTCTTTTAGCTTCCCGATCTCTGGATCTTTGCCTTGAGCAAGAATGAGTAGTTGTCTAGGCGACAAATTATTTTGATCAGTATGACTTGAGTGACCACCTAGAACATCCGCCATGAAGGTTGCTTGCAAGTCAATCTCTGGTGTTGGTTCTGGTTTCTTTGTCGATTCATTAGTCATCTGCTGTTTCTCCATAGCTCTGGTGATAACACATACTGAATTTTCAGTATTCCTACACTGAACAGAGTCTTTGGTTTCTTTAAGTACAGGATGTACCTGATTTTTGGCAATGTCACTTCCTAAAAGTAATGAAATGCCTCTGTAGGGAAATTTCTTCACTATCCCAACAATAACAGATCCAGTGAAGTAATTACTCTTCAACTGTATACGATGTAACGGTGCCGTAAGTGTTCCAGCCATAGTACTGATTAAGGCATACTGGCCTGTATGAGTCAATTTCGACGTTGGTACAGTATTCTTCAACAGTAGAGATATATCAGCACCGGAGTCACGTAGAATTTTAATCTTCCGTTCTCTAGCTTGATTATCTATAGGTGACACATAGCCCTCGCTAACATCCGATAGCATGCACTCGGGTAGTTCTCTGCCTACTGAGTTTCTTGCTACACTACTGCCTCCATAAGTAAACGTTTTATTTACTGATTGCTCATCTGTCACACTCCCTTTGGAGTTGAAACTAGAATGTTCAATAGCCTCGGTCTTCATTTCAAAGACTTTTTCCGACTTTGAGCAACTTGGACATGCGTGTTTCGCCATCTCCTCATGACTAACATCAAATGTCTTTCTATCAGTTTTAATTCTTTTGTGGGCAGTTTTATTTCTATGAGTTTCAGTTTGTACGGCGATGTGTGATAAAACCACGTTGTTCTTGTTTTTAATGGGTCTTTTCTCTTTATGTAGACTCCAACAATTCTCTTTGATATGTCCATCTTTCTTACAGAATGTACAGGTAATTCTCTTTTGTACAAAACTTGAATTCTCTTGTTTATCGGCTTTTTGTTTACTTTTATCATCTGTCGATCTTAACTTCCTCTCTGTATTACTGTTTTGAGTCCTCAAACTTGTTCTGTCATTTTGAAAATAATGGCTATGCGGGTGAATAATGACGTATTCATCGGCTTTAACTGCTGCTTGTTCTGCTATTTCAATACCACGATCAGCCAAATGAACTTTTATATCAGTGCGAATCTTCTCAGTAAAATCCTCCATCAGTATGAGATTATATAGTTTTTCATAATCATTATTCACATTCTTAGAACGTAACCATCGATCAAGATACTTTTTCTCTAATCTCAGGAAGTCAACATGTGAAACTTCTGGTTCCTTCTTGTACTCACGATATAACTTTCGATACTTTTCTGGAGTTAGAACATAACTCAATAGTACTCTGCTCTTTATTAGTTCATAATCATTGCATTCCTCTGGAGTCAAATTCAATACAACATCTAGAGCCTTGCCTTTTGTTAGAGCTGAACGTAAAAGTACGGCTTTCTTATCTTCAGGAAATTTATAATCGATCGAGTTTCTTTCGAAGACCACAAAGAACTCATCAATCTCTATGTTCTCCATGCTTGGGACATGCTTTTTAAACTTATATAGTTCTACATTATTTGTTTCCTGAATCGTATGAGTTGATGAACGAGACTTTGATTCAATCCTTTCATTACTAGCGATTCTTTCTTTTTCCAATTCTTTCTCCTTCAATTGTAATTGTACTTCTATTCTTTTACCCTCTAATTGTACTTGAATTTCTAACTTCTTCATTTCTAACTGGAATTTCATGTCCGCACTTAGTTCATTTCCATTCATTTTAAATTCATGGTTATTTATGTCTGTTTTCAGGGTTTCTGATACATTGAGAACCACTGATTCTTCATTATTCATAGTATTTTCTTCAAGCATTGCACCATGTCTTTTCAAACATTCCTTAATATCTTGAATCAATTTACTCCTTACTGGTGTAACTTCAGTAATGTCTATTCCCAGAGAATTTGCCATCTCTTTTAACTGGGTTAGTGACATGCTAGTTAACTGTTCTGACGTGATAGCAAAAATATTCAATTGCTCCAACGTAAGATTAGCTTCCGCCATGTTTTATATTAATGACGTAAATAGAAGATAAAAAATTTCAACTTTACCTTTTATAAAGTCCTTTGAAATATTTTACACCACTGTTAATTTGTAGAAGATAAATTTTAAGGATGGTTGTGTACAAAGCTGACAACAGTATGTCCGAACACAGACAGTGCCTCCCACGTAGACAGAATTTGAATAAATATTTGTTGTAAATCGTTTTCACTAAAACAGTTGTATATTCTTAATTTCTTATACATACAAACTTTAGATCCAGGACTTGAGCCCCCAATCTTTTGTCACGTGCGAAATCAGCTACTGACGTTAGATGATATTTTTAGTAATGTATTATTATATATTATTTTGATTCATATCCATCTTGGATCTCACAAGGTTGTATAAGAATTTATATTGATGTTATTGAATTAGTTTTGATGTTTATTTGACTCGTCGCGATATGAATCTTTTGTGTATAAAGTGATTTAGATAAACTGTACCTTAATATATAGGAAATCCACAATCCTGTTTGAAATTGAACACAATTTTATTCCAACAAGTTGAGATGATAAAATATAACAATACCACAGAATACATGTACCAGTATTATATAATGAAACTTAATCAGTTGAGATTCTTCTATAATGAGTTAAGCTGTAATCCTATCTTTAAGAAAGTGGTCAAAAACAGTCCTCACACATTAGCGCCCAAACTAGAACTCAACTAAACGGTATTCCACCCTCGTGCATATGACGTATTTTATAGCTATGACGTAGTGTCTAGACATATGCATGTTTTATTCCTAACACGGAAACATTTCGGGTTTAAGATTATTTCATTTTAACTTTAGTTAATAATAACAAAACCAATATAATATGGAAATAAATCTACTCGTAACAATAGTCAATGTATACAAAATATACTTTGTACATTATAGTCAATGTATACAAAATATACTTTGTACATTATAGTCAATGTATACAAAATATACTTTGATAACGATTTTAAAATCTTAAGATGTGCAAATACAGTGTAACAAATTCGTTTTAAAATATTACGCGTTTTAAAAACTTTTAAATAGGCCTACAGAAGTATATTACTTTAAAATGCATACAAAGTATACTATTTATAGTCTCTGGCAGACTTTTCTTGCTTTATATCAACACAGACATCTTCCAGAGTTCAATTCAAAAGTCTGGTAGCGAACTGTAAACACTTCGCTACCAGACTTTTGAATTGAACTCTGGAAGATGTCTGTGTTGATATAAAGCAAGAAAAGTATATATATATATATATATATATATATATATATATATAATGTGTTATTTGGGTCAAAGCAATAAGTTGGTATCCAACCCTTTACATTAGCTCAGATACATTAGTTGGCAATAAATTCTCGGGAAGGAGATTAGAAAAAAAAAGAGAGATAGATTTAATCTCCAACATTTCAATCTGCTGTCATTAAAGTGGCGCCATTGATTGCCATGTTTAATCACAGGCAGATAATCCCCCATATTTCATATGATACTTATTGGAAGCGGTATTGGTGAAGTTCTGCTTTGTGACGGTATAGATCTGAAGCTATACGAGTGAAGCTATAGACTCTATACTTTGTGAAAATATACATGTTAAGCTATACATTTCATGGTAAACCTTGCGAAACTATACACTTGAATTTATACAGCTGAAGCAATACTTCGTGAATCTATAGGTTCGAAGGTCTACCTATGGGACTATACGTGGTAAACTATATATTTTTACATTTCAAGCTATCAGTGTTAGATTTCCATTTTGATAAGGTTGTCAAATGATATTCACTGTGGTTTGTTTTTTTCTGACTAGTGTTGGCAACCCATTTAAAGCACGCATGTCACTTGATAGAAAGACAATTTATAAACGTTCGTACGTGCATATGGGGATTTTCTGAGCATACCCTTAACCTCACCCCATAAGAACCTACACCTAGAATTGTGTTGAAAATAATTAATTGGACAGTAACATCTTGTCCGCCATTCGCCTTGCAACTGGAAAAAGTTATCTGGTTCCGGTCTGGCTGACTCGCCAGAAACTCGGGTCAGTTTTTCGCTACCTCCTGGCCTCCTAGGTCAATGCGACACAAGAACGACACATATTCGATAAAAAAAAAGGGGGGGGGGGAGAATAGCGGCAGTGCAATGTTGTCTACATATCTTACCAGTCAAATCCATTTTAACCGTTGTAAAATGTGTTCGAAATCCGATCAAAGCAGAAATTAATATCAAAATGCTGTAAGCTACATTGAAAAAAAAAGGATATAAAAAAAGGTACACGAATATAGATCTTAATGCAAATTTTGCCAGACGTCGAAAACAACGTTAAGAAACCCTTTTTGTGTGTGTGTGTGTGTGTGTGTGTGTGTGTGTGTTCCATTGGTGTCAATTTTTAATGGATTTTCTTTTTATTATACCGTGTCTTATGCAAACAAAAGGCCTTTAATCCGTTCGTCACAGAAAAGGCTTCTAAGTAACGTCCCCTTCTATTCAAACAGGAACACATAGTTTGTCTCCCTCTAACTGAAGATAGGAACTTGAGCATATTATGTACCTATAATATGTGTGTGCGCGCGTTTGTTATACTGGCATGACTTTGATGTGAAGACTGGTCACTTTTGTAAGATTATGTTTGTGTGTGTGTGTGCGTATATAAATACGTTTACTTTACTGTGAAGCGTAACCACGTAACGGTGTTAGGTTATTATCGCCTATCCAGCTGTATATAGCACAAGTACACAGTTGTGTAAAGCATAAGAACCCAGTCGTGGATAGCATAGGTAAGTATCAGCGATGACTTGTAAATAATGCAGATAACCCATTCCCTCCCACGTTCCTCGAATACCAGTATCTCCCACTTCGAAAGGTAATTTAACATGTTTATAAAACAAACAAACAGGAATTGTAGCGATGGTTCTATTTATGGGTTTAATCGAAGTAGAAGCCTCTAACACCAAACAAACAACAATACACAAAAACAGAGGTCAGAGGTCTTCAAACATGTGCTGAATGCTTAAAAAATCGTCAATTTTCTTTTTCGAACTTGATCTTCCCCTTTCTTTTATTTTGTTATATAAAGTTGATTGGGCCTCTGGCCTAAATAGAACAAAAAAAATCAAAAGCCTTGACCACCGCATCTAAAAAGAAGCCATCGTTATTGAAGTTACGCTAATCCAAGAAATTTGAGAACCATCGAGTTGTTGTAAGTTTGTAGAAAATGTTATGAAAGTTATTGCTAACGGTGAAGGGGGTGGGGGGTGCATACACAAGGGGAGGGGCCAAGGAGAGAGACATGAACATTAAATGTTTGGTTACATTTGTCGCTACCCACTCGGTGCTGCCAATCGCTAGAAATAAATACAAGGGCCGATCATTTGTCCGAAGTTGTATATCTGTGTGTGTGTGGTTCATGAAAAACTCAAACAAATCACAAAAAGACCCGCCGCAATATATTGACATTTCAGACAAGTGTTTAAGGCATTGAGTTCTTGTGTGACGTTATTAGTTTTTTTTCCCCTTCTCTACGCGGTACGTCTGCTATTTCATGTCGGTTGTTCTTTTTATTAAACTTTTCAAATATTGCTGTTATTTGTTCTATTAGATCAAGCATTACGAAATAAGGCTTTTGCGTACAGCTCGACATTATACCGGGCTCGTGAATTAGTCGTGCACAATGACCTAATTTTCCGCGACATGCTTGCAGTTTACATTGTGTGTTATAATTAAAACAATAGTTTTATGTTTCTTCCAAAATGTCGGATTAGTCATCAATTCAACGTCTAATCCATTAAGATACGCACCGTCGGGTGCCTTTGTGAACATTTTTGGGTTTTAAAAAAACTTCCAAGAAAGGAATACGACCGCGGCTGTTTTTTTCTTATGTTTTTTTTTTATATTTATTTGTGACTCGAAATTATAGTGAGTTAAATAAACGCCCTTTTCATACGGGTTACTGTTAAAGTAGGCCACTCAAGGGAGGATAATTTTATGCGATCTTATTTCGTGCGTGTGTGAATGGACAATTCTTAAAAAAAGGTAAGGTATAGTTATCTTTCTTTAGCATTGTATTATCCAATCAGCGCACAACAATAGCTGCAACGCCCCCCCCCCCCCCCTCAATTAATGAGCTATTATTATTCCCGCTGTTTTAACGTGTGGTAAGCGCTGGTACACTCACTGACTTTATGACACGATTAATCTTCCCTTTTTAAACAAAATGTCCCATCGTCATTTGACAGTTTAAACCTGTGATTCCCAAACTTTGTATTTACCAGGTTCTCAAACTTTTTATTTACCAGCCCCCCCCCCCCCCCCCCCCCCCCCCCAGTAAAAGCACCTCTAAAGTTTCGAGGCAGCGCTGTATTGACTGAATTCTCATCAACAATATAGCCTAATACAGAGGGTCGTCGACCCTTTGATAATGATATGCCAAAATAGGATTTCTAATTCATTCAGCGTACCAACCCCACTCTTTTCTTGTAGAAGAGACTCAAATTGTCTTTTCCGGAGTCTTGCGCGCGTGGCATTAAAAATGGTTCGGCGTGCCGCCAAGTCTGGCACGCGTGCCGTAGGTTGTCGAATCCTGGTCTAATGTATAATCTCCGTGAGTTTATCATATTATGTTTGTTTGTTCGTTATTTAGCCTACGTCTAGTTTGTCACATCGGGACACAGGTTGGAAACTTCCTCGGAAAGATATTTCTATTATACCACTAATGTTGCTGAATTTGTACATTAAAATAGGCCCTACCCGATATGAATATAGGCCTACATTTAAACTGTAATGAAAATTCGAACAAAAAATAAAATTGAGTAATATGGAGTTATTTTTTAAAGAATAAAGCACATACCGTACAGTAGGCCTACTGTTAGCGATAGAGCTGACAATCACACCTGACGTGACACACATTTGTCAATCACCTAGACCGGTATTTCCCCGACCAATGTTTCCCCCCCCCCCCCTTATATTTCCCGCATACCCTTGATTTATAGTTCTGATTTTCTAACTAGTAACCCTCCCCCCCCCCCCCCCCACCCCAACTTCACCTCTTATGAACCTCACTGTGCAGTCTGTTGATTTTTTTTTGGTACATTCTGTGTCATATTATTTTGTGTTTGTTACATAATGCGGAGATCCAAATTTTCCCTTTTCATTTGTATATGGACAAAATGTGTCCGCGGGTCTACTTGTTGCACTGATATGTATGTACTCTAATAGCTTCGTCCCTTTAGAATCCCCGTGGACACATGTAGACCACCTCACGTTTGGAAACATTGATCTAAATTGTAATGTGAAAACTATTTTGCCCTTTAACTTCAACCCCGGTTTGGGAATTCCTCGAACTGGAACGTTTACACATTTGAAATATTCAATTTCTTGACATGTTGTTTTAATGACAAGATAAATTAGAATTCCATTTCCATTTCATACATTATGCTTATTTCTTAAACGCTAAATTAACTGTGGCTTAATTATAGCCACTGTTTATATTTTTGTCTTACACTTCAAAGTTTTCTGTATAATTCTGTTCACGTGAATTATTTCCCCTTTCGGTAGGTACAAAAATACGGATAGCGGATAGAAAGTGGAACAAAACAAAATACCCTATTAGTAAACTAGTACGTTAATTTGTATTAAAGATTGTTTGTGTTTGATTATACAATAAAACCTCGTTTTTTATTCACTTCGGTTTTCTTCGGTTTATTTTTCGTTTGTGTTTGTCGATTTTTACGCAAAGAAAAAAAGCGTCTCGGTTTTCGTCGGTTATGAAGCCTGACCCTAGCGCCAAAAAGTCAAAGAAGGGCAGTGACTAGGATAATCTTTCTGGAGAGAGTTCTCCTTTAAGACAATAATATCTACACCTATCTCCCCCCTCTTCGATGTCTTTAATACGCCAAAAATAGATATGTAAATACCATATTACTTCTAAATTTACTCTTCATACTAGTCTTTTATATTCATTTTGTATTTATTTCTTTTTGTTTTTAGTATTACAACTATATTTATTATCTCTAAATTTCTTGGGTTTTTCTATTTAGAAGCCTTTGTATTTTAAAGTGACTAGAATGAACTAATTAAATTTGCATTGGTTCATACAAATCTAATTGTCTCGGTTTCGAATTTCGTCGATTTTTCTCGAACGTATTATCGACGAAAACCGAGACTACTTTCCTTTATTCAAAAGCATGCCGGGTAAGATTTGAGAACCCCTGTCAACGCCGCCTTTGTTTTCCAATAACGCAATGCCGGAAACATCTTTGAAGTGCGCGACCTTTAGCTTGTCTAGCAGACGATTATGATTGCGTTTGATGGATGTTCCGGACGTGCCAAAGTCACGAGCTGTTTGTGGAGGGCTAAAAAAATCGATGGTTGACAACACTATTGTACCGTTATTTTTGTTATTTTTGCTGTTGAGTAGGCCAAATTGATTTGATTTTAACGGAGCTTAATACATTTTTTTTTCTGCGTGAATTAACTTTGAATACATTTGCAATATGTACTCGTTTTGATGGGGTTAATGTTCTTGAGATAAAATTGGGAAATGGAAGGGAGGAGGGGGGACAAAATTAATAAAAGTTCGGGTGAGATATTATCTGATTATACCTCAACTATTGTATCAGATTAAAGATAAATTTAGATACGATAACTATTATAATGCGGTGAATGTTTTAGCAACATGGCATGGGATTCACCGAAAAGTCCGTTGGGTAACATCGTTATATTGCGTGTAGATTGGTGTCTTTGATGTCTAGGGGGACGTCCTTTAACTATGTCAACAACTGACAAACTTTCAGTGACCCTCCCTAATAAAATTCTGTCAAACTATTTTTATCTCCCCTCTCCCATTAAAACTTCTGGCTATTATGTTTAAAAAAGAATATGGATTAAAAGGTCTACATTTAACTTTTAAAACATTTTAAAACACAACGCTATATGTTTGAATTCTTAAACTGATTGAAACTTTATATTACAGTTTCTACCATCTTCAAATGGAAAAGCCTCAAATGTTATAATGGACATAAGGGGCTGATTCACCAATGCTTGTGAAACCAATAAAACATTATATTCATCGAACCTTTCTGCACTAAACATCTCCCAATAAGCAATAACTTGAAGAGAGAAAAAATACAAATTTGAAATGTTGGCACAAGGCAATAATAACAGCACATACTGTTCAAAAATAGTGAACAGGTTTAGCGGTTTTCTTTCTTGTCCGTTTTTGCCAATTAATTGTATTTCTAAATTGAAACTAATCTGCTGGCTTGAAGTTATAAAATTAACCCTTTTCTTTTATTTCGTTAACATTGGAATAGAGAAGGTCAGGTTGTCAAAGTTGGCGATGCAGTATAATCTATGATTAAACTGATAGACTGTTGACGGACAAACGAGATAGTATTACTGCCAGCTAAATGCACGAAAAATGTCCATTGTATTAAACTTATTACAAAAGTAACATTGTTGACGTCATATTATCGTGACCCGTCCTCCCCTGTGTCAACAATTGTCCAACTTTTTCACCACCCCCCTTTTTTTTCCAATTTTGTTGACATAAGAAAATGGACGACCCCTGAACGTGTCTGACTTATGTATGTGTGTGTGAGTGAGTACAAGAAGATATGAATTTAATATGTTATAAGCCATTTCACCAAACTGATGCAAGTTTAGGTCAATATATATATATTATTATAATTATGTGTGTCCCTTTCATTATTATATTAAAACTATGTTATTTTTTCCTAAATAGTCTGATGTCTACAAAACAAAATAAAAAACAACAACATAAAATTGCAAAATTCAGTTTGTTTTTCATACTAAATATTTAAAATATGTCAAAATTATATTACACCATACAGTTTATATGTACACAAATTAACCTTACTCTTTCATATCACCTATTTCGCAAGGTGTGTTTTCACATTAATGTCCGAAGTAATGTGTTTACCTATGCATAACCCAGGGGTGGGCAGTCGCAAGGTCCATGAGAGTCGCATCCTGGTTGTTCATTCTTTATAATAATCCACACCATAGTTACTTAGTATTAAACGCACAAACTCAAATTTAATTTAATATGGTTACATATTCTTATCTTATTTATTACAGACGCTCCTTCTATAAAGAAGATTATTGTGTCCTACGCTCATCAGTGGTCCGAGTCTAGTCTAGCATCTTTATTAATGTTAAGTTATTGGTTTTCCTGGTTTGTTCAGGCAACCCATTCCATACCCAAATGCCACTCCAGAAGAAAGAGTACTTATATTCTTCTTAATTGTATTCATTTAATGAACTATAAAACGAGAAACAACATACAAACTTATAATCTAGTTTCAAAAGTTTGTTTATAATAAAATAGAAAAGAAATTGATCTAAATATTCAGAGAAAGTGGCATTTAAGGAAGAACCACATACGCCCATGAGAGACGCATTTGTGCACCCGTTTTGGACAGTTTATGAAATATTATAGCATAGTTTTATAATCCGCTCTCTTCACTTCATGTGCCCCACATCACTGACCCACCTCTGTGTTCACTTCACCAGAACCGACCGCTGGGTGCTATCGAGCAGCGGTACCACTACATTCCAGCGCAGCCTGTCCTGTCCTGTAGGACCGTTACCATTGACCTGTCTGGCACCAGGACATACCGACCCAAGACATCGGACGAGATATTGGACGAGCAGCAGAGATTGATTCGGAGAGCGTATGGAAAGCAGATGTAAGTTTTCTCAAAACTGTATTATTTCATTAAAATTGATTGAACAAATGTAATTTTCTACAATATTATATAAAAAGACCAAAGACTTGATGTTTAAAAAAAAGAAATTGTACGTTTTCAAGAAAATATACACTGATTTAATTAATAGGCCTATAGGCCTACTTTTTAAAATTAGCAAATATCATTTTACACAACATTAAATGAAATTTATAAAAACATCTAATATGTTGATTTAAGTTCCAAACAGTTCTAAGTTTTCACATTTTATCATTGGATAAAAGTGTCCAACATCCAATTCTACATGGACAAGTCTTAATGAGACGTGAACTTTTGAACCTGAATGTTCGTGAACTTCCTGTTCTATTTTTAAACTAATAACAAAAAAGCATGCTTTTGCTGGTGTTTGACAGTTGATTTCAACCTCGACGGCCAGTTCTAGTCTTTTAGAATTATACAAAGGATACAATATTAGTTATGAGGAATCCGTTTTTAACATCAAAAGTGAACAGGCGATCATTAATACTCAAGTGTTAGTCGCGTGATGTTACATTTTTATTTGTTTACAAAATAAATGAGGCAAGGGTTGCGTTTTCTTGGTTATTAAAAAACAAAATGCGTAAATTCATAAAAACGAATAACAAAAATTCTTTTGCATTAAGCAATAAGTTTGATATTTTAAAAAGGTGATTATTCCCTTCTGACTTTCACAATACATTGTTTTGCTTTGTAAACATCTATTGGAAATGAAATAAATTTTAATCCCCAACAAATTTGAGTACAACCAGTAAAGTAGCACACAGACATTGTTTCGAATAAAATGATCGAATAAGAACGGAAATGTTTTTGCACGTGACCTTTTATGCATGCATACACGTTAAGACTTGTCAATAGACACCAAAAAAATCATTTTTAATTATTAAAATTAAATTCTATTTTATTAATTTGTATCCAAAAGTTAGACCCAAGTTAATAATTTGTCAAACATGTAGAATCATAGTTGTTAATATGAAATAAGTCAAACATTAAACGTATTAAATTATTACTTGCAGAAAACAATGGTTTATCTATTTTATGCTTAACTTTAAGGTTTTAATGTTTGTGGTAGTATTTTAATTTATTTTTGTTTTTAAATTAGATGTTTTGGTAGATTTATATTTATATCAGTATATTTAAGGTTAGGTGTAGTTTTCTATTCCAAGGGTCACTGGTTTAAATTCTAGTTAAAAAATCAGGCATTTTTATCTATGGTTTAAATATATTAGTCCATGAAACTTCCGTTGGGGGGAAATAAAAGTGGATGGGAATTTTGACAGGCCACACAATCTCGGCGTGTGCCTTGGCCAATGAAAGCGGTGAACACGTTCATTATTTATGTTAGTCTTCAAGAGAAATTTTATTTTTAGGTTAAAAAGGTATGAATAAACATTCTATAGCCACTTAAAAAGAAAGTTGTTCGATCTATAAATAGATTGTTAGGTCCCTATTTAAGAACAATTTTAAGTGTGTTTTAGACGAAATTCATCTTTAGAGTCCTCCTTATATTACGTATGTACTATGCACTGGGGAGGAAAGGGTGGGGGTAGGATTTATGAGGCTTTGCGGGGATGGGGGGGGGGGGGGCATGACTATATATATAACATATGTAACAATGAAAAAAAAATTACTACATTACTAAAAATCAGTACTTAAAACATATCCATGGTTGGTTGAAATGTATTGCCGTTTTCTTTTAATTAGCAAACGTTTCTATTTTTTTTTAGTGGTATATTTTATTTTGAGTCACAGTTGAAGATATATAATAAGTGTTCAGCGCACTGAGCATGCTATTATAGCATGGATAGATGCGCTATATAAATAGTCATTATTATTCTATTGTAGGCCTATTTCTTTCATAAATTTCAACATGAGCAAACACAGTATTAAAAAAATAATAATTAACAAACAGCACAAATAGTTGTTCAAAGTTAAGATGCTTATCTATTGTTGGTCAAATCCAATACACCACAACTACATCCGATCTAAACGGCTTGTTTCAATCAGGGCCAGAACAGGGAGATTTAGGAAATCTTTTGTCACACTTTGAGTGCAGAATATCGAGTCAACTGATTAACTTTCCTTGTATGATAATGGTGTGATATTGTGCGTACTTGTCTCATTTATGAGTATATTTCTGTCATTGTGTACCAATAGTTTTTTTTTAATATTGTTTTAAATATTGTTCAGTAGAGCTGAAAGAGGAAACATCTGTAATTAGATTAAGTCAAATTGTACATTTGTTTGGATTAATAAAGACATCTTTTCTTTAAAAAAAAATAGCCTTATGATGACTGTAACTAAAAAAAAATATTTTCCTAAACATGTTGGGGCAGAGCAGCTATATGTATATTATTTATGTGTGCATTGGGGAGAGGGGCGGGGGAGGGGGTCAGAAATGTAAGGGGTACAACAGGTAGGCTTGTGGAGGGGGGGGGGGGTGAGAGGGAAAGAAAATATATAACTTTTGTTGCTTACTTCCTTTTTTACCTCCCTTAGTTGTCCAAACCTGTTTTTCATTTCTGTTTACGACATTTTAGACATTGACATGTTTTTGTATAACGTTTTGACCTTGTGGCATATCTTTGTTGTCTTTGTATAACGTTTTGACCTTGTGGCATATCTTTGTTGTCTTTGTATAACGTTTTGACCTTGTGGCATATCTTTGTTGTCTTTGTATAACATTTTGACCTTGTGGCATATCTTTGTTGTCTTTGTATAACATTTTGACCTTGTGGCATATCTTTGTTGTCTTTGTATAACATTTTGACCTTGTGGCATATCTTTGTTGTCTTTGTATAACATTTTGACCTTGTGGCATATCTTTGTTGTCTTTGTATAACGTTTTGACCTTGTGGCATATCTTTGTTGTCTTTGTATAACGTTTTGACCTTGTGGCATATCTTTGTTGTCTTTGTATAACATTTTGACCTTGTGGCATATCTTTGTTGTCTTTGTATAACATTTTGACCTTGTGGCATATCTTTGTTGTCTTTGTATAACATTTTGACCTTGTGGCATATCTTTGTTGTCTTTGTATAACATTTTGACCTTGTGGCATATCTTTGTTGTCTTTATAGAACTTTCTGACCTTGGGGCATATCTTTGTTGTCGTTTTACAACTTTCTGACCTTGTGTTTTAATCTTTATTGCCTTTGTTGAGTCTTTTGACCTTGTGGCATATCTCGATCGTTTTTGTAGATCTTTCTGACCGAGTGGCACATGTTCATCAATTTTGTGGAATTTCCCATTTTTCCACAGAGCGAAGACTAGAGTTTTATCAGTACTGGTGGTGGTCAATTAATTTTAATTAATGGTCTTAAGAATCCGTCTAACTTAGTCAACATATTTTTTTAGCAATTTTAAAGATTTCTGCTTTAAAAAAAAATAGAATTTAAGAATCGAGCTGCTATTGCCTGCTATAGGCCTTGTCCCAGTGGCGTAGCTAGGGAGGGGCAGGGGGGGGGACATATGTCCCCGGGCGCCACGTCAGGGGGCGCCAAAATGAGTATTAAAACTAATTATTTTATTTTGATGTAAACTAATGTATCCCAAATACGTTTGCAAGATTGAATTTAGGAGCTCCACAAAAATCTTTATTACAAACCAGTTGGCAAGCATGATTTTAGCGCCCCCATTGAGCATTAAGGGGCGCCATTCTACTCATAAACAAATAACACATCCCCAATGTAGAATTGCTGATGGCGTTTTTTTTTTAAAACAAAGATCAGTTCGGGTTCAAATATTCTTCTTCATATACTGAAAGTGACATCTGGTTTTAACAATTATACAGGTTTAATAATTTCGAGTCAAATATAGGATTTTACGTGAGTGCAAGAATTGATAACTCTCGGATCTATACCCTTTCAGCATAGAGGCAGTATATCGTCAGTAGCAGGTGAAATTTCGATTACTGCGTCATGGTTTAAACGCCGACTAGCAAATGGAGAGGAAGTAAATCGCTCGTTGCTATTATATTCACCAATTAATAAAGCTGCTTACTGTTTCTGCTGTCTATTGTTTACATCAAGGGTCGGCAACCTTTTGCTAATGGTGTGCCAAACTAGGATTGCTAAATCAGCGTGCCAACAGCCTAAAAGTCAACCTGCTCTATTATATGTTTTAGTTGTTATTATATGACAATTAATTTAACTCCTTAGCAAGACCAATGCCAAAAGCAAAGGAGATTATAGAGGAAATTATTAAAGCGTCTTATATTTAATACAAAATTAACTAGTTTGTGATTATCATTTTTTTAATTTGCATTTACATTAAATACAATCATTTATTACTTAACTTTCACATTCAATGGTAATTAATGTCTTAACATTATCCTTTGTTAATGAAGATGAGGATCTAACCCATGCAAAAATGTATTATATTTTGATCTCTGTTTAACTGGGAAGTAGTTGGACGTGATTATATTTACTAATATGAATCATACAATATCGTTAAGCGGAATAGATAAGTTGTCATCAAACAAATTGGATAGTTAATGAAATGTTTGATAATATACATTTACATTATTCAGTCATATAATACCTATATAATTTTCAGATTTTTTTTTACAGTTTTATCATTTCAAAGTTATAAATTGTAAGACAGTTATTGTTTTTAAAAGAAAAAAAATAGAAACAAATTAGAAATATTAGCTCAAATAAAACGGGTTACTTATCTCCCTTTATTTAAAAACGTGTCCACATTTCAAGACATTTGATTCAATAGTGATGCCAAACCAGTTATGTTTTGTAATATAACAAAGATTACTGACTAATTATTTTTTCTTTATATAAATCCAACATTATGGTATTCATTACAAGATTTATTTATTAGAGGATTAAAATAGTTTACGTTAAACAGTTGTAAATAAACATTTCCTGCATTAATTGTCTGTTCCTTCAAGGAGTTTATATTTTAAACATTAATAATTACAGAAATTACATAATATAGTGCTATTAAATAAGTCTCTTATATTTATTAAATTAATAATACAAATAAATTTGTTGTAGAATTGCTTATATTTATGTTTAATTAAAGAAGATGAGCATAAACATATTTTTTTAATGTAATTAGTCTGTATCAATTAATGAGTGTATGTGATCTTTTTGTATGCTTAAAACAGCTTTCATGTGCGATGAAATCTGTTCACAAGTGTAATTTGAACCAAACGCTGAAAGTAAAAGAGCGAATGCCTAGCAGTTAAGAATAGCAGGTGACTTTCCTAAGCAGCTTCCTTCCAGATTGTTTCCGCAAATGGGCATATTTGGATGCCCATTTTTTTAATGTTTAAAATTCAACTTTCTGCATTTTAAAATCGCCAATATCCCTCCACTTAAAAAAAGATCTACATCTAAGAAGGTTGTATTAATATCAAATCAGTTTGGTATGATAAAATGAGCCCTTCAATTTGAAAGTCTTGCCTTTGATTAAAAAACTCCGCTTTGAGTGCTTCGATGTACTTCTTAAACAGCCCAACTATCTATCCAAATATATGCCTTAATATAGGGATGTACATGAAGTTAAATGTTTTGAAATTGATTTCACGACAAGATATGTCCAGTTTCAATGCAAATCCATTCCAGTAGGCCTTGTAAATGCAAGTTCAACTCACTTAAATGTGTCGCTGTCATTTAGAAACATCGGCTTCAACGGTCAGTTTTCCTCATTCAGAACCAGAAAATGTTACTATTTTTAATCAATACAAAAACACCTCTTGGAGGTGTCTCGCGTGCCATAGAAAACTACTCTGCGTGCCAAGTTTGGCACGCGTTCCTTAGGTTGCCGACTCCTGGTTTACATCATCAAGTTCAAACTCACGATCTTCATTTGAGTTAACCAATGGTTTCAACAAATGTAGAAAGCCAGAAAAACTAGTCTCATGAATACAGTCTCGGCCACCGTGTGAAACTGGTGTCCACTGGCGAACGAGCATTCCCATACGTGGGCCCGTCCGCATGGAATGCCCTCCCACTACAGCTTCGACAGAGTCCTAGCTTTGACACCTTCAGGAGCCGGCTGAAGACCCACCTATTCAAGTAGCAGTTTATTATTGTTCATGTATACATTTTTGTCTTTTATTCGTTGTCTGTCCGAGAAGGGGCGCAGACTTTGTGTCATGTCCCCGGGCGCAGATGGCCCTAGCTACGCCACTGCCTTGCCCTTTGGTTACTTGATAAGTATTATATTAGCCGTTTACATATTAGTGTCCTTTTTTTGTCTCCAAGCTAGAAGAAAATTTAACATCAGACCTTCGTTGATGGAGAAGGCTTTTTTTTCTTGTGTTTGTTACTTTGCATTTTTTATTCTCCTTGAATTATCGGAACAAGGCTGGCCTAGGGCCATAATTGTTAGCAACGCCTCATGTTACAATCTGTTACAATACTCTGATAAACATAAGGACAAAAACACTTTCCTTATTCCTTATGCGAGAACAAATGCATACAAGTACTCTTTCTTACAAGTGATACTTGGGCATGGAATGGGTTACCTGAGCAAACCAGGAAAACCAGTAATTTAACATCATTTAAAACACTAATAAAAATGCATGACTAGGCTCGGACCACTGATGAGCGAAGGAGGCAATAATCATTTTTTATATAGAAGGAGCGTCTGTAGGCTATTAGGCCTATATAAGATAAGATAATATGGCTTTGTCTGTTGCTGTGTTGTGTCGGAGAGAAAGGGCTAGGTCGTGAGCTTAGCTTAATTCTTCACCTGTTTTTAGAGCATGCCATTTCGTTTCTGCCATCTGACATTTTTCTGGCACCAATGGGTGCATGGCTGGCACATATTGCTAACTTCTGTGTCTAGAATATAGAGGGGAGCCCCTTGACACTTTTACCAATTACAACAATTATTTACAATTACAAATTAAATAACCGAATAAAAAAGACACAATATGTAGGTTATAGTATTATGTTACTTATAGATCTAGTACTTTAAACAATATCTTTCTCCTTTTAAGCCTACACATTGTCATGCAATAGTGCAGTTTAGCACTTTCAGAATAAAAGGATTGTTTATGTAAATTAATTAATGAATATGATACTATATGGCTGTTTAATGTTGTTTAAAAAAATATATCATCATGTTATATGCTAATTATATATCTGTATAGACCCTAATTTCAATAAAAATCATTGTATGCACAAATTGAAAAAAACTCCACGAACCATTTACTTAATTAAACACTACTTTATAATATTTTAAAACATATAATTAACCAAGCACATCCTTTGATTTTAAACAAGCCTCGGAATATCTTTTTTAATGATTGTGACTTATTAGTGTTTTTTTTTAAAAGGTTACCTTGTAAACTACTGGTATAGGCCTACCCGAAGGACACCTCATATATATTATAGAGATATTAAGCTTAATTTATATTGTTGTTGTGTTTTAACACACACTTTTTTTTAAAGCAGGATAACAATTGTATTACTGTACTATTTTGTTTTTATCAACAAAGAAGTCGACCAGCAACTGGTGTGTCTCGACCAGCAACTGGTGTGTCTCGACCAGCTACTGGTGTGTCTCGACCCAACACAAGACTTAGCACAAGCACAAATATACGCCCTCAAACCGAAAGTAGCAGCAGATACCAAGGTAAATATTTTGAAATGATCATAATAATATGATGTTCATGCAGAAAGATAAATTGGCTATTTAATTAAATAAACGAGCAGACTTTATTTTCTATTTCTAAACTCTTGTTTTTATCATAATTAAACAAAGTAATAAAATCACAAAGCTTAAAGTGGGCTGGTGTTGCAAACTGTATTATTACTTAGGGCGTTGATATTGTATTACATTCCCAACTGCCTTTGAACAAGGTAAGCAGGTAACCCACTGAGGTAAGAAACAATACATAGCAGAGTTAATGTCCTTGACTATTGTAAATTTCTGTCATGAAATGCAATAAAGTCATTTTATATTGCAGTTTCTATGTATACATAAGAACAATAAATTTTAACAAAATGTGTTTTTTTTTGCAAGGCAAGCTGAACTATAAAGCCTTAATGTAAATAACACCTTTAAGCAATATGTATTACTAGATGGCCTTGATTAATCTAATATAATTCACAATAAATTAAGACACCATGTCTGGCTAGTGTGTGCAAAAAAAAACTTAAAAAAAAACAAAACAAAAAAAAAACATCTCACCTGACAAACTTCTTATTCACAATTTTAGAATAAATCAATGTGTCAAACCTGTTTGTCTATATGTCTTTGAGATTGTTTAGTACAGAAAGTAATGACTCTAAATTTTATTTTTTAGAATTTCAAGCTCAGATATGAAGATTTACTTTGTTCTTACTCTTATAGATTAATTAATTCTTTGGGAACTAATTCAAAATAATATTCAAAAATTAATCAAGAGAGCAATAAAGCAAATAGTAAACCTAATTTTAAAAACTTCCACTGAATGCTTCCATTTTACACAGTTTCCCAAACCAAAAAAAACAGTCAATGTCAAATTTATTGTTTATTTTTTATTTGTCTTAGGGCCCTTATTAAAGAAATATGTGTAGGGCTTACTACTGGGTTTACTACAAGACCTTTATGCGTACGGAAAGTTATGGTCATTTAGTTTTTAGAGAGGTGGTATCTAATTTCACAAAATTATCTAGATAAATGAAAGTTTCAAGCATAATTGTCAACTAAATCAATACAGAAGAAAAACATAAAATGTGCTAAAGATTTGACCTGTTCAATATCTAGCCCTATTGTTAAAAAAAACAACAAAAAAAACCACCATAATTATATTTGACTATGGAATTTCTTGAATTTATTCTTTATTGCATTCATGGGTTCTAAACAACTTTTGCTCAAGCAGAAATAATAACAGGATGTTATTAGTGATTATGTTAACTTCATCAATATCATTCCATTTTTTTGTCCTAACAAATGTCCTAATGAATAAATGCCCTAACCAACATGGCTCAGAAATGCAAAAAGGAAACAGCTTAGTGACACAATAGCTGTGATTTGTACACAGTGTACTTTGCAATAAGGTCATTACTTTATCAGCTTTAAGGCTTTATGACTAAGAAGTTCCGTCCCTTGCTATGTAATCTCACAAACAATACAACCTTGCAAAGCTCATGATTAGTGGTTAGGTTTATATCCTGTGAAAACTTGTTTTCTATATATGTGTTTAATTTTGAATTTGCAACATCTATTTCTTTGAAATTTTGGAGTATTAATCCATATGTAATTTTTGTTTGTTTGTTTTAAAAACTGTGCAATTCAATTCTGAACTTTCTCATTTTCCAGTTGAGGTTAGAGGTCGACCTTTGACCTCCTTATCTTCTGGTTGTTCTCCCAGAGACAGTAAAGTTCCCTGGACTTACCCAGTGAAGCCTAAGACAAAAGGTAATTTAGTTTGACCTATAACTAAGCCCCCTTTTCATGTTAATGTAGAAAGTAATGAGGCAATCATTCAATCTTGGAAATTTTCTACATCAAAGTGTAAATATGACAATCTTTTCTCTAAAATTAGATGATTTGTATTTGTTAGTTTGTTAGTTCTTTGAATGTCTATATAAAAAAATTAAATTAAAAAATAAATTAAATAGAAACTTTAGTTTTATAATTATTTCTTTGCTCTGGTTATATGATTAGTGTGATCAATGATTTAATCTATAGAAAATATTGTTAGCTGTTTTTCTTATATTTGTAATCTTGGCAAAACATTTTAATTTTTCTTTACTGATATCAAATCTTTTGATCCACACTATTTTTTTAAACTTATTAAAATTCATACTTGAATTATTCTTCTCAACAATGGGTGGGGTAAAGGGGCAGAGAAAACTATTGATGACCAAAAAGTTAGAAATTTGAATCCTGATTTAGTTTTTAATATTTTCTTTTGTGACCTCACCTTTGAAAAAAACGAACACAGGTAAATTAAATTTGTAAAAAAAAAACTAACCTTAGCTGGCTATACAATCCCTGTATTAGTTGTAGTTACAGGTAGGCCTATGTGTCAACTACACTTCATCTGCCTTTAGTTCTAAAGTACCAGGTGACCGATCATTCGATCGGTAATAAAGAGCAGACGCTTGTACCTTAACATAATGTGTATGTAAAACAACAGTGCATAAATTTTAAAAATACGTCTTTACCAGACCAATAAATTATATTTGTCTTTTTCCATTTTCTGCTATGAATAACATAGGCTTTAAATTCTAACAGTCGAAGCCGATTCTTATTTGTGCAGTCTAATATCTAGATTTTGCCCGAAAACACCCCCCCCCCTCCAAAAAAATAAATAAATTAAATAAAACAGCTTAATCTCATTTCAAACCCTAAAAAAACCATGTCGTCTAGAGTTATCAGTTTTAAATCCAACAGAAATATATGTCATTTATGTCATTATGTTATGTATTTAAAAGACTGAAAATGAAAAGTTTAAATTTAAAATATCGTGAATTACGTTACAATTTTTAGTTGTTCTACCCTTTCCCCTACTTTAACAACTGTCAAACTTTCTAGTGACCCCTCTTATAAAATTATGTCAATTTTTTAAACTCAGTCCCTCACCCCATTCAAGCTAACAATGAGTTACTCTGGCAAATATGTTTCATATAAATTTTAAAGTTCTACGAAGAAATGTAATACATTTTTACTAGTTTACCAGATTTCATATTGACTTCTTAACATAGTCTAATATTTCTTACTTGAGCACATATATAAATCATAAGTATAGTTTGTAAATCACTTGTACAAAATATCTTATACAAAAAAGTATTTATTTAGTTTGACAAAAAAAGTAAAAATATATAGTTTGGTGTAAACCTTATCTAATATCCTACATGTGTGTTACTATTTAAAATAAATTACCGTGGCAAAATATAATATCGATTAATTAAAACAATGGTATAATAAACATTTAAAAAAATTGTTTTAAATTTTGAGCATTACACTAGTTAAATATTAAATAATAAAAGATGAAATTATGTTATTCATTGAAAAAACTGCAAATGAAAAGATTATAATATAGGCTACGTTAGATGATTTGTTTAATTTCCCCCCACCCTTCCACCCCCACCCCCCTCAAAAAAACTAACAGCATATTACACTTCTGACTATTGTTATAAGGAATAAATTGAATACCGTATATACTCGCGTATAAGTCGCACCGGTGTATAAGTCGCACACCTAGTTTAAGATTTTTTCCCTTATACGTTGTCATTGACCCGCGCATAAGTCGCACCCCGACTCCCCGGGTTACACTACCTTTTAATATCTAAAAAATGCATACCTTTTAAACATAAAAGTTACTAAATATTCACCCTAATTTGGAAACTTTCCTTTAAAAATTGTTTTAATCGTGAAAAAGGCAAACATAATCAAATAAAGGCATATTCTAATAACTCTACATAACTCCAATCAACTATAGGGGTTATGTAGGAAACTTTATGACAGAGTAGTGATGTTTTTCGAACTTTTCAAAAACAGTGTCGGGTGTATAAGTCGCACCCTTACTTTTTGTCAAAATTTTCTGTAAAAAAAGTGTGAATTATACGCGAGTATATACGGTACATCTTTTCTAGTTTACCAGATTTCAAATTGACAATGTTAACATATTCTAATTTATCTTACATATTTTAATAAAATTTGAATTTTAAAAAAGTGGATACTAATACAGTGTATACTATTTACAGTGTACAGTATACTACTACATTGTATACTATAAACGGTGTAGTGTATACTGCTACAGTGTACACAATATACGGTGTAGTGTATACTGCTACAGTGTATACTACATACGGTGTAGTGAATACTGCTACAGTGTATACTACATATGGTGTAGTGAATACTGCTACAGTATACACTATATACGGTGTAGTGTATACTGCTACAGTGTACACAATATACGGTGTAGTGTATACTGCTACAGTGTATACTACATACGGTGTAGTGAATACTGCTACAGTATACACTATATACGGTGTAGTGTATACTGCTACAGTGTACACTATATACGGTGAAGTGTATACAGCTTCAGTGTACACTATATACGGTGTAGTGTATACTGCTTCAGTGTATACTATATACAGTGTAGTGTATACTCCCACAGTGTATACTATATATGGTGTAGTGTATACTGCTTCAGTGTACACTATATACGTGTAGTGTATACTGCTACAGAGTACACTATATACGGTGTAGTGTATACTGCTACAGTGTATACTAGACTATATACAGTTATACAGTTTTTGTACCAAAAAAAAAGATTTCGACGTGTTTTTTTCTTCCAAACAATGTTAGATGAAAGAAAGTTAAAAATAGACCTTTAGTTTGGTGAAACTTCATCTAATCCTGTTATTATTTAAACGGCAAACTATTATCTCACTATTAATTAATATGTAAATATTTGATTTGTTTTAATCTAAAATATATTGAAGTTTAATTTAAAATATATTGAAAATGTTATAATCTAAATAAGCCTCGAGGGCCGCATACTATTATTTGTAGTTTGAACACCCCTGCATTACATAAATTATTACACTTGGTCTTGCTTAAAATTATATATCTATCATCGGTGCGCAAAACAGCCAGCTTAAACAAGAAATTAAACTTCTTTCCACTGTTGAACGGGTATTTCCGCACGTCATAATGGCGACGCAACAAAACACCGCTCTTGAAAGAGGCGCCACACGTGGATCGTGCAATGGCATGTTTTCACTGCCAAAATCAATTATCTACGATAAATGGAATGAATATTTATGTCTAACGATCATTTCTGTTTTTTATTTGTGTGGCCGAAAAGCTGTAGATTTTATTTTAGGTGAAACAAGTCGTGCACTAAAACATGAAGAAAATTGTTAGAGCGCTTTTGAAGAATATTTCCATATATATATATCTATATATGTATATATATATATATACATACATACATATATACAATTTTTGCTCGTATTATAGTATAGGATATAGAATTGACTAATACTTTGCCTAATACTTGCAGGACAATATAAAAATATCCATCCAGCCACAGAGACTTATTTGGATTCACAGTTCGATGAAGATCTTCTGTCCAAGAATCAGAGCATTAGAAAAATAAAGCAGCAGATAAACACTTATTGGGAAACTGGGCAAAACCATTTAGCCCAGGGCATATTTATGAGAGGACGCCAGCGACCCGATGATGTCCCACCAAAATTAGACGCCTGGCTTACATTTGGTGGTGCTGCAGGTACAGGAGGGGAAGGAGTCATTGATGCTTTTACAAGTGAGTTATTCATCAGTTGTTTTTTTAATAAGAATTTTAGAAATATTGTAATTTAAACATTCTAGTTTATTTTACGATGTATTTTATTTCCTCATCATTTGAAAGACAAGTCCCTTGATACTGAGAAGCACTCTATTTATGAGGTTTCTTGTGTAAGATTGTACATTTTTTACATCTTTACATATCCTTTCCATGGTGGGACCAATAAATGAATGTTCAATGTGAGTCTATACATGAATAATATATTTACAAAACTAAGCTGTCTCCATCATTACTCTAGCAGTGTATCCTTTTCAATCATCAACTTTATCTTCTTTTTGATTTGTTGGTTTTTCATACATAATCTTAAACTTACTATGAATGAATTTTGAAATATTTCCTTCTCTCTAAAAGAAATATTTTTCCTTGTATTGTAGGTTTTAAAAATACAGAAGATTACTACAATATTGAAGGATCAGTAGGAAGTCATGTAGCTAAGCAAATACAAAAAGGGGACTCAATTAGAATTGGAATCAATGGTGATGTTCAGTCAAGGGACTTAAAGGTAATTTTTTTTTTTATTCTACTTTATACAATCTTTGATCTGCATTGTTATTATTTAATATGTGTTGTAAAATTTAAAGAACTTTAAAAGTTTATTTGTCATTTGTATAAATGTCATGGTTTAGAAACAGACTTATGGGAAGTAATTCAAAGCCTAAAATCTATTTTTTAAATTCTGTTTATTTAATTAGATTAGAAAAAAATCTATCAAGAAATCTGCCTTAAAAGACTGGAACCAGGAAATCAGCTCTGGAAGGAAAGATAACTCTGTAAGGGATGATGACTTGCTAGTTGGTAATGAGACATTTGTTAAGCTAGAGTTGAAAACCCCTTCAGAGGAAGACAGTGATTATGAGTGGCAGGAGTTTGTGTAAGATTTGTTCAATTTTTTTGTTGAATCTAATATCATTTTAGTTTTTACATTATTAATGTGTATCAAGAGTATGTCTTCTGTTTGTCAAACTAACATTAACATCTAGAAGCCACATATGATTTTATTAGCTGGATAATTTAATTTTTTCTTAATGACTATATTTAATTTCTTTAACAGCAAATTAGTAAACCGTTTTATCAATGATAGGTTTTACTCTCAAAATTTATGCAAGTTTTTCTATAATTGTTTTTTTACATTTTAGAGAAGAGATAAACTTAATCGACACTTTGAAAGAACATATGGATTCAGACGGGAATGAGCGAGGAAACTCATCAGCTGTACCTCTCAGCTGGGATGACCAGTGCTCAAAACCAGGGATTCAAATAATTCATCCAAAGTATGAAAAGCAAGAAAATACAAAAAGGGTAAGTGTTTTTATTTGCATTATCTTGAACAAATTTATTTATTTTACTGAGGTCTGATTATTTCTAAAAACAACAAAAACCTTTTCTTTATTTCATATGTACTGAGATATAGAAAGAGTAGAAAAACAATATACAGTATTTCTATGGGCATAATTTGCTAGATAGGAACTTTTTATAAAGTTATAGATACATTGTCTTTTAAAAGTGCTGTAGAAGATAAATAGACATTATTCAGATTTTATTCTAGAGGTTAAGAAAGGATGCCATTCAGTAGTTAGGGGATTAAGAAATTAAGGTCAAAGGTTGAGCAAGAATTGTTTTTGTTTTGATTACCTTTTTAAAGGACCACCAATCTTAGGTACTCTGTATGATGCCATAGAAACTATTTTGTGTCTTACAGCTAACTAAATATGTATAGGCTTATTATTATATATTATAACATAAAAACTAAAAATATTATAACATATAAAATTGAATACTTTTTTAAACCATTTTCTTGCAATAGACTTCCTCTGAAACTCAACCAGTTAAGTTTCAAAAACCATTTACTGAAAACGGAAATCTTACAATGAACCAAACACCCAGAAATGGTTATAAAATTAAACAAAGGTCGCCCAATGTAAGTCCATTAATTTATTTTTAGTA
Source organism: Anisus vortex (assembly GCA_949126835.1). Classification (NCBI taxonomy): domain Eukaryota; kingdom Metazoa; phylum Mollusca; class Gastropoda; family Planorbidae; genus Anisus; species Anisus vortex. Next base: position 27,260,390 of record OX421493.1, read on the forward strand.
TTTATAAAACACATTTTTAAACCATCCAGTACAGGGGCAAGCATATTTTCCTCTCATTCAAGGTTTTCTAATTTAAACAAAAAAAAAAGGATGTTACCATTCAAGTATGTCTCATTCAGAATTTGTATTCAATAGAGGATGAGTAAAAAGTTTTAATACTCAGTGCTTCTTTTGTGAGGTACGCATACCAGCACCTTTTTCAATGTGGGGAAAATTTTTTTACTTTTCTTGTATTTTAACGTTTATTAATTTATTATATTATTAATTTGTTAAAATTGAATTATTTTAAAATTGCGCGCAATAAGAATTAAAATATAAAATTCGAAACTGCTTTAAAAGTTAGGCAATCCATCACTGAGTACCGGCATCTATTTTTTTTAACAAAAAAAAACACTGTTAATACTGAACTGCAATTGTTATCAATCATTGCATCCCTTAGTGGGGAATTAATGCCTGGTAGGCCGACTCATGGCACTGCCTAGTCGGGTTTTTTGGGGCCATGGCAACTGGTGAACACTTCTTTACTAGCCCTAAGAATCAACTTGGTCCGAAAAGGTTCTTTTTTATATTGCCAAAACGACTATGTGCTAAGTGCAACTGAAAAAAAAAGATCTGTCTGTACCGGAAGGGTAATTATGGAATACCTAACAAACAAATAATAGCCTGTTTGGATTGTTTAACTAAGAAAAGCATTAGCTCTGGTAGAACGGAAGTATTTTCAGAATGGGATATTTAAACTTTTCATTGGGATGAACATGGTAGAACAAATTTACCTCAAGTCTCCTGCAATGCGGCTTTAGTGTCAACCTCAATTTGTGTTGGAATAGCTGGATTTAAAAAAAGAATTTTTAGGATAGAAGCCTTAATTTAGAGCCCTATAATCTATTTTCATGTGTGCTGAGACTATTATAAAACAATGTGTGTGTGTGGGGGGGGGAGATATGTGAAACAGCTAATTGAAGTCATTTTTCATTCACAGAATTCTGCAACTAACAGTTCTTCTAAGTTAAAGGTTGTGTATATTGACACACTCACAAAGGAAGAGGAAGAGAAGGTCCACACCATGTCAGTTGACGAAATAGTCAATTTTAAGCTGGAAGGTCTAAGCAGAGATAGCACAGCAGACTCGATACACCGAAGTATGAAAGAATTAGGTAATGGCACAACTAAAGCTGATAGCACTAGTTTGGCCAACACTAATAGGCTGCTAGTTAACATTCCAAAAAGTGAAACTAGAGGTAGTCGAGCTTCATCACTGTCCAGCCAAAGCAGTCCCGATCATGTGTATCCATCTAGCCCTAAACTTAAGACTCTCCCTATCCATCCTTCAGCCAGCCAACCTGCGGGAGACCTGAGTATACTTACAAAGAGCACTCTCCAGAATGAGAAGAGTAGTGGAAAAGGGCAAGGCAGGTTAAACCCAGTTAAGCCACTCTATCGTACCAGCGCAGCACAAGGAAGCAGTATTAAGCCAGGGTTACAGCAAGGGGATGCTGAGTACATATTAATAACATCTCAGCTCAAAGTTATCCCGGGACAAACTGTGATGCCCAGCCCATCACAAACAGCTGCCCCATTCACCCCGTATGTTTTTTCACCAGGAAGCAACACGCCTAGAGAACGATCTCCAAGTCCACTTCGAGATGCACACATAAACACCCCTACCGACATGGGCAGCAAGCCTGAAATAGCCATTCATGGGAACAGCATTTCTCTTGATCTACAGTCGAATGCCAGTGCCACGGAACAGGAGGATCGTTTGAGCTACCAAACAGAGAGGCGAGATGAGAGTATTGTTGATAAACCATTGACCATACCAACAGAAAGCGAAACTAAACTCAAAGAGACTTTAAAAGAGGCTTCAGTACCAGCTGCTCTTGCCATAAACATACCAACAGCTGATGATTTGTCGGACAGAGAGTCTCCAGCACCATCCCCTGCACACTTTGAGCAATCATTTATTTCCTAGTTATTTTTTATTTCCTAGCTTTAGCTCTGATTATCATGAACATTTTTTAATTAAATTTATAATGAACAGCTAGCCCAAGTTTATATTGAAATAATTATCTAGTTGTTGTTTTAAATTAGCAGCTGGCATTCATAAAAAAATGGTTGTGAATTTTATGTCATGTTTTGTCAACTATATTTATTGTGTATCAAATGCAACGAAGGAATCCATGACTTATCTTACTTTGCCTAGCATTGTTGTATATTATTAGCAACACCTCACAGATTCAATAATTCATCAATTGTGCCTTTATCTCTTATTAACTCATGCAATTGTAGATGGCTGAAATAAATTGTATTTTATAACAGATTTTTATATTTTTCAGTATTTAGAAATATTTTAGCTAGATCTTTACTTTAATATGCACTTGTGATATTTTGTAAATAAAATTTTAAATAATTATTTATTATACTTTAACTTTTATGTGAATCAAAAATAAAATTGTTTCTAAATAAAAAACTTTTCAATTGAATACAATTTATTGTAATTGTATGTAACTTTGAGTCTAATTTTAAAAGTTCTCTTTTATTCTAAATACTTTTATATCTTTAAAGGTTGAGAATTAATTTTTGGAATTAAAATTGGAAAAACAAAAATAAAATCTGGTTTGAACATTAGGTACTGTAATTTTTGTGTTCTACAGATGATAATTCAATTATTTCTAAAATTTAAATTCATTCTTACATTTATAGAAATGCAAACCCTAGAAGTCAGTAGCTTAAATGAAATAGCCAAACTGACATCTTATTAACCTTAAATTATTAATAAATAAATTATTAATAAATAAAAACTACCATTCTTAGATAAGCCCCTGCTAGAAGTGATTAAATTAAACTTGTTTTAAATAATCTGGAGCAACTGTTACAATAATTTAATAATAAATCAATAAAATCTATATACGTTTCAATTTTTAAAATAGGATAGAATAATGAATGGTAACTGTAGCTACTCAGCAAAATAAGTTTTTTTTGGCTTTTAAATTGATTAACATCATAAGCATTATGAACATAAACTTAAATACAGTGATTTTATGTTTTATTACAACAAAATGCATATATTAAAAACAAAATGCATAAATTAACAAATGACATGAAATTGTGACATCAAGAAACAGCAATGAATCCCTCTTTTTCATCTTCTGGTAATTCTGTTTCAGCCTTTTTCATTTTCTCCATTTTAGCAATAACATCTAGAAGAAAAATGCAAGAAATAATTGACATTGGTGAAATAAATTTAGCAATAATATCTAGAAGATAATTGCAAGAAATAATTGACATTGGTGAAAGAAATTTAGAAATATCTAGAAGATAAATGCAAGAAATAATTGATATTGGTGAAAGAAATTTAGAAATAACATCTTAAAGATAAATATAAGAAACAAATGAAATTAATACAAGAAATTTGACATGTGCCAATTTAAATAAATATTTGTACTTCAGTTCAAATATCAAGAAAGAAATAAACTATAAAGGTTACATAAAGCTGTGTTTCTCTAAGTTGAACTATTTACCTTTAGCTGGGTTAAAGATTCCACCAGTAGCTTCCCCACAGACAAAGCATCTCTTTGACTTTTTGTATTGGTCTAGGGCACACTTTTCACAGAAATAATGTTTACACCTGGGAGAAATATTGATTTTCAAAGCTATAACTAAATAGTTATTTCCCCCTTATTTTTAAATAATTTATAAAGTTATAGATAGATTTTTTTGTGTTTCTTCCTTTGTGAGTAGTGAAGAGCAAAATTGTCAGAAGGCTAATGCATAATAAAAATGGATATTAAGGATTTATAACAAAATAGCATTGTTTTATTTGCGACTATGGGTTTCTTTTAGCACCAAGGAATGCCGAATTTCTATCAAGGTGTCTTATTGAGAATATAATTGTAAATTTCCTAAAGAGATATACATTTCTTTAATTTCTTTATTCATGGCAGTTTATAAACACTTTTCTTATTATAAATATCTTTATTTCTTTTCCAAAAAAAACAACAACAGATATAGCAGATAACATGATGGTGTCCCAGATATAGAGCCCAACCAGATAACATGATGGTGTCCCAGATATAGAGCCCAACCAGATAACATGATGGTGTCCCAGATATAGAGCCCAACCAGATAACATGATGGTGTCCCAGATATAGAGCCCAACCAGATAACATGATGGTGTCCCAGATATAGAGACCAACCCCCATCCTAAAATGTGGCAGTTTACTGTCTAACACAAGATTTGAACATAGTATGTCAAAAAACAACTAACTAGTAGTTACAGCCCTGACAATCCTTTGACTACCAAAAGGTAATCAGTAAAATAAAAAGATAATAAACTAATCAGTCTGAGTTGTACAAAGAAATAAATGCAGTTGGCTCAACAATCCTGTGCTAGGATTTGCTACATGGACTAACAAACAGTTGAAAACTACTGCAGCTAAATGGTTTTAAATTCTCTCCCTTCACCTGGACAACTTTAGAATGGAAAGCCAAGTGTCTTGTATTCAGGTCCTAGCTGCACGCTATTGTGCCCATTGTCACATTAAGATGTTGAATTTATTCTATTAGTTTTTCTCCTACAGACAGACATGTATTTTGGCTTACTTGGTAAGAACAGGATCTTTAAAGGAGTTTCTGCAGATAAAACATTTGAAAGGAAGATCTTCCTCATCACTGCTGATCTCATAATTCTGTTCATCTGACAACAAAGAAAGTTTAAGTTAGTTGTTACAATTGCACACTTAAACCCTTTACTGGGCAGACGTTTTTCCATTTTCTAGCTCTGTGCGGGGCAAGATTTTTTTAGGATTTTTGAGATGCTCGTATTTATTTGAGAAGCTATTTTATCCATTGTTGCTTCTTCAAAAAATTGATTAAAAGTAGCCCTACAATCAAAATGTTCGTAATGTCATAATATGTATATATGATATATGAGCCAGTGAAAAAATTGTTAAGACCTAGCACCCAAAAAAAGTAGATTATTTTATATTTAAAACATAGAGTTTAAGTATAAAATCATTTATTCTTTGGATTTTTTTTTAGTTTTTCATTTTAACTTTGTTTAATGGTTTGGATAAACTTGTCCTATTTGTATTGAGTAGCTCATATTGATGTGGAAACCTTATGGTTATCTTCTTCCTATTTTTGTTTATAAATAATTACAAATGCATTCTGTTGACTTGTGTTTTAGTAAAGAAAAACTTCAAACAGTTGCAGTACTCACTTATTGTCATATTGTACAGATAGACATACTTTTATAAACACTTTTTTAAAATTATTTTTGTTTCTTAATAATAGAGCATTTCTTATAGTGTAGAAAAGAGGAGAGGAGATTCAATCATTATTTTAAAAAACACCAGCACACCTTTTTCTCCATATGTTCCTTGTTCCATTTCACGCTCCAGCTGCCATCCATGTTTATAATCTGATCGATCATGCAAAAACTTACAAGAATCTGTTGGAGAAATACAAAGAAACATAAATGTCTGTCCAAAAAAATATAAAAAAACGAACAAATAAAAATATGAATTTTTTTTTACGTTACATAATGCATGCAAAACAGATTTATGACATTATTTTTTAAAATTATTTAAAAAATGCATATTTGTTTCTAAATAATTTTTTTTTGTATACCGCACTGCTTGTCAGAGTTCCCTCTAAGCTGCACAAGTAAAGTAAGTATCTCCTCGGACCAAATTGATCTATAGGGCCGGTAAAGCAGCATTCACCAGTTTCTGTGGCCATGGCATAAAAAGGTATTGTGTGACCAGCACAATGCACAGCTGCCTTTACTTTACCTCAACTATTGTCAGGTACCCATCAGAGTTGGGAAGACTCAAGCTGACCCTCCAGTCCTGGGAATAATTTTAAGCTTTTGCAAGAATTTGAACTCAGGACTGCAGTACAATAGCTGAACACACTGCAGCTCAGCCCCATATGTGCGTGCATACACATCCAATACTTGTAATTGCATCATTTTGTAAACAAAGTTTAAAGATATAAGATTTTTAAAAAATTGAAAAGAAAAAGTATGAATTGTAAGCAGTAAAGTAAGCAGTAAATATTCTTGCCTCCAAAGCCACAAAACCCTGTTTCTTTGTAATCTTTACAAATATCAGGTTGATAATCCCACCGAACTGTTGACCTGAGATGTGCTGGAGCTCGTAATGGACCATATCTAAACAAATGAACATTCAGAGAATAATAAAAGCATTTGAATAATTTTACTAGGAATTTAACTACAAATATACAACAAGAAAAAGCTACAACACTATTAGTTTAGAAAATTTTGCTTAGTAAAGTTGTATAACTAGTTTCTTTGATATCATAACCTTGTCTTTCCACTTTCTGCATTTCCCTGTACAGAATCTTTCCGCTCATAATATTGATGGTAGTTATTGATTCCTCTGTAAATTTTATCATCTTCTTTCTCCTTGAGCTCCTGTTAAATGAGAATAAAAATGGAGGAAATAAAAGAGATGCAGGTATAAGAAATGTAGTCATTTGCAAAATAAGTGTCACATTTCTGAGAAAATAATTAAAGTGCTATGTGTATTAACTCTTTCCGTGCCGAGGGGTGCCGGAGGGTTTACCGCGTTTGTGCCAGGCCATTTTTAGACCGCTATAATTTTTTTAGGGTGCCCTTATTTATTCATAAATTTCTAAAGGTATTTGTTTAGCAAGATACCTGTATTTTATATCAAATTAAAGGAAATTAAACAGGGAATAATAATAAGTAGTAGATAAAACAATATTAAAATAATAGTTACCTCTTTATTAGTAATTTTTAGAGATAAAATGTTTTGTTTAAAAAAAAAGGAGCAAAAAAATCAATTTTTATATGGTGTGCGTAGCAGATATCTTATTCGGCTTGAAACCACTAAAAGTATATCTATTCCTGATTATATTGCATTTTGAATTTTGAAAATATCCTTTATAGTTACTGAGTTATACGCATTTTTGTAATATTAGTATCAGCCGGCAAACGCCGATCCTTTATATTTCTACATAGTTTACATAGGCCTAGGCCTAACCACGAATGTTGGAAACTTTAATTAGTAAATAAACCGACAGTCCTCAAAACCAGATTTAAATGATTTAAAGTTATTATCCGATGAATAGAAATTAATAAGTAGCAATAAAACTTACGTTAATAGCAAATTTGACAAGTTCCAAGGCCTAGAAACATTTTGAGAAGGCGTGGCTATGCTTTGTGTACAAAAGTTTAAACAGAAATTGATTAAAAATCGTCATTATTATTGAAAACCGAAAGTAAACCAAGCAGAAAGGAAGTTAGAAGAGTGATCTTTCCCTTTAGACAATAAAAAGTTGATTTAGATGCACTGGGAACCGAAATAAATATCCAAAATGAGACAAACTATATATCGTGAGTTGGTACGGAAGCGACAAGTCTTAGTAACGATATATTGTGCGTTGGCACGGAAAGAGTTAAAAAAAAAATCAATACAAAAGTAGGTCTAAGTAAAATAAGTAGATCAAGGTTCAATTTAGTCAGTAAAATAAATACTTCTGTCAGCATGTTATCCAGACGTCATTGATAACTGATGTCAACAGCAAGTAGGTAAATTCTACCATGAATTAAAGTAAAACGCTAAAAGTGATTCCCCACTGGAATCAGGTTACCTTCTGAAGTTGTAAACTACGTTCCAGTATTGCCTGAGCGTCCCTATCATCTTGTGTGTCTATCTCCACAACGGAAGTGGCGCCCATATCATCCGGACCTTCTCGTTTCTGATTGAGAACAAATTGTAAGAAGCTAGCATTTGATAACGTAACTATTGATAAAACAAAAGTCAAAATAAACAGAAATTTAAATTAGGACTAAGTTGCATAAATGCCAATTGCTATATCTATTAAACTCAACTTGACATACATAACAATTAAACAATAGACACAACATTCATTTGCAATGTATGCTTACCCCTGACCTGCTGGACTTATAACTGACTGTAATGTTTTTAGTCTCCAAGTCACTATTCTCCTCACTAGATGAGCTGTGGGTTGTACCTGTGGTCCCTAGCTTAATCCTTTTGGTCTTAAAAATACAAACAAAATGATTGAGATAGTCTTTTGACTTGGAGCATTACACAAATAAAATAGTTTAGAATGCATTTCAAAACCGATTCAATCCTCAATTAAAGTATACAAACATGTAAGCCCAGTCAATCTTGGCTTCAATATTAATGAAAATTATTTTCTTCTATTAAGAAATTAAATTAGGCTTAGCCTTTTAATTTATATAACAAATTTTATGTTTATGTTTGTTGATATGAGTAATCTATTTGCATAAGGTGATAAGTCAATAAAAATTGATTTGCAGAAATTGACTTTATACATCACAATTTAGTGTCATTTTTTTCTTTCAATTAACTATATTAGAGTACTGAGATAACTAAAAACTGCTAGAATGTGTGATCATTTATTCTAATATGATCCAAGGAATAAATCAGAAATGCATTGACAGATATTGATTATGGTCTTACACCAAGCTGGTTGTTTCATTTGAGGCGCAAGTCTAAATGGTTAAACTGTAAAAACTTACTGACTGAACCATTGGATTGTTTTTTTTCTTTGCCACTATCTGACGCACTGCCACATTACCATCGTCACTGTCACTCTTTCCTGAGTCATCTATCAATACAAACATTTTTTGATAGCAACGAATATTTTTATTTAACAAAAGCTAACAAATCAATTTGATGTTGTTTGTTTTTAAGAGTGCTATTTTTTTTGTTTAAGTGTGTTGTTTATATTCTGTATGCATCACTTCATTCCTATTGTATATAAGCCTGCATGGAACTTCTATTTGAAACTTGTACACAGTGGCCGTGCGGAAGCGCGTTTGGCTGCGTACCGAAGGTCCTGGGTTCGAATCCTGGTACAAGCTAGGATTTTTTCCTGGGACTGTAGGTGCCCCTGAGTCTACCCAGCTCTGATTGGTACCTGACCTTAGTTGGGGTAAAGTAAAGGTGGCTGTGCATAGTGCTGGCAACACAATCACCTAGTATGCCGTGTCCACAGAAACTGTTGAACGCTGCTTCACTGGCCCTTGGATCAGTTTGGTCTGACTGGTACTTTACATAAAAGTTCACTTAAGTTATTTAAACTTTCATCAGGTGGCATTTGAGTGAATTTTTTTCAAGTCAACTAGACAGAAGACTCAAGAATATATAGGCCTATAATATATATATATAATAATGCCATGAATTGAAAGATGCAATAGTAGGTAGAAAAAGGTTATTAAATTCTGCAATAAACTCACAAAGTTTGACTAATAAAATAAACAATTTTCCATCAAAAAATATCATGAGACATAAGTGTCATAAGATTGTTAAACAAAAAAAAAAGCAAAAGCAACACCATTTGCCAAACTTCATCTAGAATCTAAACCACTTCGACTTCATTATTGATGAGTAGACCTAGTGAGGCTTTAAAAATGTCTAATAAATAATACACAGTCAATGAAAAAGTATATGTTTTATAATAGGCCTATGCATCTATATATAATATATATATATGTTTATTGTTTATATATATATATAGCCTAATATAATTGTAGGTCACTAATATGTTTTAAAAAAGGTTTTGCTTAGAATTGGACTTGGGTAGACTGTGAGGCTGGCTGGTCCTTCACTTAGTTCACTGGACTGTACTGTCAACCGACACGTCGCGGGTTCTATCCCTGCCGCCCTGCAGGAGTTTTGGGCCTAGTGGACATAATAATCTTCTATCTAGAAGGAACGTCTGTAAAACTTATAAGAATAGACCTAATTTTAATTTAGAACCATAGCGGTAGGCTAATTGCTTTTATTTTAAAATCTTGCATATAAAAAGTCCATCTGAATCTGAGAATCCTACTCCTAGGGCCTATATTTTTTAATATTAGGGCCTACTCCAGGACTGTCAACAGTTTGCAATGTCTACAGTTACGCCCAGTTTGACTCGTTACAGTCTAAACTCTAAACCTAAGCCTAAGGGAGGCCAGCTGGGCCTGCAGTTTGTACTGTCGCCCTGCAGGAGTTTTGGGCCTAGTGGACGTAATAATCTTCTACCTAGAAGGAACGTCTGTATAACTTAGTCTTAGTATAAGATAAGATAAGATATTACAAAACAATGAATGGATGGCTTTAAAAAGTTACTTTAACTTAAGTTTCTTACTTAACTATTAACTTTGCCGTCTTTGCTCGTCAGCTGTCTTTGATAATAAAAAAAATGTCCAAGAACTTACCATCGCTACTTTCGTTACGTTGTTTCCTAACTGTCCGCTTGCGATTAGTTTTCTTGAATGAAAACGTTGGTTTGTCTTGTTTTTCAGTATCAGACATTTTAGATTCTAAATCCCTATTGTTGTATCGATAATGTATTATATTACAAGCTACATTGCCCGGCGTTGCCCGGGTGAAAAAAAAAGGACTGTCTGGGGTGCAGATAACAAATTTATAAACTACACTTACTGAATACTTTTAGGAAAGTAAATAAATATTGTAATAGGGTAAACAAAATAGTCAAATATTTTTATTTAACAAAATCTATATTGCCTATAGATTTACAATGTCTTTTGTTTTTAAAAGTTTGAAAAATTAATTGTCGAAAAAAAAAGTATAGTCTAACTGGAGAATCGAACCCTGGTCGCCCGTATAGCAGTCCACTACGTTTAACACTGAGCTATCGAAGACACATGTCCGATGTGAAAAATTATTATTGGTATTGGTATATTGGGCTAGGCCTAGATAGGTCAGTGACACACGTGTTTTCAAATTGACCAATGGGGATCCTCGCGGGGCTTAACACTGTCTTTTTATATATATAGATATAGATCAGTGTGTTGTATTTACTAATTTTAATGCTGCCAACTCAGATGTTGTAATAATCCTTTTTAGGCAACTAACATCAAAAACAATAAAAACGAAGTTTTTATTATACTCCCTTTATTTGCAAACTAAGTTTACCATCATGTAATTAAAATAATTGATTGACTACTGCAAATGAAACGTACAGAAAAAATATCTGTGTCGCAAATCTCAAAAATATCTCCTTACTCCGTATGAATTATTCTAAAAATAATCTTAGCGCATAATTTTTTTTTTCTAGCTTTGCGCCGATAAAGTATAAAAAGTTGCACAGGCATTTTTAACGCGAAATCAAAATATTTCTTATACTTTCCTTTTAAGAAATGAATATTGTTATAAGTGTAGTATTATTAAGTCGTTTTAACTGAAAATTTGATCTTAAATCTTATAAGTTTACAGACGTTCCTTCTAGCTAGAAGATTATTACGTCCACTAGGCCCAAAACTCCTGCAGGGCGACAGAGATCCGTCGGTGGCAGGGCTAAAACCCGCGACCTGTCATTTGGTTTTTGGTTGACAGTCCGGTGAACTAACCGCAGGACCAGCGGATGTATTGTTAGTCGGGGCAAATCTGCTGTCCAAATTTCAGCTCGATCGGACCACGGGAAGTGGTCGAAAAATCGAAGCCAATTTTTGCACCATTGCAGACAGACAGAAAATGCAACTTAAAATAAAGGGAGTAAAAAAATGATCTCAAACGATCAACACTTTAAAATAAGCTTTAGAAAAGAAGATAAACATACAAACAAGTAAAAGAATAAAATGATTATTAAAGTCCTACTAAATATGAAAAGTGTTTATCTATCAAAGTATCAAAGTAGACCTTATTTCTTTCTTAATTAAAACAATCCTATGGTCCAGCGGTTAGTTCACCGGACTGTCAACCAAAATCCTAATGCCACGTCGCGGGTTCTATCCCTGCCACCGACAGATCCCTGTCGCCCTGCAGGAGTTTTAAGCCTAGTGGACGTAATAATCTTCTTTCTAGAAGGAACGTCTACCCTTCACCACCCCCCAATCGCTCCCGGGAATGTCAGCGCCCCCATAAAGCCTCTCACCACCCCCTAGGGGGGGGGGCGATAACGCCCCCGTTGAGAACCTATGCTCTAGTAAGAGTCTAGTATGTCGCTGCATATAGCCTACTAGTCCGGCAGTCAAAGCTAGTTAGTCGATCCTCTTACACTTTAATGATTTCCTGTGCGGTAGCCAAGAGGGGAGGTTGAAGGCATCATAATTTTAGACATAATACTGAAAACGTTCGACAGGACAAGATGTCTTTGATTCTATTTCTTCCTATTTCGAACAATTCAAAATATCATGGGAGTTGTGTGTGGGAATTTGTACGGACGGTGCTCCATCAATGGTAGGCTCATTAAAAGGGTTTGTGACTCTTGCCAAGAAAAGAAACGCCAATATTATATCTACTCATTGTTTTTTTGCACAGAGAATCTCTGGTGCCCAAAACATTACCAGTAGCATTAAAACCTGTGCTAGACAAAGTTGTAAATATGGTAAACTTCATAAAATCGAGACCTTTGAAAATACGCGTCTTTAAAAATCTTTGCATCTCTATGGAAGCCAAGTACGAATCAATGCTTTTGCATTCTGAAGTGAGATGGTTATCCAGGAAAAAGTGTTACGTTGTTGTTTAGAACTGAAGGATGAATTGATGACCTTTTTCCAAAATGAAAATATAGATGATTTTGTGGAATATCTTTAAAATGACATTTGGTGTGCCAAATTGGCATATTTAGCTGATATTTTTGATTATTTAAATTGTGTTAATACCAGCCTTCAAGGAAGAAAAGAAAATTTTTTTTACATCGCCATCAAATTGACAGCCTTTCGGAAAACAGTTTTTTTTTTGGAAAAATCGTTTGTTGGAGAAAAAGAAAGTAGATATATTTCCTTCTCTTAATGATAACACTACCGACGAAATTATTTCAGCAGTAACAGAGCATTTAACTTTATTAGAAGAAAAGATTGATTTTTATTTTCCATCAATAAAGATAGAAACATATGACTGGATACGTAATCCCTTTGCCACGGTTGATACATCAAATAGTAAGTGGTCATACCAAGAAGAAGAAGAATTAATCAACCTATCATCGGATCGTACACTTAAAATACAATTTTCCGAAATGGTTCTGGAAGAATTTGGGATCTTTGTGCAAGAAGAATACTCAGCTCTGTCCATGAAGGCACTTAAAATCTTGTTGCAATTTTTCAACATCATATTTGTGTGAACTCGGTTTCTCGATAGTCACCAACATAAAAACTAAAAAAACGAGCAACACTTACTAATTTGGATGAAGAATTGAGGGTAGCTATTTTTAAAATTAGTCCTAATATCACTGAAATTTGTAAAAACCGTCAATCTCAGGCTTCACATTAAATCTTTTTATTTTTCTGAATTAAATTTTGCCCAATGTTATTTTTTTACTTATTAAATTTGTTTATTATTATTTGTTTGTCATGTTATAATTTTAAACTCTTATGTTATAATCTTTTTTTTTCAATAAAAGTCGAGCCTACTTATGTGTATTTTTTTTATTTTTTTTACTCCTTGATTTTGGTGCTCCCCAAATTTTTGTCATGGTCAAAAGTGCTCCCCGACTTCAAAAGGTTAAGAACCACTGATGAAAGGTATCCATCAAAGTTATGTAGACCCAGGGAAAAAAATAATTATATGATTCTAACACAGAACCATCGGTACGGTACAATCCAACGCGCTGTCGCTTGACCACAGTTCCCATATAGGGTAAGGGGCGATAAATCCCACCTATGTGTAATTGTAAAAAATATACCTCAATGATATAACAAAAAGTGACGAACTTTCCTTTGCCAATATCATTGGCAAGCAGCTCGGACTTAGTAAATTTTACATTGGTAAATGTAGGGCTTTAGAGTTCTTGTGACTATTATTTTTTAGTTTAAGCCCACTGATCAATACATACATATATCCTATGAAGATAGATCTGGTACTTGGTAGAAATCGTCTACTTGGTTAGAACCTACAGTTAAAGTTCCGGAAAAGGCTCATTTAAGTATCATCATCAAGCCCTTAACTGTTATGGTCGTTGGTTGGAGCTGATGGACAAATTTAAGTATAGTTTAATTTTATAAGAAAAAACAACAACAAACGAAACCCCATCAGATGCTATCATGATTAACAGAATGTTAATAAAAAAAAAGTGGGGAGTGGGGGGGGGGGGGGGGCAGAAAAGATCTCGTACCGGCATCTTTTTTTTCTCTCGAGGGCCCTGGATTCCATCACTACTATCCTTGAAGGCGTATCGGAGCAGTATAGAGAAGAATGTTGCGAACAGTGTTGGTGCAAGTACACAGCCTTGCTTTACTCCGCTGCTGACTGGGAAGGCTTCAGCGGTGGCTCCGTTGAAGTGCACCGTGCCCTGCATGTTATCATGGAACTGTCTGATGAAGGCGAGTAGGTGTGGGGGACAGCCATTTTTTTTCAGAATTTGGTACATCCCACTGCGACTGACTAAATCAAAGGCTTTTGTCAGATCTATGAAGGCAATGTAGAGTGGCATCTGCTGCTCTCTACATTTTTCCTGCATCTGCCGTATGGAGAACACCATGTCTATGGTAGACCGACCCGCCCGAAAACCACATTGTGACTCTGGATAAACTCGGGAGGCTAAACTCTGCAATCGTGAAAGAGTGACGCGGGCAAAAGCCTTTCCTACGATACTGAGAAGCGAGATACCGCGGTAGTTATTGCAGTCACTGAAATTATACCATTTGGAGTCAATAGTGACATTTTCGGTTGATTTTGGGAGGGCTTCTTGTATTTTGCCAATGTAAAGCTGTGTTTTTACAGGGTCCTTCGTGTAATAGGTGTCTATGCGTTGACGTCTCTTTTCTTTGGTGTGATACGAGTTCCTTCGCATTATTCGAACCAGTGTCGCAGTCGGCACTATGGTAACTGCGGGTGAGAAGAACACTAGCAAGTTGTGCACGCCTGGTGATGATGAGGTCCAACTGGTGCCATTGGCACGATCGAGGGTGTCTCCAGGACACTTGGTGTATATCTGTGCATTTAAAGAAAGTGTTAGTCACACACAAGCCCAGTGAAAATACCAAGATGTCACTGAAACATGACCCGCCACTTGACATTGAACAATTAGCGCAGAGCATTTCAGGAAAAGGCGCTTATTAATTGGCGGATAAGAGTAAGCATGCTTGGTATCCCAGTCTGCTGCAGCATCTCGTTGTTTGTGACATGGACATCTAAGCTTATCTTAACCCTTACAGTCCCGAGCACGTATATAGCGGAACTGAAGGCAGCATAGATAGAAGTAGGTCGGTACGGGAAGGGTTAATTAGGCATACATATAATTATTTCTAAAACAAATTTTGTTTGTTTTATTATTGTAATAAATATAACAGGCATATTTAATGTGACTATTGTAATTAATAGCCTAATGTTTAAAAAAATGAACTCTTTAAATTGACTTTGATGATGCAGAAAATGTTTATTTACAAAGTAAATTAATTTTATACATCTAATTACATAATGAAAAAAGATCATAATGCTGAATGTGTATAAATAAATAATAACATTTGAATATAGTTGTCAGTTGTCAAGAGGTTATTCTAGTAATTGCTCTAAATTCTTTATATTTTGATCTCTGCATAACTGAGATTTTATCTTTTATAATATTATTTCTCTGGTGATACAAGCCGTAGTGAACGTGACATTACAGTAAAGCGGTATCCTACGTAGTGATCATACAAACTGGGTAGTTAATGTAATGATTAGAATTGTACATATAAATTCTTTAGTCATATAATGTTTATACAATTTTCAACTATTTTTTATAATTTGATAGTTTTGAAGTTAGATTATAATATGTAAATCTACGCATTTATATTTTTGAAAGGAAACAAAAACGAAACATTAAAAATTTTAACGCAAAGAAAAACTGGTTAAATAATTCCCTTTAATGAAAGTCTCAAAATTCAAAATTTGATGCTAGTGATGCCAAACGAGTTATAGAAAAATGTATATAAATAGCGTCGCTTTTAAATTATTAAAACGTAAAGTGTTGTTTCTGTGGTCAACATCGTTGATCATCTTTGTGCTATACTTAAAACGTAAAGTGTTGTATCTACGGTCAACATCATTGATCATCTTTGTGCTATACCGTACTAAAAACGTAAAGTGTTGTATATGTGGCCAACATCGTTGATCATCTTTGTGCTATACTTAAAACGTAAAGTGTTGTATCAACGGTAAACATCGTTGATCATCTTTGGGCTATGAATTTTTTTTTTTTCAAACCAGTGTTTTTATTTATTTAACAAAAAATTGCTATGGTACAGTTGGTACAGTACTGTAGCCTATATTATTAAGAGTATAGAGTATAGAGTATATGTTGTATCTCAGGGGTCGGCAACCTTTTGCTAACAGTGTACCAAACAAGGATTTTAAAATCTTTCAGCGTGCCAACAGCCTAAAAGTTAATCTGCTCTATTTTACTTTAAAAAACAAATAATTTTTTTAGGACAATTAATTTAACTCCGTAGCAAAAAAAAAAAGGCCAAAAGCAAAGGAGATTATTTATAGAGAAAATCGTTCAAGCGTTTTATCTATATATATAATTATATAAAGTAGACTGTGTGTGTGTTCAACCAATCACATTAGTTGATTTAAAGACACGTGACCTTATTGTCTCATATATTATAATTTTGCGATTTCACTTCGGATATGTGTCTTCGCTAGCTAAGTGGTTAACGTATCCGACTGCCATGCCGGCAACCTGGTTTCGATTCTCCAGTTAGTCTACACCTTTTTTTTTCTACATTTTTTAAAATTGATGTTTAAAAAAGCGTTCTCTTCATTGTAGTTTATAACTTTTTTTTATCTGCAGCTTATACAGGCCTGCTTCCCCCCCCCCCCCCCCCCCTCCCCTTCCGGCAATGCCGGGGAATTTAGCTTGTATTTAATAAAAAATTAATGTGTTTGTGATTATCATCCTTTTTATTTGCATTTATATCAAATACAATATTTTATTACAAAACTTTCACATTTATGGTAGTTTTTGTCTAAACATTATCATTTGATAGTCAAGAAAAGGATCCATATGTTATTTTTTTTTTTATCTCAGTTTAACTGAGAGGTCGTTTAATCATAGACTATAATATACATGGACCGCTTGCTTTAGTTTTTCTGCTATATGATGACTCGAAAGACTGCTTATTTCGGAATTCCCGATTCTAAATGAAGTAATTGTAATACAAATTCCGTTTTATTGAATCGCACCATTTTTTTAGAAATTTTGTGCGTCAATCTATGACTAAGATATGGACGCTATGGATGAGGAAGTTTTTGTTGATGAATTGAAAGACATACTGGAGGTAAATGTTCAAATTAAATAATTACTTATTGAAGAAGTATGGAGTTTATCTGTTAGACTCATGTTCGGTGTATATTATAGTCTATGGTATTTGTGACCCGTTCTGACAAAATGAGACATAAGTCGCGATTAGCATTTTGTACTACACTAGTTTTTGTGTTGTGGGGGTCTTTCCGGTAAATTTTTTTTTATCTTCGTAAATACTAGTTTATCCATTTCTAAATCATAATTTATATGTGTTTTATGTTTTTTTCTACTTAAAAATATTTAAATTAATTATTTTGATCAACGTGTGATTTAAAAGTTAGTATACGTTCATTAAATTCGGCTTTATTTAACCTATAGTTTTGTATCAAACCCTTGACAGAACCCCATAACATTATATATCAATGAAAAGGGCAGACTTTCGGGAATTTCTATGTGATCACTATTTATTTATAGAAACCAATCAGAAAATATTTAAGCCTGAAGTTTGGGATAAACAATTCCTTTCTTTTTATCCAATGAAAATTCGTTTATAAATTGATCATTGGTTACGATCACAGAATAGGTATAGAACAGAATGCGCAATCGCATATTTTTCCGTTTCCGGAAGTAATACCGACGCCATACTGTTTAAACGCAGCGGTATGGTTACACTATAAATTGATGCTTATTTACAATGTCTTTTTCTTCAAATCTACAAGTTCGAAAACCCAAAGCTAATGTTTCAGGCAAAGGTTACAAAACTGTTGTGTAATAAACTGCAACAATGACGCGAAAACGATTGATTATCGTACCAAGCTACGCCTAGGCCTAGGCTATCTTTTCAAATATCAGTACCGGGGGTAATATAATTTTACATCATATAGGCCTAATCCTATAATGTTGAAAAGAAAATGGGTAATTAAGTCAAATTTATATAAAAGTAAGCCTATATATAGGCTATTGTATATATTTATGGTACGCCTAGATATCCTTTCTCATTTTACTATAGTGGCGTCTCTAGCGACCGGTGCCTTGCGTCGAAACAAAATGGCGGAATCGAGCTTCACTTTTAGTGACTGCGCATATATCATATAGGGATTGCGCATTCTGTTCTATGGACGTTTCTTAATGAGTTGGCCAGATTTTTTATTTTTTTTTCCAGTGTGAACGTTTCACTTCCGCTTTATTTTCCATGGTTTATTTATCATGGCAACGAGCAATTCAGAGCTCGCTATTCATCATCCCTTGAAATAAATGACGTTGAAAGTTGTATTTTAAAACACAGGGGATGCGCTAAAAATTAAGGGCTATAAGTACTATGCTAAAAAATACCCTTTTAAAGCAAAAGGTAAGAATTATAAAATAACTGCTGGTTGCCTAAGCTGCTTCGTTTTTCTTGGCGACTCGGACTACGAATTAGGCTACTTGAGTTAGTATTAGTACGAGTAGCCTACGAATAATAGCCCTAATTTGAAGACTATGCCTAAGTTGAAACATATATCATTATTAAATATTAATTATATATATAAATACAATTTAAGTTATAAAACCTATCATTATTATTATACTTATACTTTAAAGTTTATAGCCTAGTGGCGTAGTAGTACACACAATCACAGAGGTAGGTCAGTAGGCCTATCACTATCAGTAGAGCTGTATAGTAGACTTCTCAAACAATCATTCATGGACAATGGACCTACGCGTCAATGACTAGGCTATTTAAATTAAATTTTAAATATATTAGTTTATAAATAATGTTTAAATTAGGATTAGTACAAATATTTTTTAAATAAATTTACAGCTCAGACGGCTTAGTGCAAAAAAAATAATTAAGGAAATCACCACTTACAGTGCAAGATGCTCTAGGTCAATGAGAAATAATAAAGTACACATTCACTCAAAGTAAGTAGGCCTATGCATATTTTATGCTAATCTTAATTTATTTTAAACATAATTGTGTATCTGCCTGATTACAGTTGTAGGAAAATGGCATAAACTAATCTAATATTTATTCATGAGAGGAGCATATATAATACGCAGTTCATTTCTCTTAAGTCCTAACCTTACCAATATGAAACATTTAAATTTTAAAATACATATATAATCTAGAAATTCTTAATTTTCAGGTTGATGTACATTTTCATTAGATAACATTGAAATCACATCTTGTCATAGCACTTGTGCGGTGGGGTTAAGAGGCAGCTGTGGACATGCCATTGGCTTATTATTTACATAAAGCTGATTTCAGCATGGAGATTTTAAAGTACATTCCTGCTGTAAGTTATAAAATTATAAATGTTCTCATATAATTTTTTTTTTAATATAACATTTATTAACACATTCTTGAAATAAATTAATGGTAAAAATTCTGTAAAGTTTTTAATGATTAAAACAATTATTTTTGTATTTATCGTTTTATCTTCTTAATCTTAGACTTTAGGGCCTTGGAATTACATGTAAAATTGCCACAACTTACACAGATGAAACAGGGATAAGAGAAAGAGTTTTGACGCCACATCGTTTCATTTAGAAATATTTCATTCACAAAGAATTTTGGTTAAAATAGTATGAACAGAAAATTTTGTTATTAAAGTTATTACAAGTTTTACTTTAAATGTTTTTTTGACATTCTTTTGGCTTGGGTTTACTTTTAGTGACTTATTTATGTTTAAGATTACCGGTACAACTAAATGACTTTGTAAATCCATCAAATTAAAAGAATCGACATTATGTTCTCTGAATAACTCTGAACAGGTAGCAATCTGTTTCATTTAGCTACCGGGGAACCTGCATTGTTTTCTAGTGTCTTTACATTTTTAATTTTAACAATTATTTCGTTGTTAGAATACCATTTTGATTTGACTTGAAAAGTTTTATTAGTTTATACAATATTTTCATAGTTATAAAGTAAAAAACAAAACTAGGGCAATAGATAAAAGAAATTTATTTATACTAGTACTAGATAAAAAAGAAACTATAGTTGTATCAATAGCTTTGTTGTACTTGGTTGATTGTTAACAGCTAGCTCATCTTCAGACTGTTCAATTGTTTTCTACACTGAAAAAAACAACAACTGATGTTCAATACATTTTTTTTAAAATATAAAATGCAGCGTCAATATATAATGCCATGTGAAACAGAGCTGTATTTTAATACATTTTATTTTAAAAGAAAATAATATACTAGCAGATATACAAGGGTAAAAACTCAAGTATAAGCCGCACATTTTTTTACAAACTGTTTAGGTCAGAGAAATGGGTGAGGCGTAAGCAAAAATAAATTTTAAAAAATTCTAGGCATAAATCTTGGGATGTAATTGAAGGTTGCTATAGTATTATGTATAATTATGCTTTTTAGATCTTCCATGCCACAATGACAGTGAAAATAAAAATAAGTATACCAGTACAAAAAATATAGGCCCTATAGCTTTGCCAAATAGATAATAGTGCGGCTCATATCTATGAACTTATTTTAAATGCCTTTCAATTTATATGTGCAGCATATACACTAGTGTAGCTTACAATTGAAAGTTTACAGTATGTATAGTATAATAGTAGCTACTTTTCTTATTAGCTCTAGGGTATTTACCTATTGTTGTCAACATTTTGCAAAGGCTTGTTAGGCTCATAATCTTTTTCACCAACATTTTCCTGCAATTCTTGTCTTACATTTTGCTGCAAATAAAAAAATAAACATCCTTTTTTACTCTAACATTTGTGTGAACAGTCTAGTCTAAAATATTATATCTATTAGAGTAGCAGAACTGGTTAGTTTCATGAGAGCTTGAACGGTAAGGTAAACTATGTAAATTGACTTTTTAAATAGTCTACAAACTACAGGTTGGTTAATACCTGGTATATATCAATTAATAAAATGAACAATATATTATAATAATACAAATATATAGTGCTACTACTACCACAGAGGAATATTCTATTAAAATTTGTTTGAATGTAGACATACTTTTCAGTGCTGGTGCTATCTGATGGTTCTTTTTGTTGTGTTGCCTCAAATTATTCCACTTAAATTTACCAATAGTCTTGAATAGTTTTCAACTTTAAGTTGGCCTGTTGCTTTCTTCTGTGAAATGCTCATGGATGACTCTACAAATACAAATATTTAAAAGTTACACTTAGACAATTTTAAATTTATAAATATGAAACAGACTGTAAAAGGCATGCATTAATTCATTCAAAAATTAAATTTCAAATAATTAAGATGCAAATACTATCATACTACGATAGTAAGTATTATGTGCAAACTAACATATCTACAATTATTTTTTTTATAGTAGCCGAGCCTATAGGTTATATTAAATTAAAATTAATTATACACAACCGGTATTATAATATAACTGTGTCAACGGTCCTAGCAATAAAGTTTTGCAAATAGTATTTGGGCTTACCTATGATAACAACAGCATTTTGGTACGGCTCAGTTTAGGACTACACTCATACGGAGTCATACTCTATATCCTTATCAACAGTTTCCCTGAAAAAATAATAGCATACTTATTAGTCTGTTGTTAAATAATTTTTTTTTGTAAATATCAAATGCAGTGTTACTGCGTTAGTATAATTCACCGTGAAACATATAAGTTTTTTTTAAATATGTATAGGGCCTAAATAATAGCCAATTTAAATTTTATGTGCCGCACTTTACCTTTTGCTATCACCATTTTAATTTTAGCAAAGGCTTGCCAGGCTTTTTTTTTTAGCATTGTCCTCCAGCAGTTCTTGACTTGGATTATGGCTGCAAATTAAAATTTATATAAAAGATTAAAAAGAAGCTGATTTTATTTAAACATTTGTGTAAACATTCAATATCAAAAGTTAGTAGAGTAAGGGTTAGTTAAATTTAGTTACATTATAAAATCATTAAAATTAGGCCTATGGCGCCTATGCTATAGTGCTATAGCTATGCCATGTCCCATATAATCCTATATAAATTGCTCCCATGGCCTGCCTATAACACTCAGTAACAGGCTATACTATAACTGAACCATATCAGTATATCTTATAATACTGATAATTACAATTACAGACGCTCCTACTATAAAGAAAATCAGGATTACTAAGGCAAAGGCCTATTCAATTTCAATTCAATTAGGCCTATTTATAAAGTCAAGACTACAACTACAGCCAACGCTCGTCAGTGCCAAGCTGAGAGGATGAGACTGAGACTAGTCTTCAAACTGTCTTGCATATCTTTTAAATATATATATATATATATATATATATATATATATATATTTGCTTAGGTCTAACTAGAAGACAATAACAAGGACTACCCGTTTTTTAATTTATTTTAGGTTTAATTAGCGCTAGTCTAGATCTAGATAGATCTAAACTAAACTTTAACAGTCAATAGAAACACACAGTTACAATAAGTCAGTAATCAGTAAGAGTCAAGAGTCAAGAGGTGTGTCTTATTTAAACTAAAGCCTCACCTGAAATTTAGATCCTACATCCCTGCGAATTTTAACGACTCGTTCTTTAATCATGTTTTTCTCTTTGGGAAATCTGTGAAATGAAATGAGCCTGCACTTTGATTTACTAGCGGAACAAAAAGGAACGCAACCAATATTATGCCTGCATCCATTTTCAATGCTTTTCTTCCTTTGCTTCAACAACCGGAAGTAAAACATTCATTACTTCAATTTTCAAAAGGTCACATGAATACATTTGCATATGACCTAAGAAACGTCCATACCTATTCTGTGGTTACGATACCATATTTTTCCAATACAAATTCGCTGATTGGCTATTAGGATACAAAGCGGTAATGATTAGACTTTCCGTTTTCGAGATTATGACAATTTCACACAATGGAGAACGGCATAGCTTCAATGCTAAATTCTTTGAGAGATGTGATTTTTTTATTATTTTTTGTTCAGTTTTATTATAAAATAATATCGTATATACACCACTAAAAAGATAATTGAATGCCCTTTCGATTGGTATGTAAATATAGATATTACGAATCTGGTTGCTATAGAATTTAGACATTTTCAAATGCATTAACTTTAAAACGCCTTTTCTCGAAACTCTTGTTTTTTTGTCTGACTAGTTCTAAGTGATAGTAAGTGTCATAGAAAAATGAAATATTGACGTATAATAATAAATTTGGTATTAAAATAAAGCCTATTCAATGCCCTTTCAAACGATATACAGGGCCAAATTTATACTTGATGGGGCCCTAAGCTATTTGAGATATGGGGCCCTTTATAAGTCCAGAATTATATGTTAGTGCAAAATATGATTTTCGGATAAATAGAGGGTTAAAATGAAATACAATTAAGAAGTATTGCCTATAGTTAGTGAAATAATACATTTTTTTTAGATTTTTATTCATTCATAACAAACTTAAAATGCAAACTCTGGTAAAAAGAAACAAAAATTCTTTTAAAAGGAATAATTTACAAAGACTTGTTATCTAAAATATTTTCTTTCTTGCTTTTGCCAGAGCAAAGTCACTGATGACATCATCAAATGATAAACTGCGTAGTTTGTCACTTTCTATGCACATGAGACTGAGGGAACATAATTTATCTTGAGTCATTGTTGTTCTAAATTCATTTTTTGTCCTCTTCAAGTGAGAAAAAGATTTTTCTCCAGAGCAATTTGCAACCATCATACTAAGAAACACTTAAAATCGCTTCTACATTAGGGAATGCTGATTGGACACGATCAATAAATATTACCCTGAACCATAGGCTTGACTATGTCTAACATATTGATGAAAATTCTTGACTTCTCCAACAAGATTCATTTCCACATCTTCAGGGTATGTTTGGCATAAAGCACTAATTCCTTCACGAATCTCTTCTTCCGTAGCTTCTAATTTGTTTAAGAATGAAACATTTTTCGCAGCATCATTGAATACTGAGGCCCTCTGTGCCCGACTTGACTTTAATGCATCCATCACTGGTATAAATATTTTGATTCTGAACTTGTCTCTTGGCTCAAGGATCTCTAAAGCATCATCTTCATCATCGTTGATACGCCTTCTTCTATATCTGCTTTTCTTGTAATCAACATCAGACAATTTTTCCTTTGCTTTTCTTTTCAAAATGATCAAACATATCCCTGGAACCTTTAACAAAATCCGCAAGTGAAGCGTATAATTTCCTACATATTTCTAGACTAATTTGGGGGTCTTGCACTGATTGACTAGTCTTGTGAAATTCATCCAGCAAGTAACTCCACAAATATAACATTACCATACATTCAAACTCCTCCATTTTATTCAAAATGTTTATGGCTTGATTTCTTGTTTCGCCTTTCTCTGTAATGCAGCAATTATTTCATCATAACTATCAAGTAAGCTCATTGCACTTGTGACCATTGAATGTGCTTCACATCTACTCTTTGACAAAGACTTTGGAAATTTTGAATCATCTTTGAAGAATGACAACAGTACTGCCCATCTATGTGTAGATGATGAAAAAATAAATATATTTCTTGAAAAATTCCCCAAAAGTTTATTGCAGTTCTACCAACAAGATTCAGGGATTGACCAAAACACTGAATATACATAGCATACTTGTTAATCTTCAATATTATTTCTTGCATTCCCTTGTATTTGCCAGACATATTGGCATCATTATCATATGACTGGCCTCGACACTTACTAAAATACTTTTTGCATTCACTTGTAAGGTAGTTGTGCACCATCTTAGACATACTTTCCCCTGTGTGGCAACCTATCTCAGGGAAAGTTAGAAAACGTTCAATAGGGACCCCATCATCTGGTGAAACATACCTCACAATAATTTGAATAACATTGGCTGGTCAATATGGGGCCGGTCTGGAGTGGAATCTTCAAAGAGACTGAAGTACCCTGCAGTTCTTAAATCAATACCAATTATAATCGTTGTCATTTTGGCAATGAAAAAGTTTAGTCTTGTTGAAAATATTTACGAAAAATGCTGCTTTTTTAATTAATCAAAGTCATAGGCCTAAATCGAAACATAGTCAATTATTTAGGTCAATGGCAGCATTTAAAAGTATTTTTTTAGTTTTGTAGGCCTTAACATCTTTGTTCTTCTTTTTAAAAAGGGGCCATTCAGGTTAAACAAGCTAAATAGTAGAAACCAGGATTGTGGGGGCCTTTGTTGGACTGGAGCGCTTAAAATTGTAAGGGAATAAATGAATAATTTTATATTAAATTTTCAACGAAAGAATGGGGATGTTACTAAAAAATTTCTTTTTGTGATGTGTGGGGGCCCCTGTTCCAATGGAACATGTGGAACATGCCTAAATACGCCATATCAGTGGGGGCCCTAAGCTATAGCTTGTCTAGCTTATAGGTAAATCCGGCCCTGACGATATATATAACTTAAAATGTTGAAAAAACCACTTATGTCTCCTTTTGTGGGAACGGGTCACATTTATGCTATTTGATGACTTGAAACACTGATGATCGGAATTCCCGATTCTAAATAACTTAATTGCTATACCGGAAATAAAGTTATTGATATACAAGTTCCATATTTTCTCAATGAAAAATTAAAATCGAAAGTAGTACAGAGCGGAAACATTTATAGATCAGTGTGGTGTGCGCACGGAAAAAAAAGAAAATAAGCTTAAAAATAGAGCAGGCGGTCCATCTTATTATAGTCATTTTTTTATTAATAGGCCTACAAGTATTCATTTCAAGTCGAAAAAAATGCGATTTAATAAAAACGGAACTTGTATAACAACTACTTCATTTAGAATCGGGAATTGCAAAAAATAGAAGATATTAGCATAAAAAACTAAAGCAAGCGGTCCATGTATATTATAGTCTATGGTTTAATGTGTCTTATTTAGACTCTAATATTGTCAGTAATTATTGTTAAGCGGAAAAGAAACGTAGCAATAATACAAACTGGGTAGTTAATGTAATGTTTAGAAATATACATGTAAATTCTTTAGTCTTATATTATGTATATAATTTGCAAATACTTTTTACAGTTTGATTTTTTTAAAGTTATAAAATGTAATCCGTTTATTCTTTTATAAAAGAAAGAAAATGAAAGAAATAATTTATTAGCTCAAATAAAACGGGTTAATTATCTCCTTTTCATATATATTCACACACTTTTGTTCACACACTTATGTTCACACACACACACATTCGCACTCTCATTCACAAAATTCACACACAGACATTCCCAATTATCGCACACAAACGCAAACACAAATAACAAGAACAATATTGCATAATGCTGAATGAAAAAAACAACAACTTTATTTTGAAATCTGAAAAAGGCAAAAAAGTTGTTTAAAAAGTGCTCAAAATACTATTTACACAGGGAATGCATTAGATATACATTTGCATGTAATACTATTAAAGTTATTAAAAGCTACAGAAAAAAACATTTTACAAAATTGAAATAGAATTTCTAACAGCGAAAACAATGTCAGATTACAATAACAATTAAAATATTGATAAAAAACATAAACAAAAAAAAAAAAACTTTTGTAAAACCAAATAATGGCCCATTGATAACCTTGACCTTAGCAGTATACTTTTATTTCCGGGAAGACTTGCGCACAGGAATAAAAACAGGAGTCTACACTTGCACAGATATATACATGTCAGGGGCATTCTTTAAATATTGCTTGGTTGGGGATATGTAGGCTACACAAATCAAAGGGGTCTTTAGGGGAGTATGTGACGAAATGATTTTAATTAGGGGAGTGGGTCTGTCACTGTTTTGCATACGTTCTCCAAATAATACGCATATTTTGTTGTTAATAATGTGTTTGATTATTGTTGTGTATAACAGAAGTGGTGGGTATTAAGAAATCTGAAGAAACGGAGGATTTTACTTTGTTTCTTTTTCTTGTTCAAGTGTAGGACTGTGTATGTCCGTAGGTTGAGCAGCAAACACACACACACTCACTCGCTCACTTATACACTCACTCGCTCACTTACACTATATACCATCTATTTACAACTACTTACACTGTGGTAACTGTTTATCGAAATGTTTTTTATCAAGTGCTCTACTTACTGGTGGTATAACGAGGGCTTGTGTATTAGTATTGACTGAAACGACAGCTGATTAAAAAAAAAAAAAAAAAAAAGGATGAATAAATAAATGCATAGATCTAGTGCACATTCTCAAAACACAGAAGAAAATGAGTTTGTTTGACAGTAACGTTAACTGCGCATAGTGAAGCTCCATTGAACTTGTGTGACGAGAGAAGTTGTGAGAAAGAGGCCGTGAAATAATTAAGAATATTGTACTTTGTCTCTCTCTCTCTCTCTCTTTCTCTCTCTCTCTCTCTCTCTCTCTCTTTCTCTCTCTCTCTCTCTCTCTCTCTCTCTCTCTCTCTCTCTCTCTCTCTGTATATATATATATGTGTGTTACAGGTATATCTCCGAGGTTAGAGCTACGGTATAATAATTGCTAAATACACCCGAATAATTTACTATGCCTGCATATTTATTACACATAAAACTTTGCTATCATTCCTCGTCCTCTCTCTGTCTCTTTCTCTCTCTCTATCTTTTTCTCTCCCCATCTCTTTCTCTCTCTCTCTCTTCTATTACAGTGTATTCAGAGTCTTTCCAGTAGTGCATGACTACATATTTGGTATTATTGTGTACTTTATAACATACTCAACACCAATGTGCGAAACAACAACACCATAATAATAAAAACAAACAGTACCGTGACAATTTAAAGTTAATTTGAACCATAAAACTGCGCACACAATGGTCAAAAGTAGCTCCATATACATATACATATACATATTATAGTATTAGGTCTGAACAGTTGTCTTTCTATTTCCATGTAAATCTAGATTCACGACTTACAATATAGATTTACGCTATGCTATGGGCGCTGTACATTGAATTTAAAAAAAAATCTTTTATTGACCATAGTCTGGGGTATAGGGTGGAGATTGGTGGGAGGATGGCGCCACAAAGGAGGTGACTTCATAAAACATAAACTTGTATTCTATATTCTATGTAGGCCTATAGACTCAGCTGTTCCAGCACCAGAGGCATATCTAAAGGGGATGCAGGGGGTACATGTGACCCCGGGCACCAAGGTAAGGAGCACCAAACGAGGTTTATATAACATTACGTTTAGAAAAATGTGATTGAAAGAGGAGATGGAGGGGGCGCCATTTTTATAGTTTGTACACTGGATCAAAATATCCTAGATACGCCTCTGTCCACCTCTATCCTCAAAGAAATCATTATTTTACATTTAGAATATCACCCCCCCCCCCCCTCGCCCTTTTTTTTTTAAACTGGAAAATACATCGTTTATCAAGCCACTTAAGTCAACGAATTATTGCACCTTTTCTCAGGTCGCCATTTTAATGGAAATGCATTGCATAAACAATAATAATATCAACATTAGTAACAAGAACAATAACACTTGTTGTTTGTCACCAAGAAAAACAATAAGCAACATCTGTTATAAGTGTATTAAACAATTAGTGTAAGTGCGATAAGATAAAGATGATATTCTTTTAACATTCAACATCATACAAAACAATGTCATAAACAATGTCACAATACTACATTGGGAAAACTCCTTCTTTTGTAGGCTGGCGACCTTCAGCAATATTGTTTTAATAATTATTTTTTTCTTCAGACAATAGGCTTAAATAAAACTCCTTACACTGTACATTCATCTCATTTATTACGATTCCATGCTTTCGTCTAAATACTGCTGTATTTAAAACAAAAACGCTGAATCCAATTAATAATAATTAATAATTAATAACTTAATACACAATGAATTATTAGCTTACGGATAGTGTATTCCCACTTAGCACTATTGGCGCTTATGACATTCTGTATGACCTAGGTCCCATAAGTGTCCCTTTAGACTTTAGAGTGTACACAAACATGCATGTGTTCATAGCCAAGACAATAGATGAAGAAAACATAGATCGCGCGTGAAAGCTATTTCGCATTGGTAATCGTGGCTTCTGTGATCTAAAGGCATATTCATTAATGGCCTATATTCACAGACATAGGCTACATCTGTGAGGATATCAATATTTAAAAAATTGAATCAGTTCATTGGGCTACTGTAATAATATGGTAAAGACCAACACTTTTGTTAATTAGGAGGAATAATTCCTTTCATTTAACAATGATATATCTTTCATATTTCTTAAAAATGCAATGTGTTGATTTGACCTTGGTGGAAGCTGTATAGTTTTAACTGTATGCACTTACGTACAAAAATATAATGTTTTCTTGTTCGTTCTGACTAATGAACTTTAGTTCATCTAGAATCGCAAATTTATAATAATTATACAAGTAAGCATTCTATATCTATTTCCGAGAAAAAGTGAAAAGCTACTTTACGGAGTTCAATTAATAGACAGGAAACTCCAACAACATCAAAGTCAGGAATAAAAACAATAATTCAATCGCCTGTAAGGCCGAATCGGGAAAATCCGCGATTTCATGACGTGTCAGACAGGTGTGCAGTCTATACGTTTTGTGTTTACTCTATTAAAATAAAGAGCAATGGGCACTAATTTTGCCGACAGGCAGTGAAGAAATTATTTTTAACCCTCTGGAAACGCGTCTTATAAGGATTAATAACAACCTTGCATAAAGATGTATAGCAGATTGTGCCACGGGCATCAGTATCAAAGGGAAGCATCCAAATATAAAAAGATTGAAAAGGAAAAATGATACATAATAATTATAATAACGTAAGTCTCCACGTCAAGAAAAAATATTTTTATACAAACTACCTTACCTACCTCTCCCCATTGACCAAGGAAAATAAATTATGTAGTTAACAATCTATTTGTAGGGTATATTTCTTAATCGGATAATTGGAAATGAAATACGTATAGCGGACTGTTAAAAGACATTAGGAGCAGGCGCCCTCGCCTAGAGGGAAAAAGATATGGGGAGGCCCATGATTAACTGATTTATGAGCATTTAAATACACTTTATCAATGAGATCATTAGTTAACATTCATAATATTTATCTGAGTCTTTATAGTTTAATTTTGAATTATAAACACATTAAAAGTAGTCGAATATAGTATTTTGTCTATGGAAAAATGTACTTTTCCAAAAAGAGTTTTTGCTAAGTAAAGTATTTTCAAAATGTAAAGTCACACATAGATTTTGACACTTTAAACGGGGAATAATGTTAATGAGTGACCTGTGTCGTGATCTAATAGGCAGATTATTTTGAATGTATTTGAGTTTTTCTTTATCGCAAGGAATTTATAGCTAATCGAAAATACTTTACTCTTATAGAACTGCTGTATGTAAGAATTGTAGATGTAACTGCTTAGAGTAAGAAAGTCGATGGAAACATAGTAGTCTAGTAAGACTACATGAACTATGAGATAAGCGTGGGCGAGGTAAGACCCTATTGAGATTGTAGTCTAGTAAGACTACATGAACTATGAGATAAGCATGGGCGAGGTAAGACCCTATTGAGATAGTAGTCTAGTAAGACTACATGAACTATGAGATAAGCATGGGCGAGGTAAGACACTATTGAGATAGTAGTCTAGTAAGACTACATGAACTATGAGATAAGCATGGGCGAGGTAAGACCCTATTGAGATAGTAGTCTAGTAAGACTACATGAACTATGAGATAAGCATGGGCGAGGTAAGACCCTATTGAGATAGTAGTCTAGTAAGACTACATGAACTATGAGATAAGCATGGGCGAGGTAAGACCCTATTGAGATAGTAGTCTAGTAAGACTACATGAACTATGAGATAAGCATGGGCGAGGTAAGACACTATTGAGATAGTAGTCTAGTAAGACTACATGAACTATGAGATAAGCATGGGCGAGGTAAGACCCTATTGAGATAGTAGTCTAGTAAGACTACATGAACTATGAGATAAGCATGGGCGAGGTAAGACCCTATTGAGATAGTAGTCTTGTAGGACTACATGAACTATGCGATAAGCATGGGCGAGGTAAGACCCTATTGAGATAGTAGTCTAGTAGGACTACATGAACTATGAGATAAGCATGGGCGAGGTAAGACCCTATTGAGATAGTAGTCTAGTAGGACTACATGAACTATGAGATAAGCATGGGCGAGGTAAGACCCTATTGAGATAGTAGTCTAGTAAGACTACATGAACTATGAGATAAGCATGGGCGAGGTAAGACCCTATTGAGATAGTAGTCTAGTAAGACTACATGAACTATGAGATAAGCATGGGCGAGGTAAGACCCTATTGAGATAGTAGTCTAGTAAGACTACATGAACTATGATATAAGCATGGGCGAGGTAAGACCCTATTGAGATAGTAGTCTAGTAAGACTACATGAACTATGAGATAAGCATGGGCGAGGTAAGATCCTATTGAGATAGTAGTCTAGTAAGACTACATGAACTATGAGATAAGCATGGGCGAGGTAAGACCCTATTGAGATAGTAGTCTAGTAAGACTACATGAACTATGAGATAAGCATGGGCGAGGTAAGACCCTATTGAGATAGTAGTCTAGTAAGACTACATGAACTATGAGATAAGCATGGGCGAGGTAAGACCCTATTGAGATAGTAGTCTAGTAAGACTACATGAACTATGAGATAAGCATGGGCGAGGTAAGACCCTATTGAGAAAGTAGTCTAGTAAGACTACATGAACTATGAGATAAGCATGGGCGAGGTTAGACCCTATTGAGATAGTAGTCTAGTAAGACTACATGAACTATGAGATAAGCATGGGCGAGGTAAGACCCTATTGAGATAGTAGTCTAGTAAGACTACATGAACTATGAGATAAGCATGGGCGAGGTAAGACCCTATTGAGATAGTAGTCTAGTAAGACTACATGAACTATGAGATAAGCATGGGCGAGGTAAGACCCTATTGAGATAGTAGTCAAGTAAGACTACATGAACTATGAGATAAGCATGGGCGAGGTAAGACCCTATTGAGATAGTAGTCTAGTAAGACTACATGAACTATGAGATAAGCATGGGCGAGGTAAGACCCTATTGAGATAGTAGTCTAATAAGACTGCATGAACTATGAGATAAGCATGGGCGAGGTAAGACCCTATTGAGATAGTAGTCTAGTAAGACTACATGAACTATGAGATAAGCATGGGCGAGGTAAGACCCTATTGAGATAGTAGTCTAGTAAGACTACATGAACTATGAGATAAGCATGGGCGAGGTAAGACCCTATTGAGATAGTAGTCTAGTAAGACTACATGAACTATGAGATAAGCATGGGCGAGGTAAGACCCTATTGAGATTGTAGTCTAGTAAGACTACATGAACTATGAGATAAGCATGGGCGAGGTAAGACCCTATTGAGATAGTAGTCTAGTAAGACTACATGAACTATGAGATAAGCATGGGCGAGGTAAGACCCTATTGAGATAGTAGTCTAGTAAGACTACATGAACTATGATATAAGCATGGGCGAGGTAAGACCCTATTGAGATAGTAGTCTAGTAAGACTACATGAACTATGAGATAAGCATGGGCGAGGTAAGACCCTATTGAGATTGTAGTCTAGTAAGACTACATGAACTATGAGATAAGCATGGGCGAGGTAAGACCCTATTGAGATTGTAGTCTAGTAAGACTACATGAACTATGAGATAAGCATGGGCGAGGTAAGACCCTATTAAGATTGTAGTCTAGTAAGACTACATGAACTATGAGATAAGCATGGGCGAGGTAAGACCCTATTGAGATAGTAGTCTAGTAAGACTACATGAACTATGAGATAAGCATGGGCGAGGTAAGACCCTATTGAGATAGTAGTCTAGTAAGACTACATGAACTATGAGATAAGCATGGGCGAGGTTAGACCCTATTGAGATAGTAGTCTAGTAAGACTACATGAACTATGAGATAAGCATGGGCGAGGTAAGACCCTATTGAGATAGTAGTCTAGTAAGACTACATGAACTATGAGATAAGCATGGGCGAGGTAAGACCCTATTGAGATAGTAGTCTAGTAAGACTACATGAACTATGAGATAAGCATGGGCGAGGTAAGACCCTATTGAGATAGTAGTCTAGTAAGACTACATGAACTATGAGATAAGCATGGGCGAGGTAAGACCCTATTGAGATAGTAGTCTAGTAAGACTACATGAACTATGAGATAAGCATGGGCGAGGTAAGACCCTATTGAGATAGTAGTCTAGTAAGACTACATGAACTATGAGATAAGCATGGGCGAGGTAAGACCCTATTGAGATAGTAGTCTAGTAAGACTACATGAACTATGAGATAAGCATGGGCGAGGTAAGACCCTATTGAGATAGTAGTCTAGTAAGACTACATGAACTATGAGATAAGCATGGGCGAGGTAAGACCCTATTGAGATAGTAGTCTAGTAAGACTACATGAACTATGAGATAAGCATGGGCGAGGTAAGACCCTATTGAGATAGTAGTCTAGTAAGACTACATGAACTATGAGATAAGCATGGGCGAGGTAAGACCCTATTGAGATAGTAGTCTAGTAAGACTACATGAACTATGAGATAAGCATGGGCGAGGTAAGACCCTATTGAGAAAGTAGTCTAGTAAGACTACATGAACTATGAGATAAGCATGGGCGAGGTTAGACCCTATTGAGATAGTAGTCTAGTAAGACTACATGAACTATGAGATAAGCATGGGCGAGGTAAGACCCTATTGAGATAGTAGTCTAGTAAGACTACATGAACTATGAGATAAGCATGGGCGAGGTAAGACCCTATTGAGATAGTAGTCTAGTAAGACTACATGAACTATGAGATAAGCATGGGCGAGGTAAGACCCTATTGAGATAGTAGTCAAGTAAGACTACATGAACTATGAGATAAGCATGGGCGAGGTAAGACCCTATTGAGATAGTAGTCTAGTAAGACTACATGAACTATGAGATAAGCATGGGCGAGGTAAGACCCTATTGAGATAGTAGTCTAGTAAGACTACATGAACTATGAGATAAGCATGGGCGAGGTAAGACCCTATTGAGATAGTAGTCTAGTAAGACTACATGAACTATGAGATAAGCATGGGCGAGGTAAGACCCTATTGAGATTGTAGTCTAGTAAGACTACATGAACTATGAGATAAGCATGGGCGAGGTAAGACCCTATTGAGATTGTAGTCTAGTAAGACTACATGAACTATGAGATAAGCATGGGCGAGGTAAGACCCTATTGAGATTGTAGTCTAGTAAGACTACATGAACTATGAGATAAGCATGGGCGAGGTAAGACCCTATTGAGATAGTAGTCTAGTAAGACTACATGAACTATGAGATAAGCATGGGCGAGGTAAGACCCTATTGAGATAGTAGTCTAGTAAGACTACATGAACTATGAGATAAGCATGGGCGAGGTTAGACCCTATTGAGATAGTAGTCTAGTAAGACTACATGAACTATGAGATAAGCATGGGCGAGGTAAGACCCTATTGAGATAGTAGTCTAGTAAGACTACATGAACTATGAGATAAGCATGGGCGAGGTAAGACCCTATTGAGATAGTAGTCTAGTAAGACTACATGAACTATGAGATAAGCATGGGCGAGGTAAGACCCTATTGAGATAGTAGTCTAGTAAGACTACATGAACTATGAGATAAGCATGGGCGAGGTAAGACCCTATTGAGATAGTAGTCTAGTAAGACTACATGAACTATGAGATAAGCATGGGCGAGGTAAGACCCTATTGAGATAGTAGTCTAGTAAGACTACATGAACTATGAGATAAGCATGGGCGAGGTAAGACCCTATTGAGATAGTAGTCTAGTAAGACTACATGAACTATGAGATAAGCATGGGCGAGGTAAGACCCTATTGAGATAGTAGTCTAGTAAGACTACATGAACTATGAGATAAGCATGGGCGAGGTAAGACCCTATTGAGATAGTAGTCTAGTAAGACTACATGAACTATGAGATAAGCATGGGCGAGGTAAGACCCTATTGAGAAAGTAGTCTAGTAAGACTACATGAACTATGAGATAAGCATGGGCGAGGTTAGACCCTATTGAGATAGTAGTCTAGTAAGACTACATGAACTATGAGATAAGCATGGGCGAGGTAAGACCCTATTGAGATAGTAGTCTAGTAAGACTACATGAACTATGAGATAAGCATGGGCGAGGTAAGACCCTATTGAGATAGTAGTCTAGTAAGACTACATGAACTATGAGATAAGCATGGGCGAGGTAAGACCCTATTGAGATAGTAGTCAAGTAAGACTACATGAACTATGAGATAAGCATGGGCGAGGTAAGACCCTATTGAGATAGTAGTCTAGTAAGACTACATGAACTATGAGATAAGCATGGGCGAGGTAAGACCCTATTGAGATAGTAGTCTAGTAAGACTACATGAACTATGAGATAAGCATGGGCGAGGTAAGACCCTATTGAGATAGTAGTCTAGTAAGACTACATGAACTATGAGATAAGCATGGGCGAGGTAAGACCCTATTGAGATAGTAGTCTAGTAAGACTACATGAACTATGAGATAAGCATGGGCGAGGTAAGACCCTATTGAGATAGTAGTCTAGTAAGACTACATGAACTATGAGATAAGCATGGGCGAGGTAAGACCCTATTGAGATTGTAGTCTAGTAAGACTACATGAACTATGAGATAAGCATGGGCGAGGTAAGACCCTATTGAGATAGTAGTCTAGTAAGACTACATGAACTATGAGATAAGCATGGGCGAGGTAAGACCCTATTGAGATAGTAGTCTAGTAAGACTACATGAACTATGAGATAAGCATGGGCGAGGTAAGACCCTATTGAGATAGTAGTCTAGTAAGACTACATGAACTATGAGATAAGCATGGGCGAGGTAAGACCCTATTGAGATAGTAGTCTAGTAAGACTACATGAACTATGAGATAAGCATGGGCGAGGTAAGACCCTATTGAGATAGTAGTCTAGTAAGACTACATGAACTATGAGATAAGCATGGGCGAGGTTAGACCCTATTGAGATAGTAGTCTAGTAAGACTACATGAACTATGAGATAAGCATGGGCGAGGTAAGACCCTATTGAGATAGTAGTCTAGTAAGACTACATGAACTATGAGATAAGCATGGGCGAGGTTAGACCCTATTGAGATAGTAGTCTAGTAAGACTACATGAACTATGAGATAAGCATGGGCGAGGTAAGACCCTATTGAGATAGTAGTCTAGTAAGACTACATGAACTATGAGATAAGCATGGGCGAGGTAAGACCCTATTGAGATAGTAGTCTAGTAAGACTACATGAACTATGAGATAAGCATGGGCTAGGTAAGACCCTATTGAGATAGTAGTCAAGTAAGACTACATGAACTATGAGATAAGCATGGGCGAGGTAAGACCCTATTGAGATAGTAGTCTAGTAAGACTACATGAACTATGAGATAAGCATGGGCGAGGTAAGACCCTATTGAGATAGTAGTCTAGTAAGACTACATGAACTATGAGATAAGCATGGGCGAGGTAAGACCCTATTGAGATAGTAGTCTAGTAAGACTACATGAACTATGAGATAAGCATGGGCGAGGTAAGACCCCATTGAGATAGTAGTCTAGTAAGACTACATGAACTATGAGATAAGCATGGGCGAGGTAAGACCCTATTGAGATAGTAGTCTAGTAAGACTACATGAACTATGAGATAAGCATGGGCGAGGTAAGACCCTATTGAGATTGTAGTCTAGTAAGACTACATGAACTATGAGATAAGCATGGGCGAGGTAAGACCCTATTGAGATTGTAGTCTAGTAAGACTACATGAACTATGAGATAAGCATGGGCGAGGTAAGACCCTATTGAGATAGTAGTCTAGTAAGACTACATGAACTATGAGATAAGCATGGACGAGGTAAGACCCTATTGAGATAGTAGTCTAGTAAGACTACATGAACTATGAGATAAGCATGGGCGAGGTAAGACCCTATTGAGAAAGAAACTGTACAAAAATATAGATCTGGAGAAGAACAATGCCTCCTCTTAATTATTTTTTAGATCAATCTTCTATTTTCAAACCAGTTCAAAGACACACAAGAAAAAGCAAACCAATCAACGAAAAATGGATATGATTTGAGACCAGCAAACCGCTTACCCAGCGGGCATAACACGTGGTATTGACGTGGTATGCCCGCTGGGATATTAATTCTATATTAACATTGTTGGTGGACATCTTTGGAAAATGAGAACTTGAGTACAGGAAATGTGTTTATCTTTGCAGGAATGCAGGAGAACAACAAAACTTAAAAGTACATTAAATATGTGTGTTCCAGTCAAAGAAAGACATGCAATTGAATTCATAAACAGATTTGGCTCGTGTACGCCAATAACTATTGGTTGATTCGTCTTCAAGTGCTTAAAACAGATTGCTGCCGGCAGCTGGACTTGAGACAAGAAACTATTCGAGTATTCTCAAAGCATCCACAAGGGAATAGGTTCGTAAAACACGCGCCATTACGGATCCCACTCATGTTTCCGGTTGTTATTTTTTCAGAAGCTTGGTTGTCTCCTCGGTGTACGATCTCATTAAACGAGGAATTCTTCCCTGGTGCTTGCTGGTGGCGGGCGGGGACATGGAAGACGAGCCCGCGGAGGACGAAGCGCTGGACAGGTTGTGGACCGCAGCGCTCTCGTTGGTACTCACGTGCAGCAGGGGTGAGTCCGAGATGTCAGAATTGTTGGACGAGTCGACACTCTCTTGTCTGCCCAACAGTCCACCGTGCCGCCCTTGGCGCTGTGTGGCGCCCTGTTTCGGCCCGTCATTCTCTTTATGCAGGGCCTTTTGCGTAAAAAATAGAGCTCCTCTTCTCTCACTGTCTCTTGCTGGTTGGTGACTCCTTGGCAGAGATCGTTTTCTTTGGTGAACAGCGATTTTGCTTGCATGCTCTGCGGGTTGAGATCTGTACGAATCGGGAATATCCACAGTCTGGTGATATCCTTTTTTCCACGAATCGTATTTGGGGTTTTGCAGACGTCTTTTGGCATTGGCAGAATAATTCTCGTCCACTGATTCATCTAAGCTTATCGATTTCGGTATATCTGCCATCGGAAAAATTTTCGGCCTGGCGTCCAGCGGGGTTTGCGTCAGAAACAAGGCCAGCTGAATTGGAAGAGGACTTTGTGATTCAGCAGATGGGCACGTTTTTTCTGGAAGTTGCATTGAATTGACATGTGTGTGCTGTCGTGGCGCTTCGTTGGGGTTGTAATCGAGTGCAGCAGACGATCTTTCTGCAGATTCTTGTTTTGCAAGTTCGTTTAGGCGGAAATCTTCAGTATTACCTCCCGACAAAGAGTCGTATGCTTCGTCCAGAGCCTTACCAGCGTCGCATTGCTGATACGGTGATATGTCGTTGTTC
This sequence comes from Anisus vortex, assembly GCA_949126835.1. Taxonomy (NCBI): domain Eukaryota; kingdom Metazoa; phylum Mollusca; class Gastropoda; family Planorbidae; genus Anisus; species Anisus vortex. The sequence continues at coordinate 27,298,924 of OX421493.1, forward strand.
TGAAAAGCGTCCGCGTCAAGCGTCTCTTCGTTGGTCAAAGGAAGGCGCTCTAAGGACACCGCTCTCACGTCTTTCGTTATACGAGAGTGTTGAGTACCAAAGTTATGAACGGCAAGGCCTGTCAGTCCGTGCCTCAGATCTAGACTCAGTTTACGGGAGACCGGCGTCCGGCTCACGAGTGAGTCTGAGAAAGACATACTCCGTTGCATTGGCGAAACGACGGAGCCCTTTTCTGTCCGGCCAGGTAAGGCAAGAAATATAGAACATTTTTGGAAGACGGGTAGTACTTCGTCTAAAATCTGCATATCTACCTGTTTTATATCACAGTAATCGTGGGAGGTAACCTGTTTGTCATTGTTTGAGGTGATCTCTTCAGTGCAAACGTCCGCTATATCCTGACACTGGTTGGGGCAAACCATTTGGGCGCTGATGGCTGTTTTTTTAATGGCGGAAGATAGCCTGACGGGAGAGTGGCTCTTGATGGCGCTCTTGATGGCGCCGCACTGGCACCGGGGCTGGGCTTGGTGAAAAAAAACGACGCTTTTAGGGTCGATCTCCGTGCTCGGGACGTCGGGGAAGGCGACGTGCTTGACCGTTTCTGGGGTCAGCAAGGGCTCGCACACGCCCAACGTCAGAGAGCACAGGAGCGCGGGACCGCCTCCCGATTCAGCCCATTCACTTTCGCTGACTCCCGGTGGGGCGATACCGTGCCCTACCCAGCCCTCCGACCCTGGAAGGTAAGGAGAATGGTGGCGGCATGTCGGGAGATGCTGCAGCTGGTCCTCTGTGGTCCTCCAGTTTTCGACCCTCTCTCGAGCCTCCCTGCGTTCCTCCAACTGTTTAAGGTACTCGGCCATCTGCTGCACTCTTTCCTTCTTATGCAGGTTGAAGGGTTCTCGTTTCAGCTGCAGGTACATCTCAAACATCTTGTCCTCCTCCATCTCGGCCTGCTCACGCTTCAGGTAAGTGATGATTCCTATCACGATGCCCATAGAGTAGAACAGGAGGGTGACGACGATGTACAGCAGGGAGTGCATTCCATCATTGCCTGAAACAAAACAGTAACAAATGGTTTGAACAAAAATCGTTTATGTACGAGTGTATCAATCAATCAATATAATCTAAACTCTTTCTGCCTTTCTGATTATCACTCCATTTAATCTATCTATCTATCTCTCTATGAGATAATCTAATGTATTTGTCAATAAAATATAATCTTATCTAGTCTATCTATCTATATACATATCTATTTATCTATCTACCTATCTAATCTAATATATCTATCTATCAATCAAATCTAGTCTAATCTAGTCTATCTATCTAGTCTAGTCTAGACTAATCTATCTTTTTTAATATCAATATAAAAATATATTAATCTATTATTCTATCTATCTATCTCTATATCTGCTTGCATGTGACCCTGTCAGTCTATATATTTGTATTTCTGTCTATCTATCTATCTATCTATCTATCTATCTATCTATCTATCTATCTATCTATCTATCTATCTGTCTGTCTGTCTGTCTGTCTGTCAATTCAGTCCACTTCAAACCATATATCCGATTCTCCATACGTCTATCCATCCACACATATTTGACACCCTCTAAAATAATGACACCATGCCACCATTTAACTTACCATCATTGAGAGTGTCTAGTGGCGCTGTGCCGTTCAGGCACGTGATGTTTCCTATAGCTGGCATATCGATATTTAACAGCTCCTGATTGGCAGGCTGGAATATCACGTGTTGAGATAGTTAACCAAGGGCACTAACTCCATGACCACCTAAAAATAAAGACAATTTTTGCAGTTAAAAAACAAACTTACAGCCAGTTATTAACTTACATGTTACAGATGCTGCTTCTATACAAAGAATATTGTGCCCTTTCCTAATCTGTGGTTTGAATTTAGACTTGCATTTAAATATTTTTTGATTCGTAACATAGGCTAATTTTGGCCATCCGGGAGACTTTGGGCCATTAAGGACAAACTATTTTAGAGAACAATAAATTCACAAATAATATAATTTAAGGTTTTTCAAATGTCTTTAGTACATAATTAAGATAGCTATTTTGCAATTTTTTGTACGGTACACCTAATATTTGCTGAGGTACAGACATCATCAAGATGGCCGCCTGACATGTGATTTTAATCATAGCCAAGACAACCTGTATAATATCTGAACACAGGACATGGTGACCTAAATCAAACCCTACAGTTTGGGTTGTTATTTTAAATGTCTCGAATTGGTATCGATGCCACACATTTTTGGGAGGTGCTCCAACTTTGTTTTAAATTCTAGATAATACAACAGCTGAGCATTGTGCTGGCTACACAAACCATCTAGTAAGTCATGTCCTCTCTAACTCCATAATCCTAAGGACCCAATTTTAGTCACTTAAAAAAATACATTAAATTGTATGACGTTACTGTCACCTTACAAGGAGAATCAGTTGAATATTGGTTAAATTGCCGGCTTCCATTGTAAATAGTCCCTAAGAACATTTGTCAACATTAATGTTCTTGGCATAATGAAACGTTAGAAGCTATAAAAATACTTTAGCTTTCATTCATACAGAGTTAAATTTAAAAAACCTTTTCAAAACAGATAGAATTGATCCTGAAAAAGGCGCTGTGATTTGGTTACCAGTGATTTGTTTTTAAAACGCATTTTTAATTCATTTATTTGTATGTCTCTCTTTCTGTTTTATCTTTCGAATCGATCTTTCTGATTATCAATCGATCTATTAATATATCATTCTATCAATCTATCAATCTATCATTCCATCAATCTATTAATCTATTATTCTATCAATCTATTAATCTATCATTCTATCAATCTATTAATCTATCATTCTATCAATCTATTCATCTATCAATCTATTAATCAATCAATCTATCAATCAATCAATCCATAAATCTATCAATCTATCAATTTATCAATCAATCTATCAATCTATTAATCAAGCAATCAATCTATTTATCCGGGGGTCTCCAAATTTGTCAGCCCGAGGGCCGCACTAATTATCAAACAGCAGTTCGGGGGCCGACTACACACTCGAGGTCCAAATAAAAAAGAATCAAAATATATATTTTTTTAATATTTTATTTAATATATTTTTATTCAGTTATTATTTAATACCACATTGATACAATAATACACCTGTATTAGTGGGAATGGATTAAGTTGTTTCATGGATTCCAAAGCAGCAGACATTTCTGGCTTTAGAGTTGATGTTCCTAGCATCAACAGTGACCTGAGATTATCATCAGACAAGTTTGTTCTCAAATTGTTCTTCTCGTATTCCATTCTTGAATATGTTTGTCACAAAGGTATGTTGTTCCAAAAATTGAAAGATACCGTGATGCACAAGTTTTGACATTAGAAAAGTCTTCCTTGGGCAAAAACTAGTAAAAACCCACCAGTCCTTCTTTAAACTTGTCCCTATGGAGGTCATTTGTTTGAAACTCAATGACCTCTACCAACAGTTCAACTGGGCAATTGGGCACAACTGCTTTAAATAGGGTTTGAAACAGTCTCACTTCTTCTGTCTTTGATTCCAAGTCAGAAAACCGCTCCTGAAACTGCCGCTGGAAGTTATTGATGATCTCGCATGCAAATGACGAGGGGAACTCAGCTGTTGCTTCAGCCATGAAGACCTTGCACTGCTGAAAGTGCTTCAAGTTGTTGGCCTGTACTTGTTCTAAAAACAAGACAAAGCCTTTAGGTTGGTGTATAAATCAGAAACTAGATTTTCATTTCATTGTAGTTTTAGGTTCAGAAAATTGTAATGAGTTATAATCTGCAGCAAAGGCCAATTTCAATAATAATAATGGTGATGACATTTGTATTGCGCTGCCAACAAACATAATGCAAGCTCAAAGCGAATTTAAAATAACTACTAAGAACACTGATACAATCTATAGGCCAAGAGACACAAAATTAAATGATAAGTCAAAAAACATTACAAACATAGAACAAATCAAACAACTAAAACAAAATAACCGACCTAACATATAGGTAATACAGTAGGGCTCTAAAGCATGTTAACTAAGATAAATATTGAAATAATCAGATTTTTATTTCTGTTTGAACCCCCTCTTTATCCGACAAGAATGGCTGTGGCTTGCCTTTACTTTACAGGAAGTCACATATTTCTTTTCATAACTTAAATACTCTGCTCAGAACTTTCTCACAACTTAGCCATCTTACTGCTGTGTTAGATGGTAAATCTTGCGATTCTGTGTCTGTATCTTTCAACGTGTGTCTGAACTGTCTATGGTTGAACCCAAATGACCTTGTCAAAATAAAAATCTTCACCACATTACACCATGGGTCGACAACCCACGGCACCCGTGCCAAGCTTGGCACGCAGAGGGATTTTCATTGCCACGCGGAAGAACCTCAAAAAAGCAATTCGTCTTTTCTGCGAGAAATTGAGTGCTAAAGCTAGAGATACATTTTAGGCTCTTGGTGCGCTGAATGATTTAGAAATCCTACTTTGGCACACTATTATTAAAAGGTTGCCGTTCCCTGTAGTGCATTTTTAATGTCCATATAGTTAGCACACAAAGCTTGCTGGTGAATAATACAGTGCAGGAACATTGGTTGTGGGATGTTTTTCTCATTACACATGTGCTTCACTTGTCAAACCAAGCCTTTCTATATGTCACTCATGCTTTTTCCTTCTTCTTCTTCTTCTTCATGGTACTGTAGAGTCCCCTTAAGACCCCAGGATAATGTCCCAAATCTAAGGATAATTTCATTGCGATTACTCTGGGATCAAAGTCTGCATTAACTAATTTATAATATTTTATTATAAACACAAACAGTCAAACAACTGAGGTTAATCCAGTCCAAGTTATAATTAGCTAATTTTTTTTTTTCAACTCATTGAAAATATCATCTCCGGTAACAGTGCATACATTATACATGCTATGTAGGGGGCCAGCTCTTGTGTTATGCTCATGTCTTCATATACATATCTAATGAACACATGCAGTTGGTAGGTGGAACAGCTGTCCGGCGATTCATGCGCATAACACACTACTATGCATCTCTATTTTAATTAGGTAAAAACATAACGTCCAATTAAGCGGTGGCTAATCCTGCCAGGATAAGGGCCTACACGTGAATGTCCGTAATTTTTTTTCCTAGATAAAAAGGTCTCCACGGGCCGGATGAGAGGGCCTCGAGGGCGGCATCCGGCCTGCGGGTCGTAGTTTGGAGACCTCTATTTAATATATCAATCTATCATCTATTAATCTTTCATTCTATCAATATATTAATCAATCAATCTGAAAATAAAATAAGATATAAAGTGTCTCAATCTGCACAGACTAAACCGCATGAATAGCAATCTGTGTAAAAATAGCAAACTGTGTAAATAGCAAACTGTGTAGGCCTTAATAGCAAACTGTGTAAATAGCAAACTGTAATATGAATACAATGTATGAATAACAAAGTGCCCATGGATTAAATAAACTTCCTGAGACGTAGAACTCAACACATTGATTACAGTTATCAAATATTGTGTTTCCAGGAATGAGAATAGAATTGGTTATATTATATTATATAGGATTATTACCTTTTTACAACTCGGCACCTTTTTTTACTTGTATCACGTGGTTTACAACAGGCCAATAATATTATTGCACATATTAATTTACGAAAAAGAGGTTGTTGTTTTTTTAAATTCAGAATTAGCGTTTTTTTCAGAAAATGGTTTTAAGAATAAAAAAGCAACCAAAAGTCTTTTTTTTTCTTCTAAATATACAGTGGGATCATTTCATTATTCAAACAAATGTTTTAAATGGGAGAGAAATGTAATTAGGAGCCAATAATCCAGAAACTATCGCTGGTGATAGATTTAAGCTCAGACAGTCAAATAACGCAGAGAAGAAAAGTGACATTAATGTTTGAAATAGTTTCAAAAATGTCAAAACATTCCAATCTCAGATTCATATATGATATGTAGGGGAGAGGTGGTTAATTCGTACCCCCTAAGGAAAAAAATTAATATTAATAAAACTAAATGCTAAAAAAAAGTTTATATTAACGTGAAAACATTTATTTATGACAAAAGAATGAAAATAAATGATTTCAACATGTTATTATGAAAACAAAGAGCACAATTAATATAATATTAATAGTGTACGAGATTCACCCCACGCGCTATTTTTTTGTATCATATATCAAATTGAAGATCTGCATGCCCTGATGACGAAACAATAGGTTTCTAAGGTCGCAAACGATTCTAAGGCTCTTCAAAAAATTTTCAATTTGTTACGTTTTTCATTATACAGCAGCCACTTTCATTACACGCGGCCATTTTTACAATGTTTTTATGAAAGTGCGCAGCACAGAATAGGTATACTGTGGTGCGCAGTGTGACTGTGACGTCGTTGTAGTATTTGATCATTTTCTATATTTGGGATATTCCATTTCTATAAGGAGGGGTTTTTAGGTTCATGTAGTTGTATTTTTTTTCCTTTTAGTTAGTTTTAAGGATAGTGATAGTTAGTTGTTTAAGGGATAGTGATTGTTAGTTCTAAGGATAGGGATAGTGATTGTTAGTTCTAAGGATAGGGATAGTGATCGTTAGTTCTCTATAAGGAGGGGTTTTTAGGTTCATGTAGTTGTATTTTTTTTCCTTTTAGTTAGTTTTAAGCATAGGGATAGTCATAGTTAGTTTAGGGGATAGTGATTGTTAGTTCTAAGGATAGGAATAGTGATTGTTAGTTCTAAGGATAGGGATAGGGATCGTTATATATAGTTCTAAGGATAGGGAAAGTGATGGTTAGAAAGCTGCCACCCCTTCGCTAGGTTCTAATAGGTTATTCAATTAATTTCTGGTAGACAAAATGGCTGGTTTGCCGGTGACATTTGCGCGTATGGTAATGAACATTTTAAGACCTATTTAAAGACGAAGACATGAAAAAAGTAGGTTTTATCTACATATTAGTTAACTAAATAAATATCCAACATATTTATCCAACGTTACCATGCCTGCAATAAGGCTTGACATGACAAAAGACTTGAAAATACGAAACCTAGCAGACATGACGTCACCGGATAGCAGTCAATCTTCTTCAATGAACTGCAATGCCATGCGCCATTAATAGATAAGTACGATGTTTTTAAAATACGGTAGAAATCATCTTTTTTAATATAAAAAAAAGCCTTTTGTTCTTTTAGTATGTCATATCGTGGTTTCTAAAAATTTCAACTTTTTTTTTTTGCGTGGAGCATATTTAATGATATTTAGGTATTATATAATATAAAAAACTCTTAACGTTATTACTAGTGACGTCACAGCAGCAAAAAAAAAAACATTGACGAAATGGCGGATTTTTACTTTAATAAATAGGAAATTTAGGAAAAAATTTTTTTTCGCAAATTTAATGCGTATGTTAACCGTGAAAATTAGTTTCCTCCATTCCTTAGACACTAATAATTGTGCTCCACGCAAAAAAAAAAAAAATTGAAATTTTTTAGAACACTAAATTTAGTGGGGGGGGGGGGGGGAGTGTCGTACTCAATTTATTACCAATATAATTATAGAAAACAGCTCTAAATGTATTTATTAATGAAGTAAACTGGATAGTCAGCACACCAAACAAATATAAATAAGCTATGTTTAACAAGACCTACATAGTATGACCCGATGCACTGGTAAAAAATATATTATCGCTAGTCTAGTAAGGATGCACATGCTTTTACTTACAATTAGATCTTCATTTAAACTAGAGTCTATATTTATGAAACTCCAAGGCGTTATTGTACTTTCTACGTTCATTATGCATTTTATGTCCTACTTTTTTTAGCCGACATATGTAGAGCTTTCACTAAATATAATCTTTTATCAGTCTTCATATTAGTTTTCCATTTAAGCACAAGGATATGAAATTTATAATTTTATCATCATATGAAATTTCCTGTTTCACAAATTGTGCAAAAAAATTTATTTAATGACGACATTAAATTGTGTGTAGTTCTTTTTTTTTAAAATGGTTTACAGTAAACTGAAAAGAGTGTGAGCAACCACATAAAAGATTAGTTTTTTAAAGTATCAATCTATGTCACTTTATCGATCTGTATGTCTATATTTACTAAATATGCTTAGGCTTTCTATCTCTATCTATCTATCTATCTATCTATCTATCTATCTATCTATCTATCTATCTATCTATCTATCTATCCATCCATCTAACTATCTATTTATTTGACTAAAAATTCGCGCGATGTCATTTTTTTACCTCCCCCCAAATTTGAGAATGGCAACCAAACAATTTTCCCCACCACCCCTGTGTATAATACGAGGTTACTTGTTGCCTGCTCTACTCACTGGCTACGAAACGAGTTTTCGTTATGTCGGTGGATTGAACTCACTGCACGCAATTTTAGGTGTGAGTAGAAGGCCATAAGTAAACATAGTGTCTGACTAAGAACTGATTATTAATTATACACCAGGCTTGGACTAATCCTTTGTTGTCAAGGAAACTGGATATTTGCCAATGTTTTGTTCGGCGGCCTGACCACAGAGGCTAGTGGGCATGCTAGATTTGATCATGAAATATAGGTTTGGATTTCTTTACCAGTGGGTTTTTTAAAAACGCATTTTTATTCCTCTTTCTTTCTGTCTCCCTTTTTGGCTATATATTGCTCTTTTTGACTCTTTCCATCTGTCTGTCTGAATTTCTTATATAAATCTATTAATCTATCTATATCTCTCTCTTTACATCTGCTTGCTTGTTACCCTGTCTGTCTACAGATTTGTATAATTGTATTTCTATCTATCTATCTATCTATCTATCTATCTATCTATCTATCTATCTATCTATCAATCCATCGATCTATTCATCTAGCTAACCATCTATCTATCCATCTATCTATTCATCTATCTATCCATCTATCTATCCATCTATCTATTCATCTATCTATCCATCTATCTATCCATCTATCTATCCATCTATCTATCCATCTATATATCCATCTATCCATCTATACATCCATCTATCTATTCATATATCTATCCATCCATCTATTCATCTATCTATCCATCTATCTATCCATCTATCTATCCATCTATCTATCCATCTATCTATCCATCTATCTATCCATCTATCTATCCATCTATCTATCCATCTATCTATCCATCTATCTATCCATCTATACATCTATCTATCCATCTATCTATCCATCTATCCATCTATCTATCCATCTATCTATCCATCTATCTATCCATCTATTTATCTATATATCCATCTATCCATCTATCCATCTATCTATCTATCCATCTATCCATCTATCCATCTATCCATCTATCCATCTATCTATCCATCTATCTATCCATCTATCCATCTATCTATCCATCTATCTATCCACCTATCTATCCATCTATCTATCTATCCATCTATTTATCCATCTATCTATCCATCTATCTATCCATCTATCTATCCATCTATCTATCCATCTATCTATCCATCTATCTATCCATCTATCTATCCATCTATCCATCTTTCTATCCATCTATCTATCCATCTATCTTTCCATCTATCTATCCATCTTTCTATCTATCTATTCGGATGTCGATCTATTAATAGTGTTACGAATGTAGGTTATATTAAATAGAGATAAGATGAGACGGTGAAGGGTCACTTAACGCTTAAGTCCAAGGAGAGGGGAGTAGTGACTTCTAAAATTGTATTTTTAATAAAAACCCAATTCTATTGATTGCAGTAAAGTCTGAACTCTATCCGACTGACCCCTCGTGAAAATCGCACATTTCATGATGTCCTTTTTAGTGGAGACCAATAGAATCCCTGGGGATAGATTACTTAGTTATAAATCCAACTTAATATTAAGTTAGTAATTTTCCCCACTAGTTTAACATTGAACAAATATAAAGATAAACTCGGCGGAAGAAACGATTTATTTAATAACTATATCGTAATAATTATAATTATATAATTATATAATAACTATATCGTACAGACCAGCCGTTTCTATATTGAAGCTAATTGCCACCATTTTTTTTTTGGCAGGCTATCAATAACACTGGACCAGAAGAAAAAAAACACCCACTCTCTTCATGTGACCTGCCTACGTGGCATCTAAGTCCAGGACACTGCCATACGCTGCATCCTAAATGAGTATGCAAGCAAATGAGCGAGGGGAATCAATAGCACTCAACTAGATTATTTTGGGGCGAGAGAAAGGCAACGGGAGCAAGAGAGAAACAGAATACCCGTTCCTTCCCCCTCCCCCAATTTTTTTTTTTGGGGGGGAGAGGGGTTAAAGGGAGAAAAAAAACACTAACCGTAGACCAACACTAGAGTCTTAAATATTGAATGTAATCCACACAACACTAGAGTCTTAAATATTGAATGTAATCCACACACAGGACATACAACATTGTTTCTAATTTGGTTATTGCTTTTATCGTGTTGTATTTGTTTATCCCAATCATTTCTTCGTGTTTTATTATGAATTCTGCGACTTGTGTTGTTTATTTTCTGGCGAATAACTATTACGCAGCACCAGTATTGTAATTCAATACGATTTCAACTCTGCAAAATTTCCCGCCATCTGCCAAATATAAATGGGGCATAGAAACTCTTCGAATGGGTGCCATTTTGTTTTCTTACTAGAGAACAACAGAGCAACAAGAGTTGTGAAATTTGAGAATGGTTCTCCATGGCTTAATTGAAAGTAAATATTGAATAGAAACTGCTGAGATAATTACTGCAAACAACGGGCAGAATTTTCATTAATTGGTTGCTCTACAATAGAAAAAGCAACAATATGCTTCAATTACCTTTATTTAATGATGGGTGATTAGAAAAAACACTGAAGTAACGATTTTGGACTTTCTAGTTTTCCGTAAGTTCGTTGTTACTATTTTACCTTTTCAGAATGTTGTCAAATGTCGATATAAAGGTATTTCGAATATTGCCTTTGCGGTATTGTAATTATTGTTAGATAAACACATAGCATAGTAGATGGCACAGTAACTATTATCCTACTATTATTTTATACAGGCACAGCTTACTTAATAAGCTTAGTCTTTAAAAAACATTATGTATCTTTTTACTCTGTCTTTCTCTTACTTTCACTATTTTAAAACTTTCTTTTTTCTCTTTGCTTTCTCTTTCTTCCTTTCTTCTATGCTATTTTCTTCTTATCTCTCTTTCTTCTTTTTTTTTGTTCCTTTTTTATTTTTCGAACTCTTTCTCTCTCTCTCTCTCTCTTTCTCTCTCTCTCTCTCTCTCTCTCTCGCTTTTGTCACTCATATCTTATATATCATATTATATATAACATATCTAATGGTTCACTTAAAAAATTAATAACCCTATTTTATTCCTAAAAAACATATTAAATTATTGGAATTATATTTTCTCAATAATGGCTTCAAGCCTCTAGTATTAATCAGTCGTAAAATGTGTGTACTGAATCATTATTTTTTATATAAATTAGGTCATGAAGTAAAAGTTAAAAAAAATTACTTGGTTGCACACAAAACAAATTGAAGAAACACTGGACTAGATTAATTAAACAATCAATCTTATACTGGATAAGTGAGATAATGACATCAATCTTATACTGGATAAGTGAGATAATGACATCAATCTTATACTGGATAAGTGAGATAATGACATCAAACTTATACTGGATAAGTGAGATAATGACATCAATCTTATACTGGATAAGTGAGATAATGACATACAAAACTGTATTTAAAATGCAACACATTTTTATTTGCAATGCCAATGTCCTAAGATGTCTTTCCACAGAGTGCAGTGTTATATATATGCACTGCAGGGCACTACATTGTCATTCCAAAAGTATTTAGGCTTAAAATACTAGTCACAACAACAACAAATTAATATAAATAATAATAAAAGATAACAAAAGCATAGCTTTTATGGTACTGGATTGTGTTTCAGAATCTAACTAGCTCTGATGGGTGGCGAAACAGTAAAGCATCTGGGTACTGTATTAGCCACACTTTTTGCTCTTTTGCTGTGGCAAAAAAAAACAACAACTGGTCAACTCTGCTTGACTAACAAACCAAAATGGTCTCAATGGGATACTTAAAAAAAAGATCATTGAAATTAAAAGGGAAGGGGAAGAAAAGGTAGAGTGTGGAGGTAAGATATTTTATTTTGGGGTCGATGATTTAATGTTAGTTAAAAATGTCTACAAACCACTACATCACATTCAATGAATAATTTTTGTTGGACAGAGACTCGAATGTACAACATGACAACTATTCATCTTATACAGGCTAATAAAATTACTGGTAGAAAAATAACCCAAGCCACTTGATTGATCCACACAACTTTCTTTAAATGAGCTCTTAAATATTTTCCCGAATTTATACGCTTTTCATTCGAGGCTTCTAGAACTAGGATGTGGCTTTCATTCGTGTATGTGACGTCACTCAAGGGAAACAAACACTTAGTATTTTTTATGGAAGTTTCCACACCTGTGACGACTGACGACAAAGGGATATCATAGTTTTTATAGAAAATAAATATTGTAACGCGTATAGGCCTACATCACATTATAATGTGTCGAATAAATACTGTAATTCATATCTAGATTATAAAAAAACACGCCTTCAGTGTTGAATTTAGTTTATAGGATCCGATTACATTTGTATCCATACATTTAGTCATTCACCAAAAAAAATTGCCCCCCCTCCCCCACCCCTGGTGCCACACGTGGACAGCAGCAGACCACGTTCCTGTCACTTCTGCCTTAAACGAAAGGGACAGAATCTAGAACTTGTAGCTTTAAAAACGAATTTCAATGCTGAATAGGGGAAACAACTCTCCCTTTTCGTTCTGTGTTTTGTTTTTTGTCCAAAGCCATACTCTCGAGACAGTTGATCAAATATTCATTAACGCCAAACGTGGAAATGTTCAGTTGAGGTGCTGGGAAGATCATGAAAAATTGACGATTCAGGCCCTTTGTCGTTGGCGACCATTCTCGTAGCTGGCTGAGCCGGAAAGAAAAAAAAAGGCGCGAGTTGGAAAAAAAGGGAGAAAGTTCTACAGGAAGTGTCGACCTCCCAACTCCCAAGGGATGGATAATCTACTAGAATACAAACTGGATTTATTGGCCTTTACCTTTGAGAATTTTAGAATGATTACAGAGGTTTAGGTCTAAAATTAGATTAATCTAGCCCTTAAAACTTTAAGACAGAAGTCCTATTCAAATACAGTTGTAATGATACAGTGATTAGACGGTTCAAAAGCTGACAGAAGCAAGCGGTTAAGACTTATTTGTTGGATAATTTCTATCAGGGGACGTAATCAACTTAATGGTACGATTATGAAACTGTCAAGGGAGAACAATCTTAATGGAGCAGGATAAGCTTTTGAATTAATAATTGACTGGTAAGCACAAGCGGGATTATTTAAAATCCATTTTTTTTTACATTTTGTCTACTTCAAATCCAGAAAACTGTTATCGTCTGACGTATGGGTGTAGGTCGATTGATATGAGTGAATATTTTATACACTCAGTGTGTTTATGTAATTGGCGTGCGGGTGCATGTATTGAAGGGGCGTGTGTTCACAAAATAGTTAGACAACTATTCTGTATTCACTAAGCACCAAGGGATAGTGTGGCTATCTCTCTGACCCAGGATTGGAGACATATGGAAGAATAATTTAGAATGAAAACCCAAAGGTTTACTTAATCAAAGCAAATTTAATGATGTATTTTCAAATTTTTTTTGGAAGAGCGTGTTAGACTTTAGAAAATATTAGAAAAACAATTTTGAATTAACAATATTCGTTCTGCTGTACATAATGATTTTAAACGATATTTTTAGTGGTGGAGAATGGGAGGGGGGGTGGTGAGGGGGAATCAATGATTGATTCTATAAAGCTTTTTCCCCAAATGAAATTGGGTGTTGTTTTTTTTCCTTTCTTCTTCTATCAATATTTTGACTCTAGTTTACTTAACTACTGATATATTAAATAGTGTGGATACATGGGCTAAATAAATAACCATTATTATTATTATAGCTGATAGCGCCAGTGTCACCGCACCATAAACGGAAAACACCTCTATAGTTTATCTAAGTCTTCAAAATTTTAGGCGGCTTGTGTAGCATATAACCTTATATTTCACAATTATTTCTTCAACTAGTAAAGTACCCTTCGGACAAAACTGATGATAGGGCTGGTGAAGCAGCGTTCTGTGGCCACGGCATACGAGGGGATGTGTGGCCAGAACAATGCCCAGCCGCCTTTACTTTACCTATTTTATTTTTGCAAAATGTAAAAATGCATCTAAATTGTATTTAATTGTGATAGAGTGTTTGTATGATTGTATGATATATGGCCAAAGAATAATGTTAAAATTGATAGGTTTACACTACAAAACAATATATTATGTTATAAAATGAAACATTTCAGAGGAAAAATCCTGAAACGAATTAACATTGTTGTTTTTTATAAATTTTTTTTTTAAAGATCCATTTAGAAATATGCATATTGAAATGTCCTTTCAGAAGTGGAAAGATCTTTCATAGTCCAGTTTCAATGCGTTCTCCTAGCGCCAAATACTTTCTCACAATGTGAAAAATCTGCAGCAGTACGATTAAGCTTAGTTTAAACCTGTCACCGTCGGTGCGACAATTGACAATGCTTTAATAAAGTATATAATGTTTATGCAACCGCGACGGGAGAATAACTCTAACCGAAAACATTTTTTTAGCTGTTTCTTTAGTTTTCGAGATAGGGCCTATGGTTTCCTGTTGAATAATTCCGAACAAACAAAAAGAGCTTCATGAAAAGTTGTCATTTTCACAATAGTATTCAATATTTGTTTTTAGACCACTGAAGTAGTAAAATGCGTTTAATATTTTTTTTTATCTTTATACAAAATACAATTTAGACATTAAGAATGTTATCAGACAGCTCAGTCATGTTTATATATTATTATAGCCTAGTCTTTATAGGCCATTGTTAATCACCCACTAAAAAGTAGACTGCTTTTTAGTTTTTTTATGAAACAAATGAAAATATTATTTGGACACTTTAAGTCAGGTACCATAAGTTACGACAATCTGTCATCGAAGGTGTTGGTGCGCAAACAAACATACACTCAAACACACACACTCATATACAAAGACGCTGCACCCACTTCCCACAGACCCCACAATCAGTCTCGCTGACAACCAAGTTCCAGCTTTCCTTCTTATCAGACGCATCCACGTCTGCAGGCATTTTGCCGCTACTTCCGCGTTTTTTGTTTCTAGTTTCTAGCCCAAAGTTTTCTATGTTTCTGTTGTAAATCTTGATCTAGTTTCTGTACAGAAATGTTTTTAATAATTTACAAACAACAACAAAACATGCTTCATTTCTAGTTGTTGTTTTTTCGTAGATACATCTAAGACATTGTTGACATTTTCACGTTTTGCTTATTTCAGTCACCTTTCATCTTCCAACAAATTGAGGCCACACTTGTCAAACAATATGTCTTGGGTAGTCTCCTACAAACATATGTTTAATGCTAAAAACAATGTTTTTATCTCTAATCTTGTGTGTGTGTGCAAGCAAGCGATGCATTTTGTAACCCTTTAATTCCCACCCAAATGGCGTTGTAAAATGTAACATTAAAGGAAATATTTGAAGTTGAATACACGCGCCTAATTGCCAATACGTGGTCACGGTGGCGCTCATGGATTGATTTAACCAATGTCTCCGGTTCCAATTTATTTTTTCTTCTCTGGATGTGTTGGGGAGTCCCTGAGTCTAACTAGCTCTGATGATTACCAGTCAGAAAAGAAAAAAAAAATTAAAGGTTCTTTTCTCACAATTCCTCTTGTATACCGTGGGTTACTGTGTCCTGGGTACAGAAACTTGTGAACGCTGCTACACTTGCCCATATGGACCAATATGGTCTGAAAGGAATATTAATTTACCAGAATCATGGAACGGAATGAGATGCAATTCTAATTTTGTGATGTGGTTTTGCCTGGAGTATAGCTCTGAGTAGCGATCCACCCATCTGTCCATCTGTTTGCTCTTGTCATGAATAATCTCGCCTGTTGAAGACTTCAGTGGAGCTGTGACCTTCTTTGTAGGACCCATGGCCTTTTTTTTATGCCATCGTACATGTCTCTGGTGTTTCCATTTTCAGACGATAGCTGAATGCTCTGGCATAATTTAAGCCAGTAGTCATTTGCGCACTGCCTTGCTACTTGAACCCTGCTCCTGGCTGATGTATATGCCTGCAGTGTCTGTTGATTGGGGTAGTGCTTGTATTTTTGATGAGCACTTCGTCTTTCTTCTATGGCGGTGGTGAGCGTGGCGGAGTTGGCCTCGAGCCAGTCATTGTTTTTTGTCTTTTTTCTTCCAAAGACCTGCATGGCTGTGCTGTGTATTGTTTTTCTGAGGTAGTCCCACATTTCTTTGGCGCTTTTGCCGGGGAGATCAGTGTCTAGTGAGTTTGAGAGAGCTTGCGTGAACCCTGTTTTCATGTCTGGATGATATGTCTTGCTCACATCAATGCAGGGTCTGCCTTCTGGCCTGAATCGGTGGATTTTCTTGGGCAACAATTTTATCTTGCAACACACCAGTGAATGGTCAGTGTCGCAGTCTGCACTATGGAAGATGCGAGTGAGAAGAATCTGCTTCAAAGCGGAACGCCTGGTGATGATCAGGTCCAGCTGGTGCCAGTGCTTAGAGCGGGGATGTCTCCATGACACCCTATGATGGGGCTTTGTCTGAAAGAAAGTGTTGGTGGTGCATAGATCATGATAAGAACACAGTTCAAAGAGTCTGTCCGTTTTCGTTCATTTTTCCTGTACCTAATCTTCCCAGACAGGAGGGCCATGAAGCGTAGTCTTGTAATGAATACCATAATTCTAGATTTATATAAAGAGACTAAATTAATCAGTAATATTTGTTATGATATTACAAAATATAACTTGTTTGGCATCTCTATTGAATTACATTTTGAAACATTTTAATTAAAGGGAGATAATTAACTAGTTTTATTCATATTATAATCATTAAAAGAATTAATTAAATGCTCATAAAATGGGAACAAAAAATAATTAATATTATATACTTATCTTGACACTCAAATGGTAATGATTAGAAACTAATTACCATACATGTGAAAGTTTAGTAATACAATTTGGTATAAAGTATAAATGAATGAAACTGATGATTGATCATCAAATATACGTTATTTTTTTTTCGTAAATATAAAACGCTTTAACGATTGTCTTAATAAATTTCCTTTATTTTTGGCATTGGTCTTGCTACGGAGTTAAATTGTCTAATAAATAATTTAAAAAAAATATATAATAAAGTACGTTGAATTTCAGGCTGTTGGCACGAATAATGATTTAGGAATCCTAGTTTGGCACACTATTAGCAAAAGGTTCCGTCCCCTGAACTAGAGTATTTGATTCATATATTTTTTCAGCTGTCAGCAGTGCCCTAAAAATATACTTTGGTTTTTAAGTTCTTATCAAGATCTTGAGTTTAAAAGCTACGATATATTTTTCACACCGGTTTACAAAAGTTGGGGAAAGTTAATTGCGGCATGCCCCTTACAGGAGATCCTTCACTACTCCATGTTTTATTGTAGAAAATCCATGCTTCGCGTAGTTATGGGTCAACGCTCGTTCTGAGATTGGGACCGAAAACAAATTATTTTTACCACACATACATATTATACACACAAACATAAATAGCGTAGCAAGTTCGCGCGGTGGGTGCGGGCCGCATCAGGCGTCAGGCAAATGTTTTGGGTAAGTGGTATCATATTCATCAAATATATTGACGTCCACTAGAGTTCGTTTGGCATAATGGCCAACGCCCTCAAATTCAAAATGAATTTAACATTTTGCTTCGGAAAATATTTCAACCAAGTCTTATACTTTATTATTGTATTAAAGTATAATCATACAATCATATCATACAATCATATCATACAATCATATCATACAATCAAACAATACACTGCTGTGTATTGGTAAAAAGTAAAAAAGATGTGCAAACTAAAGTCATCAACAACTGAAGGTATCAAAAGTAAAAAGAAAAACATTTGCCGTTCGCTCCTACAGTGTCGAACTTCCAAACACAATAATACAAGCGGATAATATTGACATTTTAAAACAAATTAAAGGATATTTCTTCGATTTATTTGAATAATATAAGGTTGATGTAAAGCGCATTCGAAGACTAACTGTTACGGATAGCGCTATATAAAATGTGTAATTTGTATTTTGTAATTAGGAAGCAAATTAAACAAAATGTAGGTCAGGCGAAATATTAGCCTACTAAATTATTGAAGTCAGTACTCGGGTGCCTCTCACTTAGACTAACATCTGAGGTGTTGCATTAGGAAGTTCTGAATGGGGATGTTGTGTCTGTTTGTGGGTCTTTTATTGACTTTATCGACATCAAAGATAAGCATTCTTCGGAGACAGCAATTGTGATACTCGATAAACTCATTTCAGAAGAATTAGCAATTGCCAACTGCAGGGAACAAGGATAAGATTCAAGTCAACATTCTTGAAGTTGTCACGTGCGAAATCAGCTACTGACGTTAGATGATATTTTTAGTAATGTATTATTATATATTATTTTGATTCATATCCATCTTGGATCTCACAAGGTTGTATAAGAATTTATATTGATGTTATTGAATTAGTTTTGATGTTTATTTGACTCGTCGCGATATGAATCTTTTGTGTATAAAGTGATTTAGATAAACTGTACCTTAATATATAGGAAATCCACAATCCTGTTTGAAATTGAACACAAATTTATTCCAACAAGTTGAGATGATAAAATATAACAATACCACAGAATACATGTACCAGTATTATAATGAAACTTAATCAGTTGAGATTCTTCTATGATGAGTAAAGCCGTAATCCTATCTTTAAGAAAGTGGTCAAAAACAGTCCTTCCACATTAGCGCCCAAACTAGAACTAAACTAAACGGTATTCCACCCTCGTGCATATGACGTATTTTATCGCTATGACGTAGTGTCTAGACATATGCATGTTTTATTCCTAACACGGAAACATTTCGGGTTTAAGATTATTTCATTTTAACTTTAGTTAATAATAACAAAACCAATATAATATGGAAATAAATCTACTCGTAACACTCGCCCCCCCTTAAGACACAAAGGAATTACAGACAGCGTTAAGTATGGAATTCTTTGTAGAGTACCCATAAAATGAACCGAATTCCCAAACTATTCGTAAGATTTAATTGACTATTGGACAATCTTTTAAAGATTAAAATGAACCATATATTACATATCCCCTTAATAACAAAGTCGCTATTATGGAATCCCTTATCACATTATCGTATCAATGATTATTAATTAAACATTTATTTATCAATTAATATTTACAATTATGATTATTGTGTGTACAACGTTGACCATAAAACTATTACCACCAATAACCAATTCCCACAGAATTGATATGAATTACCCAAATAAGTGGAACCGATTAATAATTGATAGATAATTCTTTAGAAAATTTAATTTATTTATAACCGATCACTGTATCATTAACTAATGATTTTCAGTTATTATATGATTATTATGATGTCTCAATTATGACATCAAGAATATTTAAAAAAAATTTTTATAATCTCAGCTGATTTAGCTTTTACATAGCATAAAATAAGACATCCAAATTATAACATGACGACATAGAAACAAACAATTTTCAAAACACATCAATAATCAATTGAACAAACACAAGTGTGGATGTATTCAAGTTAAATACCGGTGTGTGTGCAATTGCTGTATGCAATAGTTACCTTTTACCTTACAACGTATGATTGTTTCTAGTAGAATTTGAAGTTTTGTTCTGTAATGTCTCATATTGCAATATTTCAAAACATAGTTTATTTATTGTCATATTTACAATAATATAAATGTTAATCAATACAATGAATGACATAAAAGAAAACATTTAATGAGAAACTGACTTTCATCTTCTGGTTTACCAGTTACATGCGCGACAACGTGTCAGCGACCACATTTTGTTTACCTGGTAAATATACCACATTTAAATTATATGCTTGGAGGAATAAGCTCCAGCGAATAATTCTTTGGTTCTGTTTAACCCTGGAAAGGAAAACTAAAGGGTTATGATCAGTTAAAATATCAATTGGATATGGAGAACCATTGATATAAAAATCAAAATGTTTCAATGCCAGGATTAATCCTAAAAGTTCCTTTTCTATCACACTATAGTTTCTTTGATGCTTATCAAATTTTTGAGAGTAAAAACTAATCGGGTGTTCCAATGAATCATCACCCTCCTGAGAAATGACCGCTCCCATCCCTGTATCACACGCGTCAACGGTAATTTTAAAGGGTTTATTGTAATTGGGTGTTACTAATACAGGTGCCTCAGAAAGAACATCTTTTAATTTATCAAAGGCCTGGTGGCATTCATTAGACCATTTGAAAGTGCAATTCTTCTTTAATAGATTTGTTAATGGACATGCAATGGTTGAGAAATTTTGACAGAACCGACGGTAGTACCCCGCCATCCCGAGAAAACTACGGAGTTGGTTACAGGTTTCAGGAACAGGGAACTCACGAATAGCCTTAACCTTTGCATTTAATGGTTTTACCAAACCATTTCCCACTATGTGACCTAGATACTCGATGGTTGCATGGCAGAACTGACTCTTAGTCAAGTTAATGGTGAGATTAGAATGAGTCAATTTCGTAAATAACAAATGTAGTTGATCTAAATGAGATTTAAAATCGTCACTAAAGACAACAATATCATCGAGGTATGCATGACATTTAGGAATGTCCTGAGTAATGGTATTTATTAACCGTTGAAAAGTAGAGGGTGCATTAACCATACCAAAGGGCATGACCTTAAATTTGTACAGTCCGTCAGGGGTTACAAACGATGATATCTCCTGAGCCCTCTCCGTCAGGGGAATCTGAAAATACGCCGTCAATAGGTCAATTTTCGTCACAAACTTAGCATCACTCACTTGATCTATTAGATCGTCGATTCTTGGTATTGGATAGGAATCAGTTTTTGTCACTTTGTTTACCTTACGGTAGTCCACACAAAACCTCATGGATCCATCGGCTTTAGGTACCAATACGCAAGGGGAAGACCAGTCACTACTACTAGGTGTAATAATGTCATTGTCAAGCATGTAGTGAACCTCTTTACGGATGCATTCTAACTGGATAGGATTTGACCTGTATGGATGTTGTTTAATAGCTTTAGTATTTTCATTTAAAATAACATCATGCTTAACTACACTAGTTCTACTAGGTACATCTCCAAATAAATGGATATTTTCATTAATTAGACCTTTGATAGCGGATTGTTCGCAATCAGGTAAATGTGCCAATTTTTCATTTAGGTTTTTCAGAGCCTTTGTATTTTGCAGTTTGCTTTCTGCCACTTCACGCTCAATTTCGGGTGAATTATTCCCGACTTTAATAACAGTGTTTACCGAGGCAACAACATTTTGTTCTTCTCTGGTAATGTATGGTTTCAACATATTGATATGGCACACTCGTTGCGATTTCCGTCTATCAGGGGTCTTTACAAGATAGTTAACCTCACTAAGCTTAGCCATAACCTCGTAGGGTCCTGTAAACTTGGCACTCAGGGGTTGACCAGACAGTGGCGTCAGCATGAGAACTTTATCACCAGGTTGGAAGATACGGGTTCTTGCGTTGACGTCATAATAGACCTTCATCTTGTCTTGTGCCTGCAAAAGATTAGATCTGACAACTTTTAATGCATTATACAGTCTATTTTTAAAATTTTCCACGTATGTCAGTAGACCAGTGTCTTCAGTGGATGACAACCATGTCTCTTGTAACAGCTTTAGTGGTCCACGAACTGTGTGTCCGAATACCAGTTCAAAGGGACTGAAACCAAGAGATTCTTGTACAGCCTCTCTAGTTGCGAAGAGTGCGAAGGGAATACCACGATCCCAGTCGTCGTTATGCTCGAAACAGAAAGTACGGAGCATATTCTTCAATGTTTGGTGGTATCGTTCCAGTGCGCCTTGACTCTGTGGATGATATGCACTCGATACTGCATGACGAATACCCAGCCGTTCTAAGACTTGGCGAAATAATTTCGATGTGAAATTTGAACCTTGATCTGACTGCACGGTTTTCGGAAGACCATATCGGGTGAAGAATCCGATAAGTGCATCAGATATTTTGTCGGCATTGATGCTACGTAGAGGAATAGCCTCTGGAAATCTCGTTGCCGAACACATAATAGTGAACAGATACTGGTGGCCAGCCTTAGTTTTAGGCAACGGACCGACGCAGTCTATAATGATGTGACTGAAGGGTTCTGAGAATGCTGGTATGGGTCGTAGAGGAGCTACCGGAATGGTCTGATTCGGCTTGCCGACCATCTGGCAGACAGAACATGATCTGCAAAACGCTGTGACGTCACGACGTAGGCCAGGCCAGAAGAAATATGGAAGAATCCTGTCGAAGGTTTTCTGTATCCCTAGGTGACCAGCATACGGTGAATCATGGGCCATATGTAGTATGTCCTTGCGGTATACATTGGGTACCACGATTTGATGTACTTCGCTGCATGTTTCATCGTCGTTTTCTTTCCCTCTCCATTTCCTCATCAACAACTCGTCCCTCAGGTAATAACCTGCGGCCATTGTTTCTAATTCTCCTTCATTCTTTGCTTCTTCTTTTAGTTTCCCGATCTCTGGATCTTTGCTTTGAGCAAGAATGAGTAGTTGTCTAGGCGACAAATTATTTTGATCAGTATGACTTGAGTGACCACCTAGAACATCCGCCATGAAGGTTGCTTGTAAGTCAATCTCAGGTGTTGGTTCTGGTTTCTTTGTCGATTCATCAGTCATCTGTTGTTTCTCCATAGCTCTGGTGATAACACATACTGAATTTTCAGTATTCTTACACTGAACAGAGTCTTTGGTTTCTTTAAGTACAGGATGTACCTGATTCTTGGCAATGTCACTTCCTAAAAGTAATGAAATGCCTCTGTAGGGAAATTTCTTCACTATCCCAACAGTAACAGATCCAGTGAAGTAATTACTCTTCAACTGTATACGATGTAACGGTGCCGTGAGTGTTCCAGCCATAGTACTGATTAAGGCATACTGGCCTGTATGAGTCAATTTCGACGTTGGTACAGTATTCTTCAACAGTAGAGATATATCAGCACCGGAGTCACGTAGAATTTTAATCTTCCGTTCTCTAGCTTGATTATCTATAGGTGACACATAGCCCTCGCTAACATCCGATAGCATGCACTCGGGTAGTTCTCTGCCTACTGAGTTTCTTGCTACACTACTGCCTCCATAAGTAAACGTTTTATTTACTGTTTGTTCATCTGTCACACTCCCTTTGGAGTTGAAACTAGAATGTTCAATAGCCTCGGTCTTCATTTCAAAGACTTTTTCCGACTTTGAGCAACTTGGACATGCGTGTTTCGCCATCTCCTCATGACTAACATCAGATGTCTCTCTTTCAGCTTTAATTCTTTTGTGGGCAGTTTTATTTATGTGAGTTTCAGTTTGTACGGCGATGTGTGATAAAACCACGTTGTTCTTGTTTTTAATGGGTCTTTTCTCTTTATGTAGACTCCAACAATTCTCTTTTATATGTCCATCTTTCTTACAGAATGTACAGGTAATTCTCTTTTGTACAAAACTTGAATTCTCTTGTTTATCGGCTTTTTGTTTACTTTTATCCTCTGTCGATCTTAACTTCCTCTCTGTATTACTGTTTTGAGTCCTCAAACTTGTTCTGTCATTTTGAAAATAATGGCTATGCGGGTGAATAATGACGTATTCATCGGCTTTTACTGCTGCTTGTTCTGCTATTTCAATACCACGATCAGCCAAATGAACTTTTATATCAGTGCGAATCTTCTCAGTAAAATCCTCCATCAGTATGAGATTATATAGTTTTTCATAATCTTTATTCACATTCTTAGAACGTAACCATCGATCAAAATACTTTTTCTCTAATCTCAGAAAGTCAACATGTGAAATTTCTGGTTCCTTCTTGTACTCACGATATAACTTTCGATACTTTTCTGGAGTTAGAACATAACTCAATAGTACTCTGCTCTTTATTAGTTCATAATCATTGCATTCCTCTGGAGTCAAATTCAATACAACATCTAGAGCCTTGCCTTTTGTTAGAGCTGAACGTAAAAGTACTGCTTTCTTATCTTCAGGAAATTTATAATCGATCGAGTTTCTTTCGAAGACCATAAAGAACTCATCAATCTCTATGTTCTCCATGCTTGGTACATGCTTTTTAAACTTATATAGTTCCACATTATTTGTTTCCTGCATCGTATGAGTTGACGAACGAGACTTTGCCAATTCAATCCTTTCATTACTAGCGATTCTTTCTTTTTCCAATTCTTTCTCTTTCAATTGTACTTCTATTCTTTTACCCTCTAATTGTAATTGTAATTGTACTTCTAACTTCTTCATTTCTAACTGGAATTTCATGTCCGCACTTAGTTCATTCACATTCACTTTAAATTCATGGTTATTTATGTCTGTTTTCAGGGTTTCTGATACATTGAGAACCACTGATTCTTCATTATTCATAGTATTTTCTTCAAGCATTCTACCATGTCTTTTCAAACAGTTCTTAATATCTTGAATCAATTTACTCCTTACTGGTGTAACTTCAGTAATATCTATTCCCAGAGAATTTGCCATCTCTTTTAACTGGGTTAATGACATGCTATTTAACTGTTCTGACGTGATAGCAAAAATATTCAATTGCTCCAACGTAAGATTAGCTTCCGCCATGTTTTATATTAATGACGTAAATAGAAGATAAAAAATTTCAACTTTACCTTTCATAAAGTCCTTTGAAATATTTTTACACCACTTAATATTTGTAGAAGATAAATTTTAAGGATGGTTGTATACAAAACTGAAAACAGTATGTCCGAACACAGACAGTGCCTCCCACGTAGACAGAATTTGAATAAATATTTGTTGTAAATCGTTTTCACTAAAACAGTTGTATATTCTCAATTTCTTATACATACAAACTTTAGATCCAGGACTTGAGCCCCCAATCTTTTGTCACGTGCGAAATCAGCTACTGACGTTAGATGATATTTTTAGTAATGTATTATTATATATTATTTTGATTCATATCCATCTTGGATCTCACAAGGTTGTATAAGAATTTATATTGATGTTATTGAATTAGTTTTGATGTTTATTTGACTCGTCGCGATATGAATCTTTTGTGTATAAAGTGATTTAGATAAACTGTACCTTAATATATAGGAAATCCACAATCCTGTTTGAAATTGAACACAAATTTATTCCAACAAGTTGAGATGATAAAATATAACAATACCACAGAATACATGTACCAGTATTATAATGAAACTTAATCAGTTGAGATTCTTCTATGATGAGTAAAGCCGTAATCCTATCTTTAAGAAAGTGGTCAAAAACAGTCCTTCCACATTAGCGCCCAAACTAGAACTAAACTAAACGGTATTCCACCCTCGTGCATATGACGTATTTTATCGCTATGACGTAGTGTCTAGACATATGCATGTTTTATTCCTAACACGGAAACATTTCGGGTTTAAGATTATTTCATTTTAACTTTAGTTAATAATAACAAAACCAATATAATATGGAAATAAATCTACTCGTAACAAAGTCAAAAACGTATTCTGGAAACAGAATTTCCAAGCAGACACCATTTAATGGTTTCGTTCTGTATGTATAAAGAATACAGATGGCGCAATCGATTATGATTTCACCTCCCTTATTTTCTCACAATCCCATTAATAACGACTATCTCTCATGCATATGACATGTAACCATAACAGACGGTGTATTGGCACTTTTGTACTCATAAATTTTTTTAAGGTACAAATAGCTCATTAAATTAATTATTCACATATATGGATTCAGCAATTTGGTGAACACGTAGGCCTATAGGTACTTGCAGATTAGTTTAGCACTGTTGTCCTAGGTTTCCCAATCTACCGGCCAATGAAATATAAGCATCTTCTTCCCCAATATCGTAGATATCC
Source organism: Anisus vortex (assembly GCA_949126835.1). Lineage (NCBI taxonomy): Eukaryota > Metazoa > Mollusca > Gastropoda > Planorbidae > Anisus > Anisus vortex. Next base: position 27,325,024 of record OX421493.1, read on the forward strand.
ATAACGCCACGCTAATACCGATGTGAGATATCTTTAGTGCACGGTCAGTAAATATCATTAAGTTGGACACTAAGGCCTATGCCAGGACATAGAATTCTATATCACTTCTGTCTGAAGGGCTATCCACTAGAGATTTTGCAAACAAGCATTATAAAATATATAAAAAATAAAATTTTCATTGCAGATTGAGTGTTTTTAACATATTATTATATATTATATTATTATATTATATTATTATAATTCTAATTCTACTGTTTTGCTCTTTTCAACTATATATATATAACCAAGTCATTCAGTCCATTCCATAATATCTATAATTAAAACATGTATTTCGCTTAAGTACAGTTGCGTGGATGGCACTGTTCTGTTAGAGTTAGAGCATGCCCGAACTGTACCCTAAATTGATATATACATATACATGTATATATATATATATATATATATATATATATATATATATATATATATATATCAGTCGACCTGATTACTCTGTGCTGTTTGTCCAGATTTTTTAACCATCTTTTAAAGCCAGAATCTATTCATTTTATTTTCTTCTAAACCTTTTAACCTTCAACTTTCGAACGTCGGAGGTTTTTCAAAGCCAACATGAAATAATTGTGTAGACATTGTGATTATCGGTTAAAGAGATCGAATTTGTGAAGTTCTGTGGATGCTAAGCATTGTTTTAAGCCAGGGATCGGCAACCTGCGGCTCGCGAGCCGCATGCGGCTCTTTCGATGTCAAGATGCGGCTCTCCAGTTCCATGCGCAAATATAAAAAAATTTATTATTTTATTTTCAAAACTCATAAATAATATTATACTGCAAATATATATATACTGAAAACATGGTAACAAGAAAACCATAAAAACGAAGTTTTCATTATACTCCCTTTATTTGCAAACTAAGTTTACCATCATGCAATTAAATAATTGATTGACTACTGCAAATGAAACGTACTGAAAAAATATCTGTGTTGCAAATCTCAAAAATATCTCCTTACTCCGTCTGAATTGTTCTAAAAATAATCGTAGCGCAGAATTTTTTTTTTTCTAGCTTTGCGCCGAAAAACTATAAAAAGTTGCACAGGCATTTTTAACGCGAAATTAAAATATTTCTTATACTTTCCTTTTAAGAAATGAATATTGTCATAAGTGTTGTATTATTAAGTTGTTTTAACTGAAAATTTGATAGGATGTATTGTTAGGCGCCACAAATCTGCTGTCCAAATTTCAGCTCGATCAGACCACGGGAAGTGGTCGAAAAATCGAAGCCAATTTTTGCACCATTGACGATTGCAGACATTGCAACTTAAAATAAAGGGAGTAACAAGAAAACCGTAAAAACGAAGTTTTTATTATACTCCCTTTATTTGCAAACTAAGTTTACCATCATGTAATTAAATAATTGATTGACTACTGCAAATGAAACGTACAGAAAAAATATCTGTGCTGCAAATCTAACAAATATCTCATTACTCCGTATGAATTGTTCTAAAAATAATCGTAGCGCATAATTTTTTTTTCTAGCTTTGCGCCGAAAAACTATAAAAAGTTACACGGGCATTTTTAACGCGAAATTAAAATATTGCTTATACTTTCCTTTTAAGAAATGAATATTGTCTTAAGTGTAGTATTATTAGGTCGTTTTAACTGAAAATTTGATAGGATGTATTGTTAGTCGGGGCAAGTCTGCTGTCCAAATTTCAGCTTGATCGGACTACGGGAAGTGGTCAAAAAATCGAAGCCAATTTTTGCACCACGATTGACGATTGACGATTGCAGACATTGCAACTTAAAATAAAGGGAGTAACAAGAAAACCATAAAAACGAAGTTTTCATTATACTCCCTTTTTTTGCAAACTAAGTTTACCATCATGTAATTAAATAATTGATTGACTACTGCAAATGAAACGTACAGAAAAAATATCTGTGTTGCAAATCTCAAAAATATCTCCTTACTCCGTATGAATTGTTCTAAAAATAACCTTAGCGCATAATTTTTTTTCTAGCTTTGCGCCGAAAAAAGTATAAAAAGTTACACAGGCATTTTTAACGCGAAATCAAAATATTTCTTATACTTTCCTTTTAAGAAATGAATATTGTCATAAGTGTAGTATTATTAAGTCGTTTTAACTGAAAATTTGATAGGATGTATTGTTAGGCGCCCCAAATCTGCTGTCCAAATTTCAGCCCGATCGGACCACGGGAAGTGGTCGAAAAATCGAAGCCAATTTTTGCACCATGCATTGACGATTGACGATTGCAGACATTGCAACTTAAAATAAAGGGAGTAAAAATAATCGTAGCGCATAATTTTTTCTTTCTAGCTTTGCGCCGAAAAACTATAAAAAGTTTCACAGGCATTTTTAACGCGAAATTAAAATATTGATTATACTTTCCTTTTAAGAAATGAATATTGTCATAAGTGTAGTATTATTAGATCGTTTTAACTGAAAATTTGATAGGATGTATTGTTAGTCGGGGCAAGTCTGCTGTCCAAATTTCAGTTTGATCGGACCACGGGAAGTGGTCGAAAAATCGAAGCCAATTTTTGCACCATGCATTGACGATTGACGATTGCAGACATTGCAACTTAAAATAAAGGGAGTAAAAATCACTCAACAGAGAACAGTGATAATAAGTGGAGTAATAATAATAGCCAAATAATAATACTTTTATATCCCGTTGGGAAAAATTCTATGCGCCGTCAACAGTTACAGACAGAGAACAGACAACGAATAAAAGACGAAAATGTTTACATGTACAGGTGAATACTGCTACTTGAATAGGTGCGTCTTTAGCCGACTCCTGAAGGTGTCGAAGCTAGGGTTCTGGCAAAGCTTTAGAGGGAAGGCATTCCAGACGGACGGGCCCCCCATAGGAGAATGCACTAGCTTCGCACGAGGGATCTGAAGAGTTAGTGCATCAGAAGACGAGCGGTAGCCAGTGCAGAGATGGAGCAGAGAAGTGATGAGTCTACTTCTTCTTCTTTAGGACCAGCACAGTTCTGGACACGTTGGAGGCCCTGTAGGGAAGAGGCTGAGAGGCCAGCCAAGAGCGAATTGCAATAATCCAAACGGCAAAAAAGGAGAGAGATGACAAGCTTAACAGAAGCTTGGTGAGATAGCGACGGATGGCGGCAATACGAAGCAGGTGGAAGAAGCAGATTTTGGTGAATACGGAGATGTGGGGCTGCATGGACAGCGTGGAGTCCACATAGACACCAAGGCTCTTGACAGTCGGGGAGAAAGGTACTGTTGCGTCGGCCAGCTGAAGATCGGACACTGTGAGGGACACGAGCCTCCGTCTCGTAGCGACGACAAGAGCTTCTGTCTTCTCACTGTTCAACTTTAACTTGTTTTCCGTCATCCAGTTCTTGATGTCCAGGAAACAGATTGAGATGGAAGCAAGGAGCCCTTCAAAGTCTTCAGGCTCATCACTGTTGTAGAGCTGGGTGTCATCGGCGAAAGAATTATATTTTAGGTAGCTGCGTTCCATGACAAAGGAGAGGGGGTAGGTGTAAAGGGTAAAAGAACTGGGCCGAGGGCAGACCATAGCAGACATGAGCAGGCTGGGAGGATAGAGAAGATAGGCATCTGAAACTGACAGCCGCTAGTCACTACTTAGACTACTATATATACCACCCAGCCAGCAACCCAGCGGGCGGTAGTGTTCAGTCTTCTTCGGAGCAAAGTTGTGAGTTGGATGTCCAGAAAAGCATGCACGTCGCGCTGCACAACTGGACAGTTCTAAACTCTAAAAGAAATGCGGCGAGTTGAGGCACTCATATTTAACGCATGGAATAATCTTCCAGAATGCTACAGTGAGGTGAAGAAGTGGGCATTTGGAGTGCTGACGATCTTCTAGTCAACATATTCGTACGAGCAAGCGTTCTCTTGCATGAAATATAATTTAAAAAAAGTAAAGTAAAAAGCCTACTAACAAATAAAAATCTAGAGGCGTGCTAGAAACGGAAAACAACAAGTTATGAGCCAGATTTGGCCAAACTTTCAAAAGGCATTCAAGGCCAATGCTCCCATTGATGTAACTATTGTAACTATCTATTATTCAATAATTATAGTTAAAGGCCTATTATTTGATTACTAATTTTATTATTCTAGCAGAGCTAGCTAAAATACTTTAATACATTTTGTGCGAAACATTTGTATGTTTTATATGAATAAATATTATTTCATATATAAAGCTATTTATTTTAAATCAAAAATCAATTTTGTAGGCCCTTTAGGTAGGCTAATCCTACTCCTAATCAAATACGATAATATTGAAACAAGAAAACCGTAAAAACGAAGTTTTTATTATACTCTCTTTATTTGAAAACTAAGTTTACCATCATGCAATTAAATAATTGATTGACTACTGCAAATGAAACGTACAGAAAAAATATCTGTATTAATAAAGCTAACAATAATGCTAAGGAAAAAAAAGAAAATAAATACCAAACAATAAATAAAAGTTAATAATAAAAAAAAGTAGACAGCAATATTTCGCAGTACAAGAAAACTTGGTCCCGAAACACACTAAATTTGAAAACATTTTAAAGGGACATCATTTGGAAACGACGCCCGTTTTATAACCTTAACATACGGTGATTAGTAATAGGTCTAAGTTTAGTTTAAAAAAATACATTAACGAATTAAACAATATTGTTGATAAAATAAAAATTTCTTTTGAAGGACGTTTCCGCTTTATACATTTAACTTTTAACCCGATTAGTCAAACGGCTTGGGAGACTATTGAGCAGAAACAAACATCTAAATAATTAAACAAACTCACGGTAATTATATATATTGATCAGTGACAAAATGGCGGAAGTTTCTTCAAGGATGTTATTTCCATGCCTAATCCATTCTTTTTATGTATCAGTGGAGATTTTCAATAATGATATTTTTTTGCATTTTTAAGTGGAAACGTCTCATTACAGTTATGCGGAATTGATACATAGTAATCATACAAATTGGGTAGTTATTGTAATGTTTAAAAATGTAAATTTTATATAAGCTATTTAGTAATATAATATTGATAGAAATTTCAACTATCTTTTATAGTTTTATCATTTTAAAGCTATAAATTGTAAGCTATTTTTTAAAAAGGATACAAAAAAGAAACATATTAAAAATATTAACGCAAAGAATACGGGTTAATTGTCTCCCTTTAATTAAATTCTCCAGAAGTGTTGCCAAAACGAGTAAATTTTCTAAATATAACAAGTTTTACTTTAAAATTATTATTTCTTTATACAAATTCAGCATTATGATCTTTTTTCAACGTGAATTTAGATGTATAAAATTAATTTACGTTGTAAAAAAACATTTTATGTATTAACAAAGTCGATTTAAAGAGTCTATTTTTTTTAAACATTAATAATGTAATCCATTATATAATATAATGCTAGCATAAAAGCCTATTATATTTATAACAATAATAATAAAAATGTTTTAGAATTAATTATATTTATGCAAGATAAACATAAAAACTCTTTGAAATGTAATTAGCATCTATCAATTAATGAGCGCATTGTCCTTGAATGCACTTCGCTAATTGTTTAATGTCAGGTAGGCTACACATTTAGTCACTTCTGAGTGGGCAAGTTTAAGTGACCTCTTGGTATGCTTAAAACAGCTCTAATGTGCGATAAAATGTATTCACTAGTGTAAATTAAACGAAAAGCTGAAAGTCGAGCGAATGCCTTGCAGTTGATAACCGATGACTTTCGTAAGGAGCTTCCTTTCAGATTTTCCCGCAAATCGTCACATTTCGATGCCCATTTTTCGGATGTAAAAAATATTTTTAAAAAAGCCAATATCTCTCCACTATAAAAATGATCCAGATCTAAGTAGTTTTTATTAAGTTAGAAGGTATGTAAACATGTCCATGAATTTGAAAGTTTTGCTTTTGTTTAGGAAACTCCGCATTGAGTGCTTCAATGTACTTCTGAAAAAGCTCATCTATCTTAATTTGCCATAAACAGTCGACGTCCAGTGTGAGTCCCATGTAGTTCACTACGCAGCACCGTATGTTTTTCTGACTTGCATTAAAAAATCTCATTCTTGGAGGTCTCTCGAGTGCCACTGAAAATCGTTCTGCGTACCAAGTTAGGCCCGCGTTCCTTAGATTGCCGACCTCTGGTCTCGATAATTTATTATATTATTATATACTATATGCTCACATATTTTGCCTTCTAGGAAAACAGGCCTGTAATTACCAGGGAAAGATTTATTTCCTTCTAATAGTGTACAAGTTCATATTAAGGTTTTTATTGCCCTCCTGTAATGCACTATTGTCCCTCCCCACTTTCATTATATGCCCCATAATATATATATATATATATATATATATATATATATATATATATATATAAAATCCCCAAGTTGAGTTATCAATTCATATATGCCGCAATAGATAATTTTAGTATGTCACTGGTCAAGTCGCTTTGGTATACTTTTCAAGTATTAATTCAATAAAAATATTAAATGACAAGCCAGCTTTTGCTATCTTTTTGTAGATAATTATTAATTAGTAGTTGACTGTAGAATAATGAGCACCGAATTGTAGACTGTATTATTTATTTGGCTAGAGCCCCCATTCAGTTGATGAAACATTTATTTATTACGTTGTCTTGTAGTTATTATATTTACTGCTTCAATTGGTAGTATCATTATTAGTTCATTTTGATATTAGTTTAGTGTAGTCTAGGTTGGTCCAAATTTAAAATATCCCCTGGCAATCTTTATAACATTGATTAGAGTTTATTTGATTTATTCAGGTGTATATTTATGTTGGCTCAAATACAGAGCAAGTATCGTGTTGTTATTGTGTAGTGTTGGCAATTACTATTGTAGTATAAATAAAACACACACAATACTGGAACGTGAAGAACTGATATAAATCGAGTTTTGTAAACAAACGAATTATTGGTTTAATCACAGAATCATCATTTAAAATCCAAATAGAAGAATGATATTTACACATATGGTTAAGAATAGCACATTTCCATATAATAGATAAGTAATATAGCCAATATTCAATAGGCTATGAATAGCCTTGAAACTACTGGTAAAACAATATTGAAGTCTTTGTAGTATAAATCCGTAAGAATTGTATCTCAGAGCATTAAAAAAAATATGTCTTCACTTGTCGATAGATGCCAAAGAACTGATGTAACTTCTTACTGATTCTCATGGGTCTATGATATGGGTCGATACGATACCATAACCGAATACAAGAAAATATATTTTATCATGGCTGATGTAAACAGATAATATATAATAAAATACTAGAGTGCTATTGAATAATCGAGTACCACCGACAACAACGTTAAAATCGTCCATGTTGTCTGGTGACGTAGTTGGGAAAAACCCTCAGTATTCGCTGATGAAACAATTTCTAACATTGCTATATTAGGACCGATTAATATTCATTTAATTATGGTACAATGTATAAATTTACGTTTTGTAACAATATATATATATATATATATATATATATATATATATATATATATATATATATATATATATATATATATATATATAGAGAGAGAGAGAGAGAGAGAGAGAGAGAGAGAGAGGGTGGTGGGAGGAAGGGAGGGAGGGAAGGAGAGAGATAGAGAGATCGCGAGAGACAGATGGAGAGAGAGAGAGAGGTGGAGAGAGAGATATAGGGGGGATAGATAGAATGATATTTACAGATATACAGATTTAGAGCGAGATATAGAAAAAGAGAGACTGATTAGCAAACAGATAAATACAGAATAGAAGAAAGAAAGAACAGGATACATTTTTAATGGCTACTCATAAGGAAAGATTAAGGTTATAAGGTTACCATAACAACCATAGTGTCTCAAGCAAGTCTCGAGCATGACAGGATGTCGACGTGACCCCTCTTCCAGAAAAACTATACAATAAGAAACAGAAGACCGGAATTCTCGAGAAACAAATTCATAAAACAATTCCTTGTGTATGCATGTAGTCAAACTGGTCATAAGCAAACAGCTGTTCACAGATACTGGATTCCTTTTAACAGCTACTTCGACTTAAAGAAAAAATTTCGTGCTTAAAAATCTCAAAATATAACAAGAGAATAAAAAATAATTTCAGTCTACGCCGATAATTTGAAAAATTACTTTTTGAAATTCTAGATATAATAATGAATCAGTAATAAAATGTTAGTTTTCTACCAGCCCTATAGAAGATTTAGAAGCACAATCGATTATTATAGTTTAACTCGTATTTGTACGTGTTTGCTTTAGAATAGAGCATTTGGTTTCTAGGTCACGTAACTATGTAAATAGAAGCCATGATGGAGACATGGTGAAATAAAATTGTTCTTTACCATGTCTCGTTTACACCCAAAATATAAGGAATTTGTTTCTGTAAATCTTGAAATGATGATATTAAAAAAAAGAAAACTTTTTAAGCCTATAGTAATACGACTGCCATTTGTCACCACAAGACAAAGTAAACAAACACCACATGCTTTTTGTCACGTGATTGCAAATGCTCCATTCTACTTTCTCTGAAAGTCTTGAAGACATCTACTACTATCGTCATTAGTTCAATTACTCCGGGAATAAAGACAGCATATCAAAGTTGTAACAATGAGTGAAAATGATCTTCTAATGTAACAATTTAATACAGTATAATCTAAAGACAATTTAATACAGTATAATCTAAAGACAATTTAATACAGTATAATCTAAAGACAATTTAATACAGTATAATCTAAAGACAATTTAATACAGTATAATCTAAAGACAATTTAATACAGTATAATCTAAAGACAATTTAATACAGTATAATCTAAAGACAATAATACACAGAAAATAATTAAATACACTATAATCTAAAGACAATTTAATACAGTATAATCTAAAGACAATAATACACAGAAAATAATTAAATACAGTATAATCTAAAGACAATAATACACAGAAAATAATTAAATACAGTATAATCTAAAGACAATAATACACAGAAAATAATTAAATACAGTATAATCTAAAGACAATAATACACAGAAAATAATTAAATACAGTATAATCTAAAGACAATAATACACAGAAAATAATTAAATACAGTATAATCTAAAGACAATAATGCACAGAAAATAATTAAATACAGTATAATCTAAAGACAATAATGCACAGAAAATAATTAAATACAGTATAATCTAAAGACAATTAAATACAGTATAATCTAAAGACAATAATACACAGAAAATAATTAAATACAGTATAATCTAAAGACAATAATGCACAGAAAATAATTAAATACAGTATAATCTAAAGACAATAATGCACAGAAAATAATTAAATACAGTATAATCTAAAGACAATAATACACAGAAAATAATTAAATACAGTATAATCTAAAGACAATAATGCACAGAAAATAATTAAATACAGTATAATCTAAAGACAATAATGCACAGAAAATAATTAAATACAGTATAATCTAAAGACAATAATGCACAGAAAGTCAAAGATTAAAAACACCCATTCCTATTCAATGATTTATTTACACTAGCTCTCCATCTTGTTGAGTAGAACAGCGGTCAAAGTAAGATTTCTAATTCATTCACTGTGCCAACAGCCTAAAAGTCATCCTCCTCTAGCATTCAATTTCTTGTAGAAAAGACTTGAATTGCAATTATTTTATTTATTGTCTTACGCGTGTCATTCAAAATTACTTTGCGTAACAAGTCTGGTACGCGGCCCGTAGGATGCCAACCCCTGGAGTAGAATACGAATATGACATGTCTTGCTGGAACTAGTTGAACCAGAAAAAATATACGATCAAGTTTTTCTTTATAGATCTAGAAATAATCTCTCAAATTTGTGTATCAATAGCTCACAAAAAGACAACTCTGTAGTCTGTGTAAAACTTTAAAAAACAACAACTTTAAAGTATACAATTAAACAAGATTGTGACAGCTTTCTTGATGGGCTTCATGTTATACTTAAAATGTATATGGGCTACTCTAGTATAATGTAATGAAAATAAGGATATCACATTGCATGAATGACACACCATATATTTTAATTCAGGTTGTACACGTTGAGGAAAAACTACCACCTCAATACGCTGAGATACGCTGTAACTTTTCTCAACATCTGTTGCTCGTGTGTCCGTACCGCTTTTAAAAGAAGTGTTTCATTTGGAGCAGAAAGCATGTGTTTAGATTTTTATTTGCTCCGAAACTCTTTCTGTGTTTGATGAAGCTTGCTGTCTGTGTAAATAGTTGCAGTTACTGGATAGATAGCTGTTCTTTGTACATGCCAAGAGGGTGTGTTTCTTATTGTTTATTTGTTAAGTTATATCTCTCGTGTTTTTGTTTAAAGGGTATCATTTTAAAAAGTCTATACTTGAATTCAGAATTTGAGGATTAGTGAGTCTCGTTCTAACGCTTCTGTTCTATCTTCTATATTTACATTAAGTGGTGAAAAGTAAAATGAACTATCTCTCGTCAACCTTTTAATAATTTGACAAGGGCGTGCCAAAGTAGGAATTTCTAATTTATTCAGCGCGGCAACAGCTTCAAATTCATCCTGCTCTAGAACTCAATTTCTTATAGAAGACAATTGAAAGACCTTTTGGGGAAAGGGTCTTCCGTGTGCCATTGAAAAGTGCTTTGCTTGCCAAGAATGGCACACGTTAGCTAGGTTGCCGTCCCATGGGGTAGAACACAAGTAAAAATGCAGGACTAGACTCAGACCACGGATTGGCGCAGGACGCAATAATCTAATTTAAAGAAGGAGCATCTGTATTATTTAAGGTAAGATAAAAAATTGAAAACGAAAGATACAATGCATAAATATGAAACTGGACTTATCACTGTAAAATAAATCCTACGATATTTGTGTGTATGTGAGTACGGTATAATGGGATTGGGATAATAATACAAATCCCCCAAAAGCCCTCTTAGTATTAGCACCTACCTCTTATATATACACAAGCCGTAACTTTGTTATGTAAATAACAACAACAACAAAAAACTACAACAACACACACACACACACTATTAACTGAAAAACAATTCATTTACCAAACGAGGTGAGAATGTTCTAGACTCTAGACCGAATCGATACCAAGAGGCAATCGACTGGGCTTCATGTCCGAAACATTGAAGATGACAACAAATAATTTGAATTGGCACAGCAGATATATGTCATATCTCGTATATTGTTTTGATCAATAATGTATACATATTTGGAGTGTTTTTACTCCCTTTCTATTAACTTGTATTTTCTGTCTGTCTGCTTGCTTGTGTAGGTCAGTGACTTAAATTAAAAGTGTGATTAATTGCTTTGTGCTGTATGAGTGGTCTGTTTTGAATGTGTTTCTGTGCTCTGAGCGTGTTATGATTTGTGAGAATGTAAGTAATTGACTTTTAATGTAAATGTATTTTATTATTTGTAATATAGATATAGACTTGGGGGACTGTTTGGTATAAAAATGATGTATGTAAATATTGATTTGTATTTTGTAAAAGCCCTGAAACGAGGTTAAGCGGCTAGGCCTTGCGTCATTTTTCGGAATTCTTTTTCTGATTATTTTAAATTGGGTTTTCGTTAGTGTAGTTTAATTAAAGTAATAGGTAGAATTTTTATTGTAGTTTAATTTAATATAGGGTTGTACATAAGGTAAATTTGTAGATATTTAGCAATTAGAGATTTAGAATAAGGATTAGCACTTTAGTCAACAGGAAATAGTCATTTTTGAAATTAGTTAGAGCGAGAGTTAAAGTTGTCATCAGAGACGTCCAATCAGGGGCTATAAATAGAACAATTAATCAATCACTTCCGTCTGAAATGGCCCATTTTGTGGATGACCAGTGGTCAGTATATGGCGTAGTTGTGTGTGGCTTGTTCGGATATGACGTGAGTTGAGATTTAATTACTTTTTAGAATTTTTATGTTATTTTATACTTTGTTTAATTTGATTATTTTATGTATATTGTCCACTTGTCTATGACAAGTGCATTGATGGGAATGGATTAAGTTGGAGGTTTGGGAAGGAACATTATCCGCCATGTTGGCTTCTTCTTTTTAAATGTATATTTCTTTTTATTTCATGTATATTATTATTTTAATGTAATGTAGCCTTTAACGGCCGGCATGGGAATAAGTTATGGTAGAAGTAGATGTTTTTATTTCATGCTTGGTTTTAACTGGTATGTATTAACCAGTGAGTGGCCTAACTCTGTGGTACAGAGTATAGAGCGGTGTTGTCTTGTTCGAGTCTTCATTGACTAGAGCTGGGTTGATTCTTATGTCATAATTCATATTATGTTATAAGATGTACAAGGAGTTATAGGTTCATGTTTGAACTGGTTATAGTTGGGACTATGCTATGTAGTTTTTATTTACTGTATATAGTATATATATATATTATGCTTATGTATATAGATGACCATGTTCTAATGTTTATTTTTATTTCTCTATTTCTATTCTATTATATTGTAGGTCGTAATGTCGGCCTATGTTGGTTTTTAGTGGGGAGTTGAAGTTTGTTTTTTTAGTGGGGAGTTGAAGTTTGTTTTTTTAGTGGGGAGTTGAAGTTTGTTTTTTTAGTGGGGAGTTGAAGTTGTTTTTTTTTGTAGGGAGTTAAAGTTTGGTTATTATTTGTGAGGGTTTACAGTATGTTTAGAGTTTAGATAGTATAGGTTTATTGTTGGGGTTTAATTTGTTTTTTTATGATTTTTATGTTCCCTTTAATGGGACGAGTGAATTTCCATGAATAAACAGTAATTTGTAATTTGAATATGATTTTAGTGTTTTATGTTTAGTGTTCAGTGTTGTTGATCTGTTTAGATTGTAATAATCCTTCTGTCCCAACGGAAGTGTCACGGAAGCCCAAAGTCCCCTCGTGCCCTAGTTTAGATGTATTTAACTTTTATTTAAGTAAATGATTGCTGTCCTTTACCAACAACCCTCTTTAATTAGTAGTAACCATGAATGTAAAATATAACCGCCCTTCCCTCCCCCCACCCTGTTACACTTGCTTGCTTGGATGTTTGTTAGCAAAACTTTGCATCGATTTTCCGACCACTTCCCGACGTCCGATCGAGCTGAAATTTGGGCAGCAGACTTTTCAAGACTAACAATACATTCTATCAAATTTTCAGCATCGTATCCTTTGACCAATTTGCGAATCGAAGACAAAAAACATGGCTGTCTCTACAGGAAGAGACGGAAGTAAATAAAATTTTCGGATATGTTCGTTTTTACGAAATAAATAGAATGAAAACGACACAATATAGCTGAAACAGAGCGAGTTTTCTTTTTATGGTTTTTGCGGGCCAAAGCTAGAACAAAAAAAAAGATCCGCAAAATTTTAGTGTGGAAATTCATAAGGTATGATATCACTTATATTTATTTTAATCTATCAAAATATAAATTAAATATAAACTTAGTTAACAATTAACAAAGAAAGGAGCATAATAAAAACTTCGTTTTTATGGGTTAGTTTATTTTATGTTTAACAATTTGTTATGAGTCTAAAAGATATTCACAATATTTAGCGCCGTGCATAAAGCAGTCCATGGGATTTCTAACCTAATTCATATTTTGGGTCACTACAATTTTAATAATGGACACAGTGGCCGAGCGGCAGCGCGTTCGGCTGGCGTACCAAAAGTCATGTGTTCGAATCCCCATGTATTCAGTGGCCACAGAAACTGATGAACGCTGCTTTACTTGCGCTTTGATCAGTTCCGTCCCACGGGTACTTTACATTTTTTCAGTTTTAATAATAAATAAATAGTTAACTTAAGCTGGGCTCCACGTTAGGGTCTGGAACCGATCGTGTATGTCTCTTACAAAAACCGGACGAGTCTTCTGGCTCCTTCGCCCAGGGCGTAACGTGGAAGGGGATGGGTTGGTACGTCAAGACCTTGTCCGAGATTATTCACCCCGCAGAATGCCGATAAGGCATGCCACGTAACATAGAGTCTTCACAGTCACAAGCACTACACTGCTTCTCCTCCACCTGCGGGATTTTTCAGGATCGTTAACGTGTTGGCTTGCGCGTATTCTTGTTCTGTCGCCCGGTAGCACAAATCCCAGTCTAAAGGCCTGGCCATCCAGGCACCGGTCTTGACGAGGCGGGCCGTTGCGCAAATTTTTTCCTTCCCACCGAGACTCGGTCTCGCCTGTGGCAGTGAAATCGCGGAAGCGCAACAGAGGCTGTCTTCCACATGCGTTAGCCCACCCGTGTGCTCTTAATAGGGGCGTATCGGTGTTTACACACTTCGCAAGCTTTGAGCCCCATTGATACAAAAGTGATGGTCTGGGACCAGAATTGACTCCGTGACCTGGTTCAGCTCGTTCTATCTCGGGAAACAATGGGCCTTTACGGGCCTATTGTAGTTTATGTTTTCTGGCATCGCTCACTGTACTGCCCGGCCCTTGATTAACAATCCTTCATTCAACCAGTGCAATTGAAAGCTGTAGGGTTGCTCAATTTCAGTTAGTACTGCCTTTTATTTCTTGCTGATTGCATTCTGATCAAATATTGCATCACTGCACCGAAGATTAGAATCGACTCCATTTATTTGTTCCATACAGACAGTAGATGCAAGTGCAATTAGGATTTCACAAGCGGATACTATTTTACTAAATACAAAAGGTCCTCACATTTACTGATTTGCATGTTTCTAAGATATATTTATAAATTTTTCCACTAACGCTTTACTATATTAAAAAACATTTATTTAAATATACGTAAGTCTGGTTTGTTATACATAGTAACTAATTATTCCTTTAGTTCTCTACTTACTGGATACAAGCCAAGTCCAACTTATAAACTTTTTGTTCACATTATAAAAAATGGTAGGTTTAGTTTTTTGTCAATAATATTTGGAGCTCCCCTAAAATCTTATCTTATCTTATACATTACAGATGCTCCTTCTATAAAGAAGATTATTGCGTCCTACGCTCATCCGTGGTCCGAGTCTATTTTTATAAATTGCAAAGGATTTGCTTCCAGGACTGGAGGGTTTCCCTGAGTTTACCCAGCTCTGATGTAAGCCTGACATTAGTCGACGTAGAGTAAAAGCGGCTTCATTGTGCTGGCCACACAAACCTTAGTAGTTTACCGTGGCCACAGAAACTGGTGAACGATGAACAGGCCCTATGATCAATTTGGTCCAAGGGATACATTACTTACAATAATAAATTAATGCTAGCATTTAACCGTACTAACAGTTTGAGTTTAAGAAATTAATAAAGACATTTTAAAGCTATGCTTTTTTTTTAATGTACAAGTCCATTATTGATTTTTTAGTGGTACAAACTTCGACGCTTTTGATTTCCATCCAAAATAAATCTTAAGAAGGCAATCAGCCGTTACCTCAAGTTGTCGAAGTTAAAGTTTTCAACTTGTAATAACGTGCAAGGCCACAGGGTGGACAATGCGTTTTCAATATAATGTACGTTCAGTATAAAACGAAAAGTTTGTACATTTTTGATACTTTCGTGTATATACAGCTCAGTGCCATACAGTGCACTTATCTATATTTAAAATTCCGCATTTTCTCCTCTTTTTTGTTCTCCATTTTAATTGCTTGAGCACTCCATGTATATATAGCTCAGTGTTTTTTTTCTTTTTTAGTGACCTTTCTCTACTCGAGGGCGACTAATTATGCCCTCGCTTGCGTTGACTAATTCGCTTTGTATTATGTCCCTTTGGAGAAATAAAGAAATCAATAAAACAAAGGTAGATGTAGCTGGAATATAAATAGAATATATTTGTTTTAAAGTTGTTGTTTTTTTTTTTAGTCATTTGATTATATTCCGGTGGTAAAATTTTTATTTAAATAGGAAGGCGGAACAAGTTAGCAAAAACAAAACAATCTTTCTAAATCTGATCAACTTTTTCTTCAGTTTATCAATTAGGGTACTACTGTCTCATTCGTCCTTTAGCCCCACCTCCCACCCCCGCCACACACTCACATTTACTTAACTACAATGGAAATCAAATTTTAGACCATGTAGGCCATGGGTCGGCAACCCTTTGCTGACTGTGTGCCAAACTAGGATTTCTAAATCATTCAGTGTGCTAACAGCCTGAAAGTTAACCTGCTTTATTATACTTTAAAAAAAAATATTTTTATAGGACAATTAATTTAACTCCGTGGCAAGACCAACGCAGAATATTATTTATAGAGAAAATCGTCAAAGCGTTTTATATATTTGATAAACGTATTAAAAATGTGTGTTTATCATACTTTTTCTTTGCATTTATATCAAATACAGTATTTTAATACTAAGCGTTCATGGTAATTATAGTCTAAACATTATCATTTGTTAGTCAATATGAGGATCTGATACCTGCGAATGTTATTTATATTTTGATCACAGTTTAACTGAGAAGTTGTTTAATGTGTATCGACTTAAGGATTTTATGGCTACTAACCTTAAGCGGAATAGATACGTAGTAATCATGCATACTGGGTAGTTAATGTCATGTATGAAAATATACACACAAATACTTTTAGTCGTAAGCTTAGATCTTTACTATTTAAATAATTTTCAAATAATTGTTACAGTTTGATAATTTTAAAGTTATAAATTGTATGGAATTTATTCTTTTACAACAGAAAAAAAACAAGAAACATTAGAAATATTAGCTCCTTTTAATTAAAAAACGTGCCCACATTTGTGTCAATAGTGATGTCAAATAAGTTATGTTTACTGACTAATTATTATTTCTTTATATAAATCCAACCATATGGTATTCATTACAAGATTTAATTATTAGAGGATTAAAATAATTTACGTTAAACAGTTGTAAATAAACATTTCCTGCATTAATTAATACGTTTTTAAACATTAATAATTAGGCTACAGAAATGACACAATATAGTGCTATATTTATTTTATTAATATTTATTAAATTAATAATACAAATAAATTTGTTTAAGAATTACTTATATTTTATGTTTTTAATTAAAGAAGATGAGCGTTAGTCTGTATCAATCAATGAGCGGTAAAGTGTAGGTGACCTCTTTGTATGCATAAAACAGCTTTCATATCCGATAAAATATGTTCACAAGTGTAAGTTGAACCAAAAGCTGAAAGTGCGAATAGCTAGCAGCTTCCTTCCAGATTTTTTCCTCAAGCATTTTTAAATGTTTAAAATTCAACTTGATGCATTTTAAAATCGCCAATATCCCTCCACTTAAAAAAAAAATATATACATCTAAGAAGTTGAAATATCAAACCAGTTAGGCTTGATGCGATATGAAAAAATGAGTCCATCAATTTGAATGTCTAGCCTTTGATTAGAAAACTCATCTTTGAGTGTTTCAATGTACTTCTGAAAAAGCCCAACTATATATGTTAATATATGTCATAATATAGGAATGTACATGTAGTTAAATGTTTTGAAATTGATTTCATGGCAAGATATGTCCAGTATAAATGCAAATCCAATCCAATAGTGCTTGTAAATGCAACTTCGACTCAAATGTGTCGTTATGTCATTCAGAAACATCGGCTTCAACTGTCAGTATTCCTCATTCAGAACCAGAAAATGTTGTTGTTTCTTTCACCAATAAAATATCCACCTCTTTGAAGTCTCTCGCGTGCCATTGAAAATTGCTTTGTTTGCCAAGTTTGGCACGCGAGCCTTAGGTTGCCGATCCCTGATGTAGGCTACGTCTGTATGGCTAGTAACGTTCACCCGTTGCCGGCACACTTGAACTCCTGTATGACGAACAGCAAAGCCAACAACAACATCAAACAGAAACATAACATAACGCAATAACGAACAATAACATGTGGCGATGGTTCTAGATGACCTTGAAGTTTATTGATTGGAGAAAAAAATCTTTAAAAAAATCAATCAATCAATCGATAGAAGCTGACATGGGATTTAGCACAACATTTTAATGTGTATTTTGAAATCCATATTTCATGTTTACATCTGTAACTGTTATAAAATTGCTTCTAACCTTTAGCCATGGATCACAGATAGGAAACTAGCCCCATCTATCTATCTATCTATTTATCTGTCTTTATATATTTGTCTAAATATATATTTATCTATCCATCTATATATTTATCTATCCATCTATCTATTTTTAATCTATCTATCTAATTACCAATCTACCTATTTAATTCTGAATCTGTCGGTTTGTCTATAAATCTATCAGTATCTATCTATCCATATATCTAACCACCCATCCGATTACCTATCTATCTGCGTGTTTGTTCCTCACACTCTATTCATCTATATAGTCTCTCTCTCTCTCTCTCTCTCTCTCTCTATTCATCTATCTATCCATCCATATATCCATCCTTCCATCCATACATCTATCTTTTTCTCATACATGGGCCCGTTCGCCTGGAATCCCCTCCCACTACAGCTTCGACAGAGCCCTAGCTTCGACACCTTCAGGACGGTGAAGATGCACCTATTTAAATAGCAGTTAATTATTTTTCATGTATATATTTTCTTTTTTATTAGCTGTTTGTACTCTGTCTATGACTGTTGACAGTGCATAGAACTGTCCTCAATGGGATATGTGCTATATAAGCTTTTTTTTTTCTATCCCATCTGTCTATCTATCTATACATCTATCTAGTCTCTCTCTCTATCTATTCACCTATCTATCCTTCCATCTATCTATCTATCTATCTATCTACCCGTCCTTCCATCCATACATCTATCTATCTTTTTTTCCTATCCTATCTATCTATCTATCTATAAGTCTGAGTATATCTGAGTTAGTTTAACTCCGTCTAACTGCCTGAATGTTTGACTGTCTATCTATTTGGTCTACTTTTCCGACAGAGTCGATTTGTTTCTTGAAGTCGACTATGATCACGGAAAAGAGCAACAACCCCGCCACCCCTTAGTGATAAATAGATATTTACAATAATTACGGACCACTTTTTATCTGTGAATCGATCATATATTCACCTACTCTTATATTGAGTAATTCCGTCCAATTAAACAACAAGAACAACAATTAAAGAGGGAGAAAAAGTCAAAGAGATTTTTGACGGTTCCATCTGTTCCCAGTAGATTATAATTTCATTGAGTTGAAGCTGTGCTGAGCTAATGTCTAATGTTTATCTTATCGACATTGAAACAGTCTAATTTTAATCTTTGAATACATGGATTTCAATGTGATTTTACTTTATAATACTCAAAATCCACCAGCTTTTATTTCAAACAATATATATGAATGACTATATGAATTCGTTGATTTTCAACTCATCTGTTTCATCAACTGGTACATAAGATTTTCGGTGTGGATTATGTTCCCCCCTCCCCCCTTGCGCTTTTTTTTCTTCTCTAATTTTATTTATTTCAAAAGTTCTTCACCGAGTTTTAACTGTATGTATGGGAATCTCTCTCTCTATCTCTGTCTCTGTCTCTGTCTCTGTCTCTCTCTCTCTCTCTCTCTCTCTCTCAATGTGTATTGTACAACGAGGACATCAATAAGGTAATAAGTTAGTATTTGAAAGCTGAAAACGTGTTTCGAATTGTTGAAAAATAAACGCTTCTAAAGCCATATGTTTTAACAGGTGTATATTTACATGAACAAGGCCTGGTCTATGTCTATTGTCTTTTGGGATTCTGGACTTCCTTTTTATCTCTTGCTCTCTCTCTCTCTCTCTCTTATTCTTCCCCTTCTCTCTCTCTCTCTCTCTTCGTCTCTCTCTCTATCTTTCTCTCTCTACCAGTACCACATTCACCATTTCATTTAAACAAGTAGATTTCTTTAATTTTTCTATTTCACTTAGCCTGCCCAACCCCCACAGCCAACCACTACACCGACTCAATTAATGCCTAGTTCGATCTACCTTGAAAGGTGGAAACCAATCACAAAACAAAGCATATCATTGAGCTATGGTAAGGTCCCGGGTTCGAATCCTTGTGAAGGCTAGGCTGCATTCCCGGGTACGTAGGGTGTCTTGGAGTATACACAGCTCTGTTGGGTAACTGTCATAGTTCAGGCAAAGTAAAGGTGGCGGGGCATTGTGCAGACCACACATCCCCCCTAGTGCGTCTTGAAAAATCTTCGAAAGGCTAAATAAAATGGCCTTTAAATGATTTATACGAAAAACTGTGTTTTCATGGGTGGTTTATTTATCTTCACATTAACATTCAGCCACAACATGTCATTGTTAATCCAATGCTTTAAATAATTACAGAAAACATTTCAATAAGCAGTAACACTAAAACAAAAATAAAATAAAACTACAGTGATGCCTACTACACAACACAATGTTGAGAGTTGAGAGTGTGTAAATATATAGGCAAGAGAATATCTCAAGTGTTTTTAGAGGTTTGAGAAAACGCACTAGCACAAGTAAGTGACCCTTTATAATATTAGAGTTAAACGTAATCGTATATTTTTTTTATATGTAAACGCGAGCATATCCTGGTTAAACTTCAAAGAGAAGTTATATATTCGTATGTTTTAAAATATTCATTATATTATTATATCCCTCCATCGTTTTCTGGCTATCAGTCTAACGTTCTAACGGGATGAAAGGGAAATAATAATTGTTTGTTCTTTTGGCTCTGTGCATGTCATTTTAGGCTAGTCAATCTCCGCGCCTCAAAGCCCATACCCATGTATTTCAGTTGCCTATTTGTGGCAATCGGCTAACCCTAAATGCTGAAAAATTAATTTCAGAAAACCTAATCTAATCAAACAAATTGAAAAAACTGTTAATCGTCTGTTGAGTGCTGTTTTTAGTATGTGTGAAACATTTTAGATATTGAGTTCAAATAACGATGAAAAAAAAAAGTTTATTTTAAAAAACGTTAGTAATCAACGCATTAATATATTTGTTAAGTTTAAGATAATGGAAAGTATATAATGCTTTCTGAAGACAAATTACTACTCTTTCGGCCTCTACATATATAATGTCACATTTAAAACTGTCTGGGGTATAGGTAAGTGCTGGAGATTTCAGTAGAGCAATTTTGATGGAAGTATCTATTTAACGTGATAGAATGGCCAAAGTTATAAAGGGTGTCATGTATATTGTTTTTCCAAGAATTGGAACACGCAATGTTTATTCTCCTCTCTCTCTCTTTTCTTACTACACGCGATATTAGGACGTTTAGTAGGAAAACGAAAGGTTCTAGGTAATGCTGGGATTCTGTGTTGATCTCAAATTCTCAGAGTCTGGGAACGACTCATTATTTAATAGGGGAAGTTCATATCGTTTTTGTTATGAGTTTTGTAATGATACCATGGTTTTCACCCCTACTGGTAATGGGTCTGTCCCTTGCACCACTCGGATAGTATTTAATGATTTGTTTTGTCTGAAAGACGGAGAGTTTCAAAATATGTTCTTTTGAGAACGTTTGTGTTTGCACTATTTTATTCTAACTGTACATAATAGATATATTGTATATATTGAACATACCACCTGAAATAAACTATCAACAACAGTTACACTGAAGCTTCTTTGTCAAGTTACTATCCTATTGTGTTGTATACATTACTATAAGATTTATCTACTACCATAATCTACAAGAGAGGAAATGTTGGAATACAAATACTGAATTTGCGCCCAGGACTATAAGAAGAGTTCGTGTAATACTGAAACATAAATACTAATAATTAAAGTCTCCCCTAGGACTAACGAGAATTATCAGCAAGATCTACACAGCTCTGGCCACAAGGGGATTGTGGACGTAACAAAATTTGGTGGTCTCGCCCGGTATATTTGAGTTCTACTTTTCCTGACCTAGGATTGACAAGATTTGGTAGTCTCGTTCGGTAGATTTGAGTTCTACTTTTCTTGATCTAGCTGACCTATAAATATTTTGTGACATTAGTAGTACTGAGAGCGGCATATTTGTGTTTCGTTTTCAGGACTGTGAAACTATTCTTTTTAAAAAGAGGAGAGAACTGGTTTGCGTTTTTATTCCTTGGGAAGTGTGAAGATTCCACGAAGTGTTTAATATTATATTGTGCAAATTTCTGGACAAATCGTAAGTTGGAACTTTATATTTTATTATACAATATATACTACTCTACTATAACAAATATTTCGAACGCTATACTATGGCTTCGAATATATCAAGTGAGGAACTTAATGCCATGTCATTTGCTGAACTAAAAGAATTAGCTGAGTCCTTTGGGATTGAGGCAGGACAGGCAAGACCTAATCGTAATCGTTTGACCAAAGAAATTATGACATGTTTGAACGGGCAGAATGCCATGAACACTGGTAGTGTAGTTGAAGTGGGACAGAACGATATCAATGAAGGTTATGTAGCTCCCAGTGGGGGCGAGGTAATTGCCCACGGAGACGAGGTAAGAAATATGTCATCTAGATCATCAAACAATGAAGAAGATGAAGGGTTGAGTGAAAACCTAAAATTCCAATTAGCTATGAAGAGAATGGAATTGGAAAGAATGAGGATAGAAACTGAAAGGGAAAATGAAAGAATTAGGATAGAAACTGAAAGGGAAAATGAAAGAATTAGGATTGAAAGCAGAGAAAGGATAGAGATGGCACGCATGAACAGACCTGACCATCGTAGGGACAGCAATGGTATGGATATTAGCGCAATGAAGCAACACTTGCCTATATTCAGAGAAGAAGATGTTCAAGATTTCTTTTTGCTTTTTGAGAGGATAGCTGTAGATTATCAGTTCCCTGATGATAAGATGGCTTTATTGTTAAGGTCAACTCTCAACAAAGGAAAAGCATTGGACGTAGTGTTGAGTTTAACACCCGAGGAAATAAATGACTATGAAGTAATCAAAGATAGGGTGCTAAAAAGTTATTCCCTGACACCAGAAAAATATAGAAAGCTATTTAGAGACAGAAAGAAGGCATATGATCAAACTCATGTAGACTTTTTGAGACAAAAGGAGAAAATGTTAGAACAGTGGCTAAGGTCACAGAATGTAAGTGAGTTTGATAAACTCAAGAACCTAATATTGTTTGAGGAATTCAATGATTGTATTCGAGTGGATATTAAAACTCACATCTCAGACCGAGGGGTTGAAGATGTGCATGAAGCTGCTAGATTGGCAGATAACTATGCCATAATTCACGCCAGCATAAAGCCATATTATGCTGACAAACCCAAAGTGCACAAACCAGAGTCCAAGGAGGCTAGTAAACCAAAAGAGACAAGTGAAAACAATAATAAGAACAGTGGTGTAAATAATAATAGTAACTTAGTTCATTTCAGGAAGCAGACAGATGTAAATAAAGCAAAGGTGGTATGTTTCAATTGCAAGAAAGAGGGCCACATGAAGAAAGATTGTTGGATCCTTACCAAGAAGCAAGGTGCTATTCTACACTGTGCCAGAGTGCAGAAAGATAGCAAGCATACAGAAGAAGTGTGCAACACAGGGTCAAGAAACTCAAAAGAAATGCGGCCGGCATCGCCCATAGTTGTGGAGTCGATGGTTTTTGAGAACAGTCTATCTAAGGTAAAAGAGAATAGCTGTACTCAATCTATTATGCTTTCAGAAGGCCGTGAGGAACAGATGGTTCCTGAAGTCCCGGAAGAGGACGACCTATCCGATTTTCGACCCTTTGTCTACGAGGGGACAGTGTCGACAGAAGTCGATGTACTCAGCAAGAAGAAAATACAGATATTACGTGACACGGGTTCTGCTGTCAGCGTGATCCTGGAGGGCAGTGTGCCGTTAACAGATGCCACCAGTACCGGTGAGTCTGTTGTGCTGAGAGGTGCTAGTATGGAGGCTGTGGAAGCTCCACTGCACAGAATAAAACTCGAGTCGGATATTTTTACAGGTAACATCGTAGTGGGAGTGTGGCGCGCACTACCCGTCAAAGGCGTTTCCATGATATTAGGAAATGACATTATGGGCGGCAGAGTCACTGTCGAGCCCATGGTTAAAGTGTTGGAGACAAAGATGGCGGAGGACAAAAACCTACGTCCTGCCAATGAACGCCCAACATGTGCACTGACAAGAGCAATGCAGAAAAAGAAGTCGGTAAAGACTCCTGCTACGCCGTGTAGTGCAACGAAAGATGTGTTTGTCTGTTCTGAAGACACACATGCGAATGAAACAGTGATAACAGAAACACCTGACATCGATTTAAGTGCTACGTTCTTTGCTGAACTAACAACTGGTGATGCAACAGAGAACGATAACATTTTGTCACCAAAGCAGAAATTGGTGAAAGAACAATTGAATGACGAAGTAATAATGCAACTCAGAATGAAAGCTGTTGACGAAAAGACTGCAGATGCAATGGCGGAATGTTTCTACATGAAAGATGAAGTATTGATGAGAAAGTCGAAACCGCTCAACTCAGGTACAAACGAGTGGGACAGTATTCACCAGATTGTAATACCTAAGTGCTATCGTCAAGATATACTGCGTATGGCGCATGATCTTCCTTTCGCTGGTCACATGGGAGTCCGGAAAACGCACCACCGTATCCTCCCTTACTTCTACTGGCCAGGACTGAGAAGAGATGTCGAACAATACTGCAAGACTTGCCACGTATGCCAAATGGTAGGACGTCCTAACCAACGAATTCCTGTCGCTCCACTCCAGCCGATACCAGCGTTCGACGAACCATTCAGTCATATACTCATTGATTGCGTGGGCCCGTTGCCGAAAACAAAAGCCGGTTTTCAATACCTGCTCACAGTCATGTGTTCATCCACTCGCTTCCCGGAAGCCATTCCGTTGCGGAATATAACAACAGTGAAGGTGGTAGACGCCCTGACAAATTTCTTCACACGTTATGGCCTACCGAAGACAGTACAGTCCGACCAGGGGACTAACTTTACTTCGAACATTTTCAAACAAGTCATGGAACAATTAGGGATAAGCCATAGGCTATCAAGTGCCTATCATCCTGAGAGCCAGGGAGCTCTGGAAAGGTTTCATCAGACATTAAAATCGATGCTTAAAAAGTACTGTTATGAAAACGAGAAAGACTGGGATAAGGGTGTGCCTTATGTACTGTTCGCTGCAAGGGAGGCCACTCAGGAATCCCTGGGGTTTAGCCCATTCGAACTTGTGTATGGACACTCAGTCAGAGGTCCGTTGAAACTTCTACATGAAACTTGGCTAACGGACAGTGAACCGATTGGACTTTTGTCATATGTAGATAAATTTAAAAATAGGCTTTATCATGCTTTTAACCATGTGAAGATTCATTTTCCACAGATGCAGGAGCGTATGAGACAGAACTATGACCGTAAAGCTACAGCTAGAACTTTTGCACCAGGTGACAAAGTTATTGTGTTTCTACCTTTGCAAAATCAGCCTTTAAGTGCAAAGTTTAGTGGACCCTATGAGATAGAGTCAAAGCTTGGCGAGGTCAATTATTTGATAAAGACTCCTGACCGGAGACAAAAACAGAGGGTATGCCATATTAATTTACTTAAGCCCTATGTTTCCAGGGAAAAGAGTAAACCACGGGAGGTCCCCATGATTTCGTTAGCTAGAGTCCCGACGGATTTATCTAGGATAGAATATAAGTTTGCAGAAAGTAAACTTAATAATACAGATGCCCTTAAGAGTTTAGATACAAGGCTAGAACATCTTCCGGTAGAAGATAAGGAAAAGATTATTGAGCTGGTACATAAAAATAAGTCAATGTTTACAAATGTTCCCAGTAGGACACATGTCATAGAGCACGATGTAGTGTTAACCGAGGGTGCCAGGTCTATTAAACAGCATCCATTTGACCCCATCAGACCTGAGCATATTAAATTAAATGTAAAGTATATGTTAGAAGATGACATAGGAGGAAAATGTGATAGCAAATGGTCTACACCCTGTGTGATGGTACCAAAAGCCGACCACACACTGCAGTGTTATAGAGACTTTGGGAAATTAAGTAATTTGACAAAGACCGACTGGTATCCCATTCCCCGTATCATCGACAAGATAGAGACAAGGTCATAGCTGATACTCTATCTCGGGTGCTACATGATTGACTGAATAACCCCATACTTCTTTTTCAGATCATCTCACTTATTCATTAAGAATGTGTCATGATAACCTATCATTCGTTTGAATTTTGATTATGGAATACCTATAGAATACTTGTATCATACAGAAGTCAAGTCTTTTGAAAGTATTAATAATTCTTATAATCATGTATAATATTGATGTTCTGATATATTTTAAATTCATTTGATTATGGAAAAGAAATTCCATTTAAATGTTGATGCATGATGCAATAAATATATAATATGCACGTATTTACTTGATATGGATGGATAAAAGTAATTGTCATCACATGCAATTAAGTGGGAAAACTTTGAGCTAGTTGATTTATTATCTTGTTTTATTTTAGTTAATGAATGGAACTAAATAATAATATGTACAATTTTTATCTTAGAAAGAGATGTAATCTTAATTGGTATAAATTAATAGATAATATTGGAAATCTATTGCTAAATTGTTATATCATGGTAATAGAATGGGAAAAACTAGTGGATATTCACTATGTTGTATATAGGTTGTTATATATTCCATATATCCGGGAATGGAGGGAAACAAAGGTACCTAAAGGTGAGCACTCATTCAACCCTGAACAATCTTTTATATTAAACTTTTAAATTTGCCAAAAACGCATAATAGTGGATTACATTTTAATATTTAGATTACTGTAGTAATCGTAACTAGAGTGTATTTTCTCCTCGTATTTGAGAAAAGGGGAAGTATCATCATCTTAGGTATGAACCCTGTTAATGTCAAGTTGACACTGTAATTTAAAGGGGAAGTAACCTATAGTTTGATTCGAGTTATGTATTACTTATCTTTTGGTTTGTATATTAGAAGTAAACTGTTGGAAATTGACAGAGTTTGAGCAATGTTATATTTGTTTAAATAGATTAAGACTTTTTGCAAATTTTTGGTGGAAATCCACACAAGTGTACATAGTTGAAATAAGAATGACTAGAATATTTTTGAATTATTTGTACTTGTTGAGACATTAGTTAATATTAATACTAACGGGGAAATATTTGTCCATCACGTTATAATCACAATTACCATTGGGTAGTGACACTTTTTATAATTTAGTTGTGCCAGTGAGCCATGTTTGCTTAAATTGTCTTATAATCTTCCATTGATTGTTGGTTGTTAAAACGATAGTGTTAAATACGAAAAATGTACCATGTTGAGTATTACTTGGGTAATTATGGTACATTATTTCTTTCATTGGGTGGGGGCGTGTCATGTATATTGTTTTTCCAAGAATTGGAACACGCAATGTTTATTCTCCTCTCTCTCTCTTTTCTTACTACACGCGATATTAGGACGTTTAGTAGGAAAACGAAAGGTTCTAGGTAATGCTGGGATTCTGTGTTGATCTCAAATTCTCAGAGTCTGGGAACGACTCATTATTTAATAGGGGAAGTTCATATCGTTTTTGTTATGAGTTTTGTAATGATACCATGGTTTTCACCCCTACTGGTAATGGGTCTGTCCCTTGCACCACTCGGATAGTATTTAATGATTTGTTTTGTCTGAAAGACGGAGAGTTTCAAAATATGTTCTTTTGAGAACGTTTGTGTTTGCACTATTTTATTCTAACTGTACATAATAGATATATTGTATATATTGAACATACCACCTGAAATAAACTATCAACAACAGTTACACTGAAGCTTCTTTGTCAAGTTACTATCCTATTGTGTTGTATACATTACTATAAGATTTATCTACTACCATAATCTACAAGAGAGGAAATGTTGGAATACAAATACTGAATTTGCGCCCAGGACTATAAGAAGAGTTCGTGTAATACTGAAACATAAATACTAATAATTAAAGTCTCCCCTAGGACTAACGAGAATTATCAGCAAGATCTACACAGCTCTGGCCACAAGGGGATTGTGGACGTAACAAGGGTTATAGAGAGAAAAAAAAACAACGGAGAGAGGAAGGGAGAGATAGAGAGAAAGAAATATAGAGAGAATTGAGGGGTTCAAATGTTAGTGTTCCTATTAATAAATACATTTAAAACCAGTTTATAAAATGTATCCTGAAATGGTTCAATCATTCCTTTAAAGCTAAGATTATTATGTCATTATTATCTCTTCGATAAAGTTTGGTATTGCTTGATAGAATTTAGTTTCTTCTGATCTCACGTGATGTTGTTTAGGGTTAATTCGTATAATCAGATCTATGTTCTATGTTCTAATGAAGCCCGGATAGAAAAAAAAACATGTACAAAGTTGTTTTTTTCGTTGGGAAAAAGAAGGACGTTTTTTGTTTTTAATCGCTATATCTTTCAGAACAATTTAATTAGACTCTAGTTTTTTGTGTTAAAGAAAAGGTAACGAAGAAACATTTCTACAAAAAAATATTGCTTTCTTCTTTTTTTCGGTAGAGTTGTAAAATTTTAAAAAAAATATTGATAAGTGTTGCAATTTACACGAAATAATTAATGTAAATATTGACAAAAGTTGTACAAGACATTATATGAACAAATCGATAACAAATGTTGAGTTTTTAAAAATAATATCACTGACCTGAATAGAATGCGTAAATGTATCCAGTGGCTTAGAAAAGAATCAACATATCCACGATATTTTAAACGGATTAATGTAAATCCACTTTCGATACGATCCAGTGATTTCAAGCCTAGCAACCATGGCGGTGAATTTTCTTCTTGGTAATGATTTTGGAACAATAATATTTTTTATATGTACAAGAAAAAGTATAAAACTTTATAGTGTAAAATAAGTATTTTACACCCTAAGGCGTGATTTAGATGTTCTAAACTAGTTTTGTTATGTCATTGTTCTATTTTAGATGGTCTACGTTTAAACAAACAAAAAATGAAAACGGCTGGAAGATAATGGAGTCTCGCGGAGTTAGAGAGGGGGCGCCATGTTTATATAATGAATGCACACTCAGCGCGCGCACACACATACACAAGCGCGTGTCTCGATTGTTCACTCCGTTCTGGCTACTGGGATCTGTTTGATGATCCGTCCTTGGGACAGATGGGGAATGGGGGGGGGGTGAGTGGGAGTGTGGGAGAAGAGGGCAAGGGGGAGGGGTGAGCACGGACGGAGGGTGCCGTGAGTGAAAGATCACCTTGATACAGCCAACGGTCTGGGACCAAGTGGTGGCTTGGAGTGAGCGGTGTTGTACTCAACCACTCACACACATATACATATACATGCACACTCACACACACATACATATACATGCACACTAACACACACACACATACATATACATGCACACTAACACACACATACATATACATGCACACACACATAAATATACATGCACACTCACACACACATTATTCGTCCACTGAACAACTTCTATAAACAGCTGTCTCACATTCCGTCTTATTTTATCTATTTATATATTTTAAGATTGCATCTCTGGTATACCAGACAATGGACATAACTAAATGAATTGAGGTCAAATTGATTTGAATAAAGATAATAACTAAAATCATCGATTTTTTAGAAACATAAATACAAGTCTCTGTTAAGTTCAGGGAAAAAAATGTAATGTCAATGCAAAAAAAAAAAAAAAAAAAAAAAGATCTATAGGAATAACTGCCAACTATTCCTAATCGTCTATGTACTATACACGTTTTGATAGAAATAATATAATAATTTGGGAAAAGAATTCCACGTTTTGTTAAATTTAAGAACTAGACCATTTTGTAATGACGTAAATGTATAATTCTGAGACATGAAGCGAAGCCATTTAGTTGACAAGAATAGTAAACCTTTTTTAAAAAGTTGAAATGAAAATATGAAGCAACAAAATGTTAAAGATTAAAATGACAGTTACGATGGTGGGTAAATAACGTGGGATACAGTCATCTCTATTGTTGAATTACAGGCATAGACAACAGCAGGAACGCTAACAGGTACGCAGGAATGCTAGCAGGCATGCAGAACGGTTTTTTCTCTCTACGGCGCTGACAGTGGAGCTGGTAACGGGTTGGAACGGTGTGCATAGTGACGTCATGGCACTAACTCTGGTATCTGATCGTAGAATATCCAAAATATAAGAGGATTAGACAATCACATAATCTGTAACATGTTTAGTCAATCACACAATCTGTAACATGTTTAGACAATCACATAATCTGTAACATGTTTAGTCAATCACACAATCTGTAACATGTTTAGACAATCACATAATCTGTAACATGTTTAGACAGTCATATAATCTGTAACATGTTTAGACAATCATATAATCTGTAACATGTTTACACAATCACATAATCTGTAACATGTTTAAACAATCACATAATCTGTAACATTAACATGTTTAGACAATCATATAATCTGTGCTTTATCAGAGTTCTTCTGACAATGATGACTTGAAAAATCGTTTGAAAGTCTTGTAAGTCCAACTGAAAGGCCAAAAGACAACAACAGTATTCCGGTATCTGTAAATTGAGATAGATATATATATATGCCTAAATTAGATAAAGAGACAGATAAAAAAGATATAGAAAGAGAAAGACAAGGATGTAGACACACCAATGCTAAATGAAAAGGACAACTAACTTGATGCTGATAAAATTCTGTGTTAAATATATATTTCATAAAATGCAGAAATACCGTTAACCAAATGGCTCCCAAATCTACCCTCCTATGAGTACCCCTAGTAGTAGGGTCAACATGCAGGCGTATTTAAAACCGGTACCGTTCAGCCCCCTCTCCAATCGTCCACCGTGCTTCAATGCTCCCCAAAAACTGCAACGACTTTACCTACCAAACAATGGCTGGTGGCGCCCCACCGCCCAACGCAAATGGTATTTATTTTTTAGAAAGGCTGATGCGCACTATTTCATCCAGCCTTGTTTTTTTACCTTACCCTCTGACCCCCGCCCTCACACACACGCCCAGACTATTCTTCCCCATTGCGCATGTCCAGAGCCTCTCGGATTCGTCTTTTGTTTCACGGGTATCGACTTTTTTGCTCGGCCCTTCCTCCGTTCCCTCAATGCGAAAATATCAATACCCCAAGGTACATCGATACCGAAGAAAGACGATAAATCGATATTTCCTCAGTTGTTTTTTTTCTGGTGCTCCATTCAACCATTTAAATTAAAGGTAAATAAATGTCGGGGAGGAATGGAGGGGGGGGGGGGGTGAACTGGCCTTTGAAAAACAATAGAAAAATTAACAAGTTTTGAAACTTTTATTTCTGTCAAGGGGAGAATACCAATAAAACAGAAATGTACAAAAAACGTCAAATCAAACAATCAAATGGTTTTTGAGTCTGTTTTTAATATCATTAATATTAATTCAGTAGATTTGTTTTTGAAGGGAAAGCGCGGGGGGGGGGGGGGGGGGGGGTTAATATTTGGTTTATCACCCCCCCCCCTCTCCAGCACGGCTTTCAATAGAGCCTCCCACAATTAGATTTCTCGTTGTACCACATTAAACATTTGGGCACCTTAGACACTAGCAAGTTGTCTCGTTCCCCTTCCACCAACTCTGTTAGCATCCAGCAACCCACCCACCTCGCATACATCTCATACATTTATTACCATCAACCTAAGAACCTAACCTACAGCCGATGACACCAATGGTTCTTGCACATGTCACTGCACGAATCTACAGCCGATGACATCAATGGTTCTTGCACGTCACTGCACGAATCTACAGCCGATGACACCAATGGTTCTTGCACATGTCACTGCACGAATCTACAGCCGATGACACCAATGGTTCTTGCACATGTCACTGCACGAATCTACAGCCGATGACATCAATGGTTCTTGCACGTAACTGCACGAATCTTCAGCCGATGACATCAATGGTTCTTGCACGTAACTGCACGAATCTACAGCCGATGACATCAATGGTTCTTGCACGTAACTGCACGAATCTACAGCCGATGACACCAATGGTTCTTTGCACATGTCGAACCTGGGTTCGAATCCTGGTGCAGGCTAGGATTTTTTCCCGGGTCTATAGGGTGTCCATGAGTATACCCAGCTCTGATGGGTACATGACCTTAGTTTAGGTAAAGTACATAGTGATGGCCACAAAATCACCTAGTATGCCGTGGCCATAAAAACTGGTGAACGCTGCTTTACTGGACCTATGGATCAACTTGGTCTGACGGGTAATTTTAAAAAGCAATGGACGTCTATGATAAATACTATACCTATTGACATTCCAGTGAATAAGAAGCATGGTCAGCACTTACAACTATTCTATTGTCTTAATATTCTCTTGCAGTAGGATGAAAAAAAAAACACATCACGTTACTGTATGTCGCGTGAAGTGTAAACGATCCAAAGTTTATTGCATGAATATTGCAAATCAATTTCTCTTTTATTGCGGAAACATAATGAAAGCAAAATACACGGTTCAGTAGCCAGAAAGTGGATATAACGTCTGCTGAGGTCACGTGTCTGTCGGTTGTGTTAAATATGTCAGAATATAACGCTAACTTATATTATGGTTATTAATCATATTTTGTTCAAACTAGGAGTGTAAAAAGTCCGGCACGCGTGCCGTAGGTTACCAACCCCTGCTATAGACTATATAGACTTTAGATTAAGCTTGTATACTAGAAAGGAGCCGTCCATAAATGACGTTACTCACCTAGGAAAGGGAGGGGCAAAGATTTGTAACTATATGTGTTGATGGGAAGGAGAGTGTGTGTAGAAAATGAAGGAGTACCGGGTGTCTGTTATTTATACATTGACAGAAAGCTAATAGCCGACACAAATAAGCACTCTTACCCTTAGGGGTAATCGGTCAATACTAATCATTAATTCAACATTGCTATCCGTAATGTATATATATATATATAATTTTTAAATGTAACATTAAAAGAAGTTTGTATAAAAGTAAAGCTAACAAGAATACCATAGTTCAGAACAAACAATATAAACAGAGTGCCAACAAACCAAACCAAACAAAAAGCTGATAAAATATTGACGGATGTTTAATGAAACGCTCTTCGGTTTTCTCTATGCAAGCGATACAACAAAGATCGATACTGTTCATCATAATTTGATATACGATACCTTGTATTTCAGCGCCAGATGGAAAACAACATCTTATTGCTGAGGCTAATATACGCAAATTAACTTACATGTTTTCATTGTCATGTAAATATGTATTGTCAGGTAGATAGGTGTTGTCAGGTAAATACTTATCGACAGGTAGATAGATGTTTAGATGGATTGATGAGTCTTATGGATTGATAGATAAATCGATGGATTGACTCATTGATAGCTGGATGGGTAGAAAAGATGTAGAGATGAATATATAAGTACATGGATTGATTGCTTCATTCATTCATTCCAAACAATGCTTTATAGCCAACTACATAAATACAAACGCAATTTGATTAGATCGGTGAAAAGGCCTTTGCGTCTATAGTGAACAAATATATATTTTAAGAAACATATTAACAAACTCACGGTAATTATATATATTGATGATGATAACATACTATATTTTACCAATTGAACTATATAAAGCACTAATAATAATTAATAAATCGTGTTATTGTTTAATTAGTAATAGACTTCTATAGATTGCTGATCAAAATTCTTTATCGGTAATATAACATGCTTTAGAAGCTTACTGTCTTATTTGTGGGTTGGTCGGTTAATGCTACATTAATTTGTTTTGTCTTTTTTAATCATCAATTTAGCTCTGTCACCTGGCCTAGGGTAATATCCGTATTCTTAGTTGTATGTTAAACGCGCTCTGAGCTTACATTATGTTTGTTGGCAGCGCTATACAAATATTATTATTATTATTATTATAGTAATAATAATTGTATCTGTATAGCGCTGCCCACAAATAACATAATGTAAGCTCAGAGCGCATTTAACATTGAGCAACAAGCAAGCAAGAACAAGGATATAAAAAGGACGTAGAAATAATTAATAATATCGAAACTTTATTAGCATAAGACAAAGAAAATAAATGTTGCATTAACCGAATTATATAACCTGTAATTATATTATTAGAAACATATTGTGTAATAGTTCTATTTATAATATAGTGTGTAAATGTACTATTGTTAATAAAGTGTGTAAATGTTCTATTGGTAATATAGTGTATAAATATGCTATTGGTAATATAGAATGTAAATGTACTATTGGTAATATAATGTGTAAATGTACTAATGGTAATTGTCAGTGATTAAAATAGAACATAATAAATAGTCTATGGTCAAAGAGAGATAACCAATGAAAAGAAGAGTAGACCTTGACCTTGGATAGCAAAAACAGACGGAGACTATAATAATTGCGCAGTTGAGTGAATTGTTGTTAATTCACGTGTTAGAAAAGATCGGAAGGAGAGGTTACGAGACTTGACATTGGTAGAGTAGTGTGTGCAACGAGCTCTTGTGAGAAAGGGCTGTATTTTTATGTGGAGATTTTGTAATGGACATAATATGAGAGATCTCTGTGAATCTATTCTGTAAATTCGATTATATAAATTGCAATGCTATTGAGTGAATATATATACAGATATCATTGTGCATGGATATTCATATATATGAATTGAGAGGACATAAAAATATATGTGTGTGAATAAACTTATCTATATATTTTACTGTTCCTGGAGTGTTTAGTACTTTTATGAACGCCTCGAAGATATGTGTGAGTGAATGATACAAGTACAGAAACATACAACTTACAATAATATAGTGTGTAATTCTTCTATTGATAATATATCGTGTAAATGCTCTATAAGTAATATAGAGTGTATGCCCTAAGTGTGTAGGCCCTAAGGGCTCTATAAGTAATGTGATGTGTAATTATGTATTACTTTCTATGCTGTATATTTCCCTAGATTGGTGATTAATACTCACTTTTGATGACTTTCCAATATTATACAAATATATTATAATATTATATATATATTGTTAAATTGTAGCTTTCACTCCAATTCTTTTGGCGGTTGACTAGGGTTTGATTTTTAAGGCCAGCGGGAACTCACTTCGTTCTGAGAGTGATAAACAGTCTGCAGCAGTTTTCCAAGTTTGGTTAACCTGTCCTGATACCATTCAAATGTTCTCAACAATAATAGTAATTAAAAAATACCAACTCCTTGACTGTTTAATAAATGAAGAAACTTTATTATAACTTGCAAATCAAACGATGTTAGTGAAGAATTACAAAAGGCGATAATGGGTGTACAAGGCGTAGCGTCCTTCTGTCAGAGCTACATAGCGGTAAGAGGGAGAATATTCTGCGTGTCTAACTTATATAGA
The DNA here is from genome assembly GCA_949126835.1 of Anisus vortex. Classification (NCBI taxonomy): domain Eukaryota; kingdom Metazoa; phylum Mollusca; class Gastropoda; family Planorbidae; genus Anisus; species Anisus vortex. The sequence continues at coordinate 27,360,230 of OX421493.1, forward strand.
CTTCTCAAAGAGCGCGAAGTGACGTCAGAGGCTAATTGCATATTCCTCCGCGTTAGCCCTAACTGGTTTACACTGGTTTCAAGAGTGAGGCGTTTATAGCCTAATTAAATTTTAGTCAACGAAGAAAAATAAACAGTCGTGTCCCGACTATTAAAGTATTTTAAAAGATAAACTCTGTCGAGGGATTAATAAAAGGGTGTTTTAAACTATGTATGCACTGTAACCTAACAATATATATATATATATATATATTGCATATTTAAAGATAAATTACTTGTCTATGAACCCGATACAGGTACGGTGAAAAATTTAGTCTAATGTGTTAGCCGAGTTATTTAGCTGCAATGTTTAAATATGTATCATTATAATTATTATTTAATTGTATAAGCCTAAAGATTACAGTAAAAGTTAAATATGATCTTATATTTTATGCTACAGACGACCCTTCTATACAGAAGAGTATTGAGTCCTAGACATAAGCATGGTTTGAGGCTGTCTTGCATTTTGATTAGGGTTTTAAATGATGGTTGAGTTGTTGGTTTTCTTGTTATTGTTTTTTCAGGCAACCCGTTCCATGTCCAAAAGCCAGCCGGAAAGGAAGATAACTTATATGTATTTGTTTTTGCCTATGGAATAAGTTGTTTTTTTCTGTATATTTGAGTTTTGTAATAGATTGTTATTGTGTTGTATTAATTTCATACTTTATGTATTATTACTACACAACTCTACTGCCCTTCTCTTCTAGTAATTCTATGTTCGTGTTATATTTTCTTAGTTGAGAATATTCACTTGAATGAGCCTAACAGCTCTATTCTGAATTTGTTCTAGTTTTTTTAATGTTCTATTTAATTAATGGATGCTATACTTATAAAGAATATGAGATTGTATTTTAATTTTATGTTCTTATTGCCTTGGTCTGTTTTGTTTCTTTTTTTTTTTAAGTATGTTTCTGTCTTTATGCATTGTGCAATCATCTGTATTCAAAATTAACAACTTGAACTTAAATGTCTAATAACAGACGCCATTTTAGTTGAGATAATATCTTTAATGTAGCATTTCCCTATTCACAAGTGTAGTAGATAAACCAGTCTTATTTTCTTTGACTTTAAGCTCGAATGTTTTAATAATTTTAAATTATATTTGAGCTGGAAGTAAACAGTTTATTGATATACTTTATTACAATATAAACTCTTTTATCATATAGTATGATATGATATTCTTTTTAACATAATTAAATGCTTTAATTTAGAACTAAAATTCACTAATCAACACATTACATTAGTTATATTAAAGCAAATCAAATTAACTATTGAAAACTATAACATAATTTAGACATTTTTATTACATGAAAAAATACTGATTCACATAAATTCTACGAAATAAAACAAGTGATACATTCTCAAGTTTGTTCCAATAAATGTCTCAGAAATTTTTTTTTCATTGACAGTATGACAGTATTACCATTATAAAAAAAGATTTAAGACAAATTGTTGCACATAATATAAAAGAAATCTATTTTACAAGAACGTTCACTTTTATTAAAATACCAGCATTATGTTGATAATTGCTATTAAAAGTAAAAAATACAAATATATCAACACAATGGACAATTGCAGTTTAATGTAAGGAAAATGTCAATATAGTAGCAAGAAACAAATATTGCTCATGTAATTTAGCCAGCCAGCCAAAGCTGTTGTCCAGGGTGTGGCACGAGGAGCCATACATGAGCCAGACAGTGAGATTTGGAACTCAATGAAATCTGAATTCCTTCTCCAACTACCTAACACCCTGGTTAGTAGAAACAGAAACAGAACTACAGTAGAACCTGAATGACTAAAGAAATAAATTTTAAACCAAAGAAAGTAATTAGCTGACAAATTAATATTAAACCTCTACAACTAAAATATGTAGATAACATAAAAATAGCTTATTAAAATGTCTAAATATTAAATGATTTTTTTTTAAATACAAATTATCCGTATAATTTAGTAAGTACAGTAAAAGAATACTTAAGTATACTTGTGTATTTATATTTAAGACTAAAACCGTGTTATCATACTAAGATATTTAATTCAGGTAATTTAAATTTATTATTAAGATTTTAAAAAGCTTTTTTTTCCTAATCACGTGCTAATATTATCATAAATAAATAAATAAATAATAACGGTGCTTATATAGCGCATATCCCGTTGGTGACATTTCCATGCGCAGACGACAGTTACATAATAGAGACAGACAACGAAATATGTAGTAATACGCTAATTCTGTTGACGAAATAGGTGAGTCTTCAGCCGGCTCCTGAAGGTGTCATAGCTAGGGCTCTGGCGAAGCTGTAGTGGGAGGTGATTCCAAGCGGACGGTCCTGCGAAGGAAAATGAACGTTCGCCAGCGGACACTAGCCTCACACGAGGGATCCTCAGAGTAAGCGCGTCAGAAGCCGAACGAAGTGGGCGGGACTGGGTCACACTGGGTGTAGAGCTCCATACAAGAGCGAAGATAATCCGGGGCACAGTTATTCAGGCACTTATAACAGAGAGAAGCCAGCTTATATGAGATCCGGTTGTTGATGGGTAGCCAGTGCAGAGATCGGAGCAGAGGATTAATATTATTTGACTTCTTCTTCTTGAGAACTAGTCGGGCTGCGCAGTTCTGGATACGTTGGAGTCCTTGAAGGGGGGAGGCCGAGAGACCAGCCAAAAAGCGAATTGCAATAGTCCAAGCGGGAAAAGAGGAGAGAGATAATGAGCTTAACACAAGCTTCCTTGGTGAGATAACGACTATAATCAATTTATCTAAGGCTAACTATCTAACTACTGGTGACTTTAATCCATTCATTTATTTACCAATATCCACATGTAGGCCTAGTTATTAGAATTAAAAGAACTAGTAGAATATATAAACATTGCAGCAGTGGGAAAAAAAACAATACAAGAGCAGTGGCGTAACATACCACCAAGGCGTAACATACCACCAAGGCGGAACATACCACCAATATCAAGGCGGAACATACCACCAATATCAAGGCGGAACATACCACCAATACCAAGGCGGAACATACCACCAATATCAAGGCGGAACATACCACCAATACCAAGGCGGAACATACCACCAATACCAAGGCGGAACATACCACCAATACCAGAAAATACCACCAATAACAAGGCGGAACATACCACCAATACCAAGGCGGAACATACCACCAATATCAAGGCGGAACATACCACCAATATCAAGGCGGAACATACCACCAATATCAAGGCGGAACATACCACCAATACCAAGGCGGAACATACCACCAATACCAAGGCGGAACATACCACCAATATCAAGGCGGAACATACCACCAAGGCGGAACATACCACCAATATCAAGGCGGAACATACCACCAAGGCGGAACATACCACCAATATCAAGGCGGAACATACCACCAATATCAAGGCGGAACATACCACCAATACCAAGGCGGAACATACCACCAATACCAAGGCGGAACATACCACCAATATCAAGGCGGAACATACCACCAATACCAAGGCGGAACATACCACCAATACCAAGGCGGAACATACCACTAATACCAAGGCGGAACATACCACCAATACCAAGGCGGAACATACCACCAATACCAAGGCGGAACATACCACCAATACCAAGGCGGAACATACCACCTATACCAAGGCGGAACATACCACCAATACCAAGGCGGAACATACCACCAATACCAAGGCGGAACATACCACCAATACCAGAAAATACCACCAATAACAAGGCGGAACATACCACCAATACCAAGGCGGAACATACCACCTATACCAAGGCGGAACATACCACCAATACCAAGGCGGAACATACCACCAATATCAAGGCGGAACATACCACCAATATCAAGGCGGAACATACCACCAATACCAAAGTACCAGACTATAATTAAACTCCGATTGGACTGAGAGCTGAATTATTAATCCTTTAGAGCCCTGGATATATACTCTGCCGCGCATCGGATCACTTCAAAATCTCCGTAGAAAAAAGTGGAATGCGGGTCACTTGTGTTTCTCTGCTTCTTTCGTTGGCTGCTGTCCCCGGGGATTTCTTGACTTAACAAACATGCCTAGATTCTGAAATAGAAAACACCTAGATTCTGGAATAGAAAACACCTAGATTCTGGAATTGAAAACACCTAGATTCTGGAATAGAAAACACCTAGATTCTGGAATAGAAAACACCTAGATTCTGGAATAGAAAACTCCTAGATTCTGGAATAGAAAACACCTAGATTCTGGAATAGAAAACACCTAGATTCTGGAATAGAAAACACCTAGATTCTGGAATAGAAAACACCTAGATTCTGGAATAGAAAACACCTAGATTCTGGAATAGAAAACACCTAGATTCTGGAATAGAAAACTGTCAACGAAGTTAATAGATTTGTTCAGAAATGCATAAATTATTACAAAAGTCATAAAAAAATGTGCAGTCGCCCTACGGGTTATACTAAATATCAAACGCATAAACTTAATTATAAGGCTAGAAAATACAGCACCGTTTTCATTTGAGATATTTAATAATAATAATAATAATAATAATAATATTTGTATAGCGCTGCCAACAAACATAATGTAAGCTCAGAGCGCGTTTAACATACAACTAAGAATACGGATATTATCCTAGGCCAGGTGACAGAGCTAAATTGATGATTAAAAAAGACAAAACAAATAAATGTAGTATTAACCGATCCAACCCATAAATAAGACAGTAAGTTTCTAAAGCAGTGGTTCTTAACCTTTTTAAGTCGGGGAGCACTTTTGATCATGACAAAAATTTGTGGAGCACCAAAATCAAGGAGTAAAAAAAAAAAATACACATACGTACGACTTTTATTGAAAAAAAAAGATTATAACATAAGAGTTTAAAATTATAACATGACAAACAAATTTTTTATAAAAATAAATTTAATAAGTAAAAAAATAACATTGAGCAAAATTTAATTCAGAAAAATAAAAAGATTTAATGTGAAACCTGCTGAGCTTGACGGTTTTTACAAATTTCAGTGATATTAGGCCTAATTTTAGAAATAGCTACCCTCAATTCTTCATCCAAATTATAAGTGTTGCTCGTTTTTTAGTTTTTATGTTGGTGACTATCGAGAAACCGAGTTCACACAAATATGATGTTGAAAATTGCAACAAGATTTTAAGTGCCTTCATGGAGAGAGCTGAGTGCTTTCTTGCACAAAGATCCAAAGTTCCTCCAGAACCATTTCGGAAAATTTTATTTTAAGTGTATGATCCGATGATAGGTTGATTAATTCTTCTTCTTCTTGGTATGACAACTTACTATTTGATTATCAACCGTGGCAAAGGGATTACGTATCCAGTCATATGTTTCTACGTTTATTGATGGAAAATAAAATTCAATCTTTACTTTTAATAAAGTTAAATGGGTAGCGTTGTTGTCAACGGCGGCGCTCCGAGTGAAATTTACACACAGATTTTATTTTACAACAAAAATTAGGTTAAAAGCCAAGCTTTCAATTGATATAAAAAAAACTACAACATTTTAAATATTTTCTCTTTAAATATATCTTCTCTTTCTATTTTCTTTTACTAAAATTTTCAATCAATCATTTAAAAATGTTCAACATGAGATATATAAAAGCCCAGGATCCCTACTTTAAAATGGTGGTTAAATCATGCTTCTGAGTTGATTACCGACCGAGCGGCGAACGATCGCGTAACACGAGGGAGAACGGAAATTTACTGACTCGTTTTGAAAGCCGCTGCCAAAACGACCCAACACCCCCACTATTCAAACACACAAAACACTTTTTTAAATACAATTAATGAGTTTAAAAGTTAAATATTTTGTTAGATAAAGGCTTCAATTTTAATCACATTTAAATTTTATTTATGTAGCATTAGTACAAGTGAGTCAAAACTTAGTTACAAAAACAGTAAAAATAGGCAAAAAGGCCGATTTTTCCCCGTTTGAACTACCTATTATAAGCATTTGTTCAGCTAAATCAGATAGAGTAAGTGAGTGAACATTAAATTTTTAGTTTCATAATTTCGCGGAGCACTTGCAACTACCTCGCGGAGCATGGAGCACCGGTTAAGAACCACTGTTCTAAAGCATGTTAAATGTTATCTAAGGTAAATATTGAAATAATGAGTTTTTAAGTTCTGTTTGAAAGTAACAGTAGAGCTTGTTCGCCTCAGTTGAATGGGAAGTTGATTCCACACCTTCGGACCAGATACTGAGAAGGCTCTAAGGCCAACGGTCGTCAGAGAGAAACGGGGCTCTTCCAGAAGCGATGAGTTTGCAGAACAACCGCGGAACATAATAGTTATACCCATAGGCCTACAGCGGTGGAACATATTAGTTATTCCCATAGGCCTACAGCGGTGGAACATAATAGTTATATCCATAGGCCTACAACGGCGGAACATAATAGTTATAGCCTACACAAAGGCCTACAACGGTGGAACATATTAGTTATACCCATAGGCCTACCACGGCGGAATATTATAATTCTACTCATAGGCCTGAAACGGCGGAACATAGTTATACCGATAGGCCTACAACGGCGGAACATAGTTATACCCATAGGCCTACAGCGGCAGAACATATTAGTTATACCCATAGGCCTACAACGCGCGGAACATATTAGTTATACCCATAGGCCTACAACGGCGGAATATAGTGTTACCCAAACATCGGCGGAACTTGTTAGTGATATTCAGATATCTTTGGAGATTATTAGTGATACCCATACATCGGTGGAACATTATTGCGATATTCATACAGCGGCGGAACATAATAGGGATATTAATGGCAATTTTAAGCAGTTTTATGACTGTATCTTACTGAGTTGTCTGTGTCACCAAGACTCGGGATGTAGTGCTAAAAGAATATTATTATAAAGCAAAGAAGTATAGAGGACATGATTTGGGTTTGAGTGGTGTGGTCTGTGGAAGGATCAAAACAGTATTAGAAACCGCGGTCTGCATGTGTTAACTAGATCTGTAAACAACCAAATAGAGATGTCAAGAGAGGTCAAGTTATTGATACAACCGGACAAAACAATGACAATGTAAAAATAATTTAATGTTGAAACTGGAAGAGCAAACTATAAAGAAACATAAGTCGTGTGGTTTAAACAAACTAATAAACTAAATAAAAAACTATACTGTTATAATTGGTGAAATATAATTTAGTTGTTCTGATTATAATTTGTATTGATGTCTTTTTTATTGTTGTTTTTTTATATTTTATATTGATATAATTTTATATTAGGCTTACAGTTTATTAAAAATTAATTGAGAATTTAAACAAAATAATCTTCCTTTTTTCTTTAAGATCAACATAAAACTAAGAACTGTTGTAAATCAGGTTATCAAAATGTACATTACAAACTACTTTATAGATGTCATATTATTTGAGTTTGTCTGTTAGATACAATCTACATAACACACATTAAGATACTCGTATATGTTTTTAGCCAATAAAAAAATAATGTTATCATCTTAATCTAAATGTGTTAAATAGCACATAGAATGGTTAAATGTTGAATGTGAAATGAACTGACCTAAAATTGTTTAGTCATCACTTATGTGTCTCCAGTCTCCATCTAAGCATTCAGTACATCAAATGTTGATCTTTTTGTGTCTCCATCTAAACATTCAGTACATCAAATGTTGATCTTTTCGTGTCTCCATCTAAACATTCGGTACATCAAATGTTGATCTTTTTGTGTCTCCATCTAAGCATTCAGTACATCAAATGTTGATCTTTTTGTGTCTCCATCTAAATATCAGTACATCAAATGTTGATCTTTTTGTGTCTCCATCTAAACATTCAGTACATCAAATGTTGATCTTTTTGTGTCTCCATCTAAACATTCAGTACATCAAATGTTGATCTTTTTGTGTCTCCATCTAAACATTCAGTACATCAAATGTTGATCTTTTCGTGTCTCCATCTAAACATTCAGTACATCAAATGTTGATCTTTTTGTGTCTCCATCTAAGCATCCAGTACATCAAATGTTGATCTTTTTGTGTCTCCATCTAAACATTCAGTACATCAAATGTTGATCTTTTCGTGTCTCCATCTAAACATTCAGTACATCAAATGTTGATCTTTTTGTGTCTCCATCTAAACATTCAGTACATCAAATGTTGATCTTTTCGTGTCTCCATCTAAACATTCAGTACATCAAATGTTGATCTTTTTGTGTCTCCATCTAAACATTCAGTACATCAAATGTTGATCTTTTTGCCTGAAATGGAGTGTTCTCAATGACTATTTCATACATTCCTTATATTATACCATAAATCAAGGCAATGATGAATAAGATATTGCAAAAATCCATACATATATATGCCAATCATTCATTATAGACACGCACGGGTTGAATAAGAAAAAAAAACATAAACTCTATAGTCAACATTTTTAGACAATCTCATGGCTCACGTGATGAAAACAAAGTATTTAAAGCATAATGACTGAAACTTTAATCATTGTGATACATGTTTTACTCCATTGTACCATAAAACAATTGAATATGTGTTAGAAAAAAAAATGATATTTTGACTAAAATATAAAATTAAACATCGCCCAGTTACGTCTTCTTCCACCTCGATGTCAACACACACAAAAAGGCGAACATTAAATTTAGAAAAATTTCCGAAAAAATAATCTTTATGTCTAATGTAAAATCATTTCTCCTACATGGATTAAAGGCATAAGAACCAGAAAACAAAACTTCATAAACATGTTCCTAGACTGATACGATTGACAATACAAAAAGATGTCCGATGTGCAAGACAAGCTACCAAGGCTTTGAAAGAATATAGAAATAGATCTACGCCTTTGTCTAACCGTCATAAAAGAAAATGAAAACACAGCTAGAAGAGCTAGTTGTGTAAACAAACATATATTTTAGGATCACTTTGTTTGATTTCACTATTTAAATTTAAGCTGGTATAATTATAATTGCTCACGAAAGTAGAACTTACTAAAGCCGAATTTCGATTTAATTTTTAATTTACAACAATAATACATTCAAATTATTACTTTTTATATAATATATTAATAAAAATTTCAAGTCAATCCATCGTCTGTATCATCTGACATTGTGTATGTATTATGGCGGCCGCGGACAGTATGAAGTAGGCGCAAATTCGGGTGAACATGTCATCATAATTAAATGAAATTTTGGCCAGCTGAATGGACAGAAAGGTCACGTGATATGAAAGGGGGAACAAAAAAGGAGGGGGGGGGGTCTTTTTAAAGTATGTGTAATGTGTCACAAACAGCAAAAAGAAAAAGTCTTATTCCCCCTGACTAAACTGACAAACTCACAAAGAGAAACGGAAGAATCTTTAAGTTTTTCTCAAACTGGGAACCGCAGGTTTCGGCAACCTACGGGGCACGATTCTCACTAGGCACTCAGGGCGAATTTAAAAGGCACGCTAAAAGTCAAATGAAGTCTTTTCTTCAAGAAGTTAAATATTTTAAATTGTATCACAAATGTTCAAAGTATCCACGAGCCATAAACGTGTAAGCGAACGCCAAGTAAAAGATACTTTAAAGTTTGAGAACTATTGCTGTGATGGACAAACTCACAAAGACAATTGAAGACATTACTCTGCTGTCGCATGTCACTATATTTAATTTAGGCATTGTGCGTCCTGTCAATATTTACGCATTAGATTTTTGGAGTTATGGGCAATATATTTAGTTACTTTATATCAACAGAATCTGCGTTTGATCTTACCACAGATGGGGACGTATAAGGTCAATGACAGCCGCTTTACATGTTTGTTTTTATTTATTTATTTTTATAATGAACCTCAATCCTAAACATACACACTTATTATTACACTGCTTCGCGGTCCCTAAAAGGACTATAGATACCATATATTCGGTATAGGACTCATTTTTTAAAATAACTTTATGGACTTTTTATTGGATTACAACACTTAGCAAACTGAGCTGGCCTAGATTGGCTTACTGACCTTTTATTTGTCTTCTTAACGTCTTCCCGAGATGACTTGGTCACGGGTTCGAGAGGTCAAACAATACACACATTTAAACACGAATGGACACACACAGCCAGTTGCTGTCATTCATTGAACAACATGGGCTATAACTCTTTTAGCGCACTTTTGGCTAGTGGTGATGGTTGGGGGGAGGGGAGGTTCCGCGAGTATACATGATGATTAAATGTATTATTTGTGAGTACTAACAAAAATAATGAGTAAGAACTAAACCATGCAGGAAATAGTTAGATTCACCATTGGGTAAAAAAAATCAACTTATAAAGTATAAAGGGATTATGTGTATCCGGGACTGGGATGCTGCACCGCATGCCGAGAATGACGAAGTCAATGAAAACCAACTGGACTACACAGAAGGTGGCTCCTTTCTTACTAACAATAACCTCTCCTGCACTTCCATTCTCAACACTATCCTAGTTCACTTATCAAGATATATTGATATTAAATTGGCTTTCATTCTATCTTATTGCGATTGTATTTATGTATTTTCCTATTAATCATTGTTTTAATAATTACAAACAACCAAATCAATAAACAACCAATAACAATAGAACTATGTTTTTTCTTCCGAACGTCTTAATAATTCTCCTTTTATTTCTTTGTATAAAAATGCGTGTTTTAAGAGCATCCTGTTTGGTATATGTCAAAGGTTCTCTAATGGGTTAATAACGTAGGATATGTACCTGGTCTATGTAATCTCCTGGAAAGACAAGGTTACTGTTAACACTACGTAGCATCGCATAGTCCAACATTTTTTAAAGGCTTTTTTTAAGTGAATCTGTAGAAAATTACTGCATGGAGCACATGATGGGGCACATGATGGGGCACATGGTGGGGCACATGGTGGGGCACATGGCAATTTGGAGTGAAGGCTTTACAATCGGTGGAAAAAGAAACAGACAATTAGAAAAGAGAAACAGACTGGTAGAAAAGAGACAGACTGGTAGAAAAGAGACAGACTGGTAGAAAAGAGACACAGACTGGTTGAAAAGAGACACAGACTGGTAGAAAAGAGACAGACTGGTAGAAAAGAGACACAGACTGGTTGAAAAGAGACACAGACTGGTAGAAAAGAGACTCAGACTGGTGGAAAAGAGACACAGACTGGTGAAAAAGAGACACAGACTGGTTGAAAAGAGACACAGACTGGTAGAAAAGAGACAGACTGGTAGAAAAGAGACACAGACTGGTTGAAAAGAGACACAGACTGGTAGAAAAGAGACAGACTGGTAGAAAAGAGACACAGACTGGTTGAAAAGAGACACAGACTGGTAGAAAAGAGACAGACTGGTAGAAAAGAGACACAGACTGGTTGAAAAGAGACACAGACTGGTAGAAAAGAGACTCAGACTGGTGGAAAAGAGACACAGACTGGTGAAAAAGAGACACAGACTGGTGGAAAAGAGGCACCGACTGGTGGAAAAGAGACACAGACTGGTGGAAAAGAGACACAGACTGGTAGAAAAGAGGCACCGACTGGTGGAAAAGAGACACAGACTTGTGAAAACGAGACACAGACTTGTGGAAAAGAGACACAGACTGGTAGAAAAGAGACACAGACTGGTGGAAAAGAGACACAGACTGGTGGAAAAGAGACACAGACTGGTAGAAAAGAGACACAGACGGGTGGAAAAGAGACACAGACTGGTGGAAAAGAGACACAGACTGGTAGAAAAGAGACACAGACTGGTGGAAAAGAGACACAGACTGGTGGAAAAGAGACACAGACTGGTGGAAAAGAGACACAGACTGGTGGAAAAAAGAAATAGACTTGTAGAAAAGAGACACAGACTGGTGGAAAAAAGACACAGACTGATGGAAAAGAGACACATATTGGTAGAAAAGAGACACAGATTGGTGGAAAAGAGACACAAACGTAGAAAGAAGGCACATACTGGTGTAGAAAAGGGACACCTAAAGATAAGATAAGAATGGGCATTTCTATAGCGCTTCTTTCCATGCTATTAAATTAGCATGCTCAGTGCGCTCTTGGTGTGATTTGCAGTGGCAGATGTATTAGCCAAAGAGAAAGGTCTTCAAGTTCTTTTTAAAAGTTTCTCTTGTCCCAGATTCTCTCAGTGTCTGAGATAGACTTTTCCATAAAGAAGGTGCCACTGATGCAAATGAGCACACTCCCAGGTACTTCTTTTGTGTCCATCCAAACTAGGAGTTTTGAGGAGTGACTGTGTTGAAGAGCGCAGTTCCCTAGATGGCTCATGCCTTGAGATAAGCTATCGAAGATAAGAAGGAGCAATGCCCTTTTTGCATCCGTATGTAATGGTCATAATTTTGTGCTCTATTCGCTTCATCACCGGGAGCCAGTGAAGATCTCTTAGTTTTGGGGAGATATGATCTTGCCTCCTCACTCCCGAAATAATGCGCGCCGCGGTGTTCTGCACTCTCTGTAATCTCTGCAGCTGGTTATGGGGCAAACCCCACAGGCAACTATTGCACTAATCCAACCTTGACTGGATAGGAGAGACTGCTACGGTATTGGCCGTCCTTCTATTGAGTTGAGGTCGCAGCTGACCCAGGGCACGTAGATGAGTCGAACACGCCTTATATACAGACATATACAGATAGAAAAGTGATACAGACTGGTCGAAAAGAGACACAGGCTGGTGGAAAAGAGACACAGACTGGTGGAAAAGAGACACAGACTGGTGAAAAAGAGACACAGACTGGTGGAAAAGAGACACAGACTGGTGAAAAAGAGACACAGACTGGTGGAAAAGAGACAGAGATTGGCTAATAATGGACACAAGCTAGTTGAGGGTGGAAATAGACTGGAAGGTAGCCTGGATACACACTGGATCATCTGGATGTTACAGTGGATATATATTGTCGGATAGGCTGGATAAAGACTTGTGGATGTTAAGAATCAGGCTCCCCCCTCCTTCTCCATCCCTCTGTTTTTATTTTACTTTATAATTGTCACGCCCCTTTATATATCACATCAGCCCCCAACGTCAAGCCCCTTTACTGCAAGTATTTTGCTGACGACCCCTTTCAAGGGAGTTAATAAAGATAACAACTGATAGAAGGCGTCAGTGACTATAACACTTGGTATTCTTAGAACAAACTCCAACTTATGGATTTTTTATGTCGAGTCAACAATGTCAAGATGATACCATGGCCTTTAAATACACGGACAACTGGCAAGTTAAACAACCAACAAAAGAGTGCAGTAATAAAATATGGAATATTTACACAAGTTATCTGCACTTGGTTCAAAGAAAAATATTCCCTTTGAGTGTTATTGTATTTGTATTGTTATTGTTTTGTAAGATTGTTTGTATGGCTCATTTTTATGTTACATGCGCTCTCTTTATACGAACAATTATTGCGTCTTACGTTTATTCGTGGTTTGAATGTAGTTATGTATTTTGATTGGGTTATAAATGTTGTTCAATTGTTGGTTTTCCTGCTTTGTTCAGGCAAACCATGGCCGTGTTCGGACGTCACTTAAAACAAAATAGAACTATTATATATAATACTAGTTGTCCATGCAAATGGAATAAGAAAATGGAATCAGAAAAGTCAACTTATTATGTCAAATTTATAAGTCAACTTATTATGTCAAATTTACAAGTCAACAAAACTGGTTTTATCTCTTTGTTTTTCTGAGCTCTTGAATAGATTATCGTGTTGTAGTTTTAAGTTAAGATAAACTTCTAAAAAACTATTTAAGACCAAGTTGATCTTTTGGGCAAGTGAAACAACATTCGCAAGTTTCTTTGGCCACTGCATACGAGGGGATTGTATAGCAATCAGAATGCTAAGCCACCTCAGTTATCCACAAATCCTGTCAGGTATTACACGAAAATCATTATCGTAATTTACATCATCTGGTTCAATGGCATGTTCCTAAAAGAAAGCAGATAAGTTAAGCAACATGTACATTTTACTTTCATCCAATTTTTTTTAATGCCAAAGCTAAGGATTTATTTGGAATAATCCCATCTTTTCAAACAAATTAAGGTTCGTTTTATGTACGGCTGTGAAACATGGACACTTACAGCAGATCTCCAGAAAAGAATCAGAGCCATGGAAATGAGATGCCTGCGTATAATTTTAAACATCTCCTACAAAGATCGAGTTACAAATGAGGCTGTCCGCGAGCGAATCACCTACGTCATCGGCCTTCATGAGGATCTACTCAGTGCCATTAAATCCAGAAAACTCCGATGGTATGGGCATGTGGCAAGATCCGAAGGCCTGGCGAGAACCATCCTGCAGGGCACAGTGCGAGGTGGAAGAAAGAGAGGCAGGCAGAAGAGACGAAGGGATGATGACATCAAGGAGTGGACCGGTTTGTCTCTTGCAGACTCCCAGAGGGCGGCGCAGGACCGAGACAAATGGCGCAAAATTATCCAACTGTCAAAAAATGGTGCCCCAACGACCCTCGCTCGGGTTATGGGATAGAAGAAGAAGAAGAAGAAGGTTCGTTACAAAAATTAATCGGCCCTTACAGTGATAAATTTTACTCATTTAATATTTCAAAGATGTCAACAAAGTAAGTAATTTTCTGCAAATGAACTGTGGTATTGCTTTCTGATTTTAAAGTTTAAAAATTCTGAGTTTACCACGAAGCTAAAAACACGTTTGAAAATTTTTCCTCTCCACAACCATCTGACTTCAGTGAGAAATAGTAGTTCGTCGCATCCTACTGTTGTCGCAACTGTTTGAAGTTCTTGCCTTTACAAAAGTGGCACAGCTTATGATGCTTTGAATTACTTCTTGTAGTTCTTGTGGGAGCGTCATCTTTGCTAATATTTGCCAATTACTCATTCTATTCCAAACTAGGGATGTTAAACGAAAACCGGAATACCGGATTCCGGTTTTAATTCTGAAAACCGGTTTTGATTTTTAAAACCGGATTTCGGTTTCTTGGTTGGAAGGTAATCATTACTTCAAGTAGCACACTCTTATTTTTTTTATTGGTTCTGATAGAATTATTTAAAAAAAATAATGTTGGATTCACGCAAAACAATTCTTGAAATGCCTTGCTAACCTTATTTAGTCTTAGATATTTTGTTTCTTTTTTTGTTTCTCCAAATACCAACTATGGCTTGCGATAAAAACAACATCAAACCAAATGTCGGCTCATCGTTTAGATGTGCGCTACTGTTTGATGTGCCTCAAATGCGGCAGGGATTGCCCCTCCCGAGTTGGCCTACAAAGCCATTCTCAGCGGTGCAGTTGGATACCTCACCCATGAAGCTACACCATTTTCTCTCGAGACGGACGGATGCCGACGACGACTCTTTGATGTACGCAAACTACTTTTGTCCTGTGACCCTGAACAATTCGGCTAGATACCGCGCGCGCGTCTGTGCTTTATTATTAACGGCAGCATTAAATACACATTCTTTTTACTTTTGATTGGTGCTACGTGATCCTATTGAATACATTATTTTACTAGTCTAAGAGCACAGTGCACAAATTATCACTATTGAAAGCTATTATCGGTTTTAATCAATTAGCCCATATTTTTTTTTTAGTTCTAAAGAATGTTATGGTAAAGTGTACAAAATCATAATGTATTCACAAAAATCAACCTCTTGAATGCTCTGCAAACACGTATTAAGTTTGAACAATTTTTCAAATACACCTACAAAACTACGCACATTTGTCTTTTCCGGCCTGTGACTTGTGACACTGGGGGGGGGGGGGGGGAATCGAAATCCGGTTTTAAACCGGTTTTATAGAACCGAAAACCGGTTTTGAAAACAAACCGGTTTTAACATCCCTATTCCAAACACTAAGTTCCAATATAATCCTGAGTTGTCATTTTACCGCCGATACCGCTGCTTTGATTACATAAGCTGCTTTTAACAGAGAAGATGCTTTTCACACAGTAGCCTAACTCACTACACAAGTGTAACGGCTCCGCGTGCATACATTAAGGTCCCAACTTTGTCACATATATCATACATCTGCATTTGTACGGGAAGTAGGTATGTGATGGGGTTGGTGCGCTGATGTCATAATGCCGGTAATTGTCTGTGGATGGATCTGCTGCGATCTGCATGTGCGTGGGCCCACCAGTCGACTGATAAAATATGTGTTTTCCGGTGATCTTAGGCGACCCACATGAAATGGTTCTTCGCCCCCCCCCCCCCCCCCAAAGAGGTCGCGACCCACAGGCTGGGAACAACTGATCTTCTGTGATAAGTAATGCAAAGGTACATTAAGATATAATGTTGGTATATTATTAAAAACAATATTATTTAAATTTATTTTTTAAAATTCAACGTGAGAAAACCCGATGTTAAAAAAGTATAAAATAATTAAACAAATGCTTACTAGCTGTAGTTAAAAAAATCTAAACTTAAGACTATTGTAGCAACATCAAAATATATTCAAGGGAGATAATAGTCTAAGTCCTAGGTCTCTGGAGCAATGAATTTTGTAAACGATTTACATTTTTTACTACACATTTTGCATTTGAAAAAAAAAATATAGTACATACTTATAACAATACTCAAATTGTAAAATGAACAATCAATTAATTAAGGTTTTTTACATTTCAAATGTTATTTTTAAAACACCTATTTAGCTACTAGCTTGTTTTCATTAGTACGCATTCACTTCCCTTTACGTTACGGTATGGATGATGATTTCAAATATCAGTAATTTTTTTAAAAGCCTTAATTTTAAGGCTTGAAGACTGTAAAAAGAAGAGGACTAGTCTAGGACTCTAGAGTCTAGACCAGGTGTCGGCAACCCCTTGATAACAGTGTACCAAAGTATGATTTTAATTCATTCAGCGTGGCAACCTAAAAATCATCATGTTGTAGAACTAAATTTCTTGTACACGTGACTTGAATTGACTTATTGGGCCTCTTCCGCGTGCCATGGAAAATCCTTCAGCGTGCCAAGTGTGGCACGCGTGCCGTAGGTTGCCGACCCTGGTCTAGACCAAAGAGTGTTGGTGCCGATACACAACCCTTTTTGACCCCGCTACACACTGGGAAGGGTTCTGAGGTGGCGCCATCGAAGAGTAGGTCTACTGTGCTGTGCATGTTGTTGTGGAAGGCCTCAATAAGACCATAAAAAAATAGTGTTTCCCAATGGTCCTTGGCGACCCCCGTGAAATGGTCGTTCGACCCCCAACGGGGTCGCGACCCACAGGTCGGGAACCGCTGCTCTAAGACCTAATTTAAATATAAATAAATATCTATTAATGAATAATAATAACAATTATAAATATATTCTGTGCCGTTGCTAGGGATTTGGTAGCCCGGGGGGCTTGGCCTCTTTAGGAGCCCCTGTATTTTGACATTCGACATTATGACATAAGAAAAAACAATTCGGACACTCCTTTGGGGCCCCCCTCAAGTAGGGGCCCGGGGGGAGTGTCAAATTTGGACCCCCCTCCCCCCACCCTAGCTACGCCACTGAATATAATATAGATGTAATAATAAATCTTGCTAATCCAACATGCTCGACACATATTACAAAGTATTTAACCTTTTTTTTTTACATATGCGTTAAAAAAAAGTTATTGGAATGTCAAGTTAAGTAACATTTTTATTAAACGTTTTATTTTAAATTATGCTAATATGTGAAAATCAATTTCATATTAGCAATATGTAAATATAAAAGACAAAACATTTCCTAACATAATATGCCTCTTTTTTATGTGTTTTAAAAAAGCCCACTCCCACGTTTTACTAAAAACATTGAAACTTACAATATAACAGTTTGAAAGTCCTCTTCCGTTTCTAGAACTCTCTTCTTACCTATCCCTATGCTACGTCATTGATACCATATTATATAGTCAATTTCCCCCCTCCCATTCTCTCCCACATCGTCAGATTTCAACATACAGTGTGAACTCTTTTGTCACAGCATGAAGTCATTTGTGACTGACCTCCTACCCCTCTCTTTTTGTTTAGGTATTAGTGTAAAAACTATAATTATATAAACTACAAGCTACATTGCCCGGCGTTGCCCGGGTGAAAAAGAAAAGGACTGTCTGGGGTGCAGATAACAAATGTATAAACTACACTTACTGAATACTTTTAGGAAAGTAAATAAATATTGTAATAGGGTAAAAAAAAATAGTCAAATATTTTTATTTAATTAAATCTATATTG
This sequence comes from Anisus vortex, assembly GCA_949126835.1. Taxonomy (NCBI): domain Eukaryota; kingdom Metazoa; phylum Mollusca; class Gastropoda; family Planorbidae; genus Anisus; species Anisus vortex. The sequence goes on from OX421493.1 coordinate 27,378,396, forward strand.
CCTATAGATTTACAATGTCTTTTGTTTTTAAAAGTTTGAAAAATTAATTGTCGAAAAAAAAAAGTATAGTCTAACTGGAGAATCGAACCCTGGTCGCCCGTATAGCAGTCCATTACGTTTACCACTGAGCTAGCGAAAACACATGTTCGATGACGATGATATTAGACGGTATATTGGGCTAGGCCTAGATAGGTCAGTGACACACGTGTTTTCAAATTGACCAATGGGGATCCTCGCGGGGCTTAACACTGTCTTTTTATATATATAGACAAGCTACATTGCCCGGCGTTGCCCGGGTGAAAAAAAAGGACTGTCTAGGGTGCAGTTAACAAATTTATAAACTACACTTACTGAATACTTTTAGGAAAGTAAATAAATATTGTAATAGGGTAAAAAAAATAGTCAAATATTTTTACTTAACAAAATCTATATTGCCCATAGATTTACAATGTTATTTGTTTTTAAAAGTTTGAAAAATTAATTGTCGAAAAAAAAAAGTATAGTCTAACTGGAGAATCGAACCCTGGTCGCCCGTAGAGCAGTCCACTACGTTTACCACTGGGCTATCGAAGACACATGTCCGATGTGAAAAATTATTAGACGGTATATTGGGCTAGGCCTAGATAGGTCAGTGACGCACGCGTTTTCAAATTGACCAATGGGGATCCTCGCGGGGCTTAACACTGTCTTTATATATATATAGATAACTATAATTAAATTACCCTTAAAAAAAATTTTTTTATGTATTTTTTGTATTTGTTGATATTTTTTTGCGTTTTGGTGGATTTTTTATGTAACATCTATTTTTTCCGTTCTACTGTCAAGCGCTTTTAGTATGTCCAATGAAGGAGTTTTTCTACACACCGGATCATACGGCAGACTGTTCAGCCTGGCGCGCTTCAAAGCTAGAACAAAAAGTAAGAAAGGTCCTGATCCGAAAGATCCTGTTTACTGATAATGCTGCCCTGACTTCACATACATAAACAGTTTACTGATAATGCTGCCCTGACTTCACATACATAAACAGAACTACAAAGGCTTGTCAGTGCTCGGCAGACGCTTGCCAAGAGTTCGACCTAAGCAATCAGCCTAAACAAAACTGTGAGCATGGGGCAGGACGTCTCATCCTTATCTTCAACATTGGCAGCCACGCCCTTCACATAGCAAGACAATTTACCAACTTAAATTAAATATCTCCAAAAATATGTCTATTGACAATATGTAATAATAATAATAATTATTGTAAAGCGCATATCCCGTTGAGGACAGTTCCATGCGCTGACAACAGTTACAGAAAGAGTACAAACAACGAAGCATGTATATATGTACAGGTGAATACTGTTACTGGAATAGGTGAGTATTCAGCCGGCTCCTGAAGGTGTTGAAGCTAGGGTTCTGGCGAAGCTGTAGTGGGAGAGAAACGGACGGGCCCGCGTATGAGAATGCACGTTGGCCAGCAGGACACTAGCTTCGCTCGAAGGATCCGACGAGTCAGTGAGTCAGAAGCTGAGCGAAGTGGACGGGATTGGGTGTAGAGCTAGAGTAGAAGAATATTCAAGGAATCTGTTGTTTTATAAAAGAGTCTGGAAAAACTATGTTTGAAAAGAGATTGAAAAGGACACCAAAAAAATAATGGTTTACAGGACCTTCATTGTGAGTACCCGGCTCTATGATATCAAGAGCTGTTCCCCATACATGCGCCAAGAGCATCAGCCATATATATTTGCCAAATATCTGTTGTTGTCGTATAATAGGCATCACTTGGAGAGATCGCATTACTAATCTGGAGGTCCTGGACCAGGCATATATTCCAAGCATGTTTTCTCTCCTGTCCCAACAACAAAATATTAATCAGGGCCATACTCCCTAGTAAGCTCAACGGACGCACCCACTGTCCCCCGAGACAGAAGGAACCATTAAAAAGTAACAACACTTTGAACTTAGTCTAAAGTTTACATGTGTAATTTATACTAGAAAACAAACAAATAAAAAAACATTTTTTTCTTTTTTTATTTACATTCGACATTTACCACGACAGAATCAAACATGTAAATATACTTATGGTTAAACATCTAGGCAATAGCATCTAATTCTAAACAAAAGTAATTCACTTTTATGTGTTATTTGAATTGTATCATTTTCTACATTTTTCTCATTATTGAACATCGTTTGAAACAAAAAAAATCATCTAAACAATTATCTTTTGTCTTGACTTGCTTTCTACTCTAAATGAAGTAGAGAGTTAGAAATCATTATTTGCTTCATTACCTCCCCTCACGATTATGTATGCTCTGTTTAACACCCTTCTGTTTGCTCAATCGTATTTTGAATATTTCCATGTAAGACTACATTGCCATTTTAACGTAGTAAGAGCACTGAGCTTTCTTATATATGGATTGGCAAGACAAATCATTTAGCTAATATTGGGGCAAAACTTATTTAAAACCAAATCTAGTTTTCATCTTTTTAATTTAATAGCACTACCCTATAAAAACCTGATTGCTATTTCGATACTCTTTACTTCCGAGACAAAATATGCCTGAAGAATGTGTATTTAATGTGTTTAAAATATTTATTCAACAATTAAATACAATTTTTATTCAAGTATATACAACAATATTTTGCAATAAATAACTAGTCTTAGAATATTTATTTGGTGCTTTTTTTATCGCCTAGTCATAAACAAGCTTTTTTTATAAGTTAGTTTTGGAGAATAACTTTGTAAAACAGTGTATTGATATAAGCTTAGATATAAATACATATAGTTATTGGGCCACGAAAGATCGAATTACAGTTTCTCCATGTCTTGGGCGCATGGGAAAGAGGTCGGAATCGATGTCTATTAGAAACGTTCGTTTTTATATTATATAATTATAATTATAAACTCAGATTTTTAAAAAGTGCCAGTTTGCCGTCTATCCAAACTTTGGCGCCTGCTTCGGCTTACTTTGAAGCAGCAAAATATTCTGCAAAAGCCTTAAAATGGAATGAGTTGCGTGAACGAATCAGGAAAACCAGTAATTTAAACTTAACTTCATTTAAAACACTGATTAAAAATACTAGACTCAGGCCATGACTGAGCGTAGGAAGCAGTGATCTTCTTTATAGAAGGAGCGTCTGTAATATATAAGATTAGATAATTTATTACAAATTTCTTTTATTTTTAATAAAATTGTTTGTGTATTTGTCAATAAATAGGCCTACAATATCACGTTAAAAATGTTACATATATTTTATTTTATATTTATATTTGTAGATATTTTCTTGGAAAAGGTCAAGTTGTGTGTTTTTTATTCCTGCATTTCATGTGTCCATCAATGCTCTGCCATCGTTGTCGGTTGTTCATCCTTTTTTATATAAACATCTTGTCCGTTTCTCTTTTCCACTCTGAACAAAAGAATGTTGTGACACGGTCGCTGCTGTTTTGCCGGGACTTCTTTGGTGTGAAGCTTCTTACGGAATTTCCCGTTCAGCGCGCCTTCGGTCTTTCCCGCCACTCTCGGAGGTGACGAGGAATCCCCATCCGAAGTCTCGAAGGCTTTCATTTTGTCCATGTACTCAGACTGGCTGAGCGCGAGTCGTGACGTCACGTACTTTGCCTCCCTTTCATACACTCGGATGAGTCTTTCGTAATCCCTTCGGAAGTCTTCGTGTTTTTGCAGGATGTCGCCTTTCCTCGCGTGACGGCGCATAGCCTCGAACCGAGCCTGTTGGTCGAAGTAGGTCATCGTGGTAGATGGTTTCCCAGGCAACATAATTGTGTTTACGCTAGCATATATAGAACTCGTGGCTCTTTACATCAAATTGAGGCAACGTCTTCACCTGATGGTACATATCACGTTGTATCTATAGAAAAGTATTTGAGAAGAGTGAGCATGTTAAATGTATATTAACTATATATTAACTCTAAATAAATAACTTATTGACAAAATAATAACCATTTTTGGATCTTTGTAAGGCTTACAAGCTTTATTCTGTTTCTTCAGCCACTGGATAAGCCTACTATGTAAGTCTGTAGCCAACACAACGCCAAACCATCTTCATTATCTCCCCTTCCCCAACTTTTGTTTTGTACCCATCGAAGCTTGGATTGGTTCAGGCTTCCCCCCCCCCCCACCCCTAACCTATCGTAGCCATCTGTTTTCCCATGGAAATGAAGCCGAGATATGACAAGCACAAATCTCGTTGACACACGAAGTATAAATCAAGTGTAAACAATACAACAGAAAAAAGGAATAAAAACACATTGTTTACTTGGCGACCTTTTTGCCTAATTATAATTTCGTTTAGCTTTTTATAGTAATTTAAAGATTAATGGTTGATGGAGATAGAGAGAGGAGACAACTAGTGCAAGTCGCATGTTATACAGCAAGGGTCGGCAAACTTTTGCTTATAGTGTTCCAAACTAGGATTTCTAAATCATTCAGCGTGCCAACAGCCTGAAAGTCAAACGGCTCATAGGTATATTATTTTTATAAGACAATTTATTTCGTGCCGTAGCAAGACCAAGACCAAAAGACAAGTAGCGTTATAGAGAAAATCATTAAAGCGTTTTAAATTAAATAACGAATTACCTGTTTGTTATTATCATCTTTTTTTAAAAATCCATTCATAGCTAATACACAATTTCATTTCTTAACTTACACATTCATGGTTATTATATCAACATTTGAATTTAGTGGTCAAGATATTTTTTAGTAATAGCTATTACTTCTTTATAGTTTGATCTCAGCATAACTGAGATTTAATTTACGATTTAATTTACTAAATATTAATTAAGACTGAATTCATAGACCCAAATCTACTATAGTAAAGTGGAAGAGATAGGTAGTAATCATACAAACTGCGTAGTTAATGTAATTTTTAAAAATGTACATATAAATTCTTTAGTCTTAGAATATTAATATTATTTTCAACTATCTTTTATAGTTCGATAATTTTTAAGTTATAAATTGTAAACCTTTTTAAAAGGAAACAAAAAAGAAACATATTAGAAATATTAATGTAAAGAAAACGGGTTAATAATTTCCCTTCAATTAAATTCTCCAAATTTGACGCTAGTGATGCCAAACGAGTTAATTTGTTTTAATATAACTTGTGTACTTCTGAAAATGCTCATCTATCTTAATTATTCGTTAAATCAGGGAAATAGTTCAATGTTTTGAAATTGATTTCACGGCAGGATATGTCAAGTTTCAATGCAAATCCATTACAGTGGTCCAACACTTCAAGTGCTTTTCGTCCTTGTAAATGGAAGTTCAACTCACTGAAACATGTCGACATGTCATTCAGAAACATCGACTTTAACAGTCAGTTCTCTTCATTCAATGCCGGAATATTTTTTTTCATCAAGATACACCTTCTAGTCAAGAAACGAATTTACCCAAGACTTTACTTATATTCCGTATCACTTTGTTCTAGAAGATACTTGATAAACTATAAAATTGACTATCTTAACAATAGATTCAATCACAGATCGCAAGTCCAACGATGAGAGCTTTGCATACAAAGATTCATGTACTGAAGCAGTGTGTTTCTCATGTAGTTCGCTACGCAGCACCAATTAATTATGCTTACTTTTGACTTACATTAAAAAAAAAATTCCTGGAGGTCTCTCGCGTGCCACTGAAAATCGTTCTGGGTGCCAAGTCTGGCACGCGTATCCTAGGTTGCCGAACCCTGTTATACAGCACGTTAAAAATGAGTGATGCTACATCATGGTGCACAATTTATACCTAGACTATTCAAAAACAAATATTTTATCTAATTATCAATAATTGTAATTTGCAATTGAAAATTAGATGAATTTACAAATGATAAGTTTAAAATAATCATTTTGTAACAAAAATTGTATAAGGAACAACTTTATTTATAATTCTTCTCAAGAATTAAATTTAAACATTACACACCACTAACGGTTCACAGTCGCTTAATCCCCAGACACTTAATCCCCATACACTTAACCCTAAAAATGCAATTTTAGGTACAGAATTATGAAATCAAAGATGAATATAATTCATATCAAACACAAAAAGCTAATAGTCCGATACTCATTTATTTTCCAAGTGTGACAGTTAATAATAAATATTTAAATGCGTAATAATAATATTTAAATAATAATAATAATGTGGTTCATCCATATGATACAAAATTGTTCTTAAGAGTTTGTTGGGTAAGTGAGGTAAGAGGCTAGGTATTATGTGACTCGGGGATTAGGTGACCTGTCACCACCACTAACATAGTAGACAGGAAGTCAAAACAATAGAAAGACACAATTTAGAACAGTATAAAATTGACAAATATAAATATTAAAATAAAAAGGCTATACGTAGAAAATAGAATAGAATTTATTTCAAGTATAATAATGTGAATGCTAACATAATGTATACATCTGTTAACTTTATTAAATTGTCCCTAATAAAAAGTAAAAGAATTTTTAAAAAACAATTTAAACAAATTATATCCTTGGCTTAGGACAAAAAAAATGTGGTTCTGGTAGACCGTTAAAGTCGGGTAATGGGAAGATGACTCTCTTGGCTACGTCTATGTTCATCGTAAATAGATAAACAGCAAATAAGCTTTTGACAATAGAATAAATAAAAAATATAGAAAAAAACAGTTTTTAAAAAAATTCTTAGCTGTTTTTTTGACATTGAAAACAGAAAACAGATGTTTTTTTAGAAAAAAAAAAACTGCTGTTTTTCAGAAACCTTAGTAGGGATAAAATGACAGTTTGATAGGTTGATACGTTTATAGATTTATTGATTAAAATTAATAGATTGAGTACGTATTTATACATAGATTGGATGAAATATAATATATATCTAGGCCTAGAGAGAGAGAGAGAAATAGATTGATATATATATATATATATATATAGATAGATAGATAGATAGATAGATAGATAGATAGATAGATAGATAGATAGATAGATAGATAGATAGATAGATAGATAGATAGATAGATGGATAGATAGATAGATAGATAGATAGATAGATAGATAGATAGATAGATAGATAGATAGATAGATAGATAGACAAAAAAGACATATTATATCTATGAACATAACCGAATACAAATTGTACTTACATTAACTTATAACTTTCTAGACGTTAGATATCAGACAAAGATAAGATTCGTAGATTCAATCTATAACTTTCCCTATCACACAAGACGTATTTGTTCCCCTCAAAACCTACCAGCCTTTTACCAAACCCTAATCCTCCCCTTTAACACCCCGACCCCCACACCAGCCCCACCCCTAATACCATAAGACACTTGAAGATCTATGATATGTGTAACGTCTCACAAAATATTTGCTTTTTTTTTTTTTGCTTTTGGGTGAAAGAAGAATAAAAAGGGGAATGGGGTGGGGTAACGAATTGTCTCTGGAGTAAGGGCACGCAAAATCTGTAGGACTTAATTTAAATCTAATCTATGAAACTTTCCTTAAAGGTGGGAAAAAATTGGGCGGGGTAACAATTACTTGAATATACAAAGAATTCCCTTTAACTTTACATATCAACCCCTATTGTATGCATTTCTCTCAAAACACCTGTCGCTCAGAATGCGTGTTTTACAATATCATGATAAATTTGTGTTTTGTGGATATCATTATGAATGGGTATTTGGTGGCTAGCATTATACGTGTGTATCATGTGGACATTAGAACAAAAAATTTGTATAAATTTAATAAATAGTTAGACAGACATTTATACATATACACAGATAGATAAGCAGATAGATAGCAAGATATATTAATTGAGTGATTGACAGAAAGACAAACAAACAGATAGATAGATATATACATTGTTTTCTTGATTGAATGATTGATTGGCAGATAGACAGACAGACTTAGATAGTTAGATAGATAGATAGATAGATAGATAGATAGATAGATAGATAGATAGATAGATAGATAGATAGATAGATAGATAGATAGATAGATAGATAGATAGATAGATAGATAGATAGATAGATAGATAGATAGAGTCAACAGCATTCCCACAACCTAATCTCATCTTTACTGAACTAAAAAGAAACACCTATGAATAACATGAAATAGTAGACTATATTAATTTAATATACAAGAAACTCAATAAAGCAATCTCTATGACCAAAACCATAGATTGAATAAACAGCTCAATATAATAGAAACGTGTTGACTGATTCAATAGAGTGACTAGGATCAGATGAAGTCGATAGAGCGGAGATTAAAGCCAAGGGAATAAAAGTTCACATAAAGCCATACATATAACATTATACATACAACTTGCATATACGTTTTATTGATTTTAAAAGACTTTGCGTTACTTTACCCCTTCGGGTCTGCACAATTCTAAGAGCAAGTGTAAATAAATAACAGAACTTATACTTCATAAGCATTGCCATACAGGGTGCTTAAAATGGGAAATGTTTGTAGAACTACCTGATACAGCTAACATGATAGCTTTATGTATGTTTATGTGAAGGGTGAAGCAAACTGGAGTAGGCCTACTTAAAGAATGAAGACGCTACGACTTAGACTATCAGAAAATGTAATGAGAAAAGAAGATCTAGTGCTGAGGCTAGAACTGCAGCTGAAAATGAATGTGTGAGGAATGAGATAGAAAGAGTGGGGAGGGTGTGAGAGAGAAACGCAGGGCGTTTTGTTTCTCTCTGAAGATTAACGTCTGCAAGTTAACAATAGTTGACTGTCTCTAGTGTTAACTCCCCTTGATTTACGTCTATGAACTATGAACGCATGTTAAATATTATATAACCTGTTGTAAAAACAGGGTGCAGAAGGTGCACAGAGCAAAGGTGTTGCCCTGCATTATGAATTTCCAGATTTTATTACAAAAACATTTATTTAAAAAAAATGGCTTGAATAAATAGATGTTTCTTAAATAATGATCTGGTTTAAGTATAAAATATCGAAATACTTGTACTGCTAGCACAACAAGAGAGTCGGTCTTGGATTTCCACCTTTTTATTTTTTTATTTTACGTGATGGTAATTTTTTTTTCCTTTTGCGACGCGGCATTTAGGAAACACTGCATTCTACACTAATTTAAAAATTATAATAATAATTGGGCGTAATTGTAATGAAATCATTTCTCCCCTGTAGTCTGTCAGATTGTCTTTAGTGCTGACGTTATAGAACTGCTGTTTAATTGTTTGTGAGGTCAGGTTGAAGTATTAATACAATATTTGGAAGTATTTTATCTTTAATTAGACAGTCATCCATATCGAATTATAATAGCCTGGCTCAAGAAAAGATCGATCACTTTATTATTCAAAGAAAAACAGAAGTTCGATCTTAAGGTTATTTTGAGTTGTGTTAATGACGATTTGCATGATGGAGTTATTATGTCTAATTGAAGAATAGTAAATGACCATTTCCTAAATGAAGTAATGAATTCGTTTCAGGCATTTAATTTAGGCCCTAATAGAGTTTTGCATGGAGACATAGACTAATGACAATTTATAATACTTTGTTATACTTAATGAAGTTGTAATATATTTAAATTAATAACGCAAACAATAACAAATGCAACAGTTATATGTAAGGATTTTTACTCTATATATCTGTCAATCATCAGGTTCAATCCATAACGATCAATCATCAAACTTAAAAAATATCAAATTCAATCACCAGGCTCAATTATCAAACTTAAAACATATCAAGTTCAGGCTCACCAGGCTCAATTATCAAACTTAAAACATATCAAGTTCAGGCTCACCAGGCTCAATTATCAAACTTAAAACATATCAAGTTCAGGCTCACCAGGCTCAATTATCAAACTTAAAACATATCAAGTTCAGGCTCACCAGGCTCAATTATCAAACTTAAAACATATCAAGTTCAGGCTCACCAGGCTCAATTATCAAACTTAAGAAATATCAAATTCAATCACCAGGCTCAATTCTCGTGCTCAATCACTAAAACCCTAAGCACCAGTTTCATTAGCTAATCAATTCGTGTGTCCTTATGTCTGCTTTTCTATAATATAAACCTTGTGCTCTGTATGCGGTTTCCACAGCCACATGTACTATGTTTTTCCCACTGCGGAACTCCCTTCGGATCATTTTCGTGGTGGTGCAATGTCTCCCGATAGCGCAATTCCTATACTATAGGCTATAGGTATGGGCATCCAGGCACCAGGGTGGGGCTTAGGCTGGAACGCTGCGCTCGTTGTTTCCTTCCCACCGAGCCTCGAGGGCCTCTGGGCGGTAAAAAAAAAAGTCTCGGACGCGCAGCATAGGCTGTCCCCCATGCGTTAGCCCACCGGTGTGTTCTTGATGCCAGCGTACTGGTGTATTCCACACTTTGCCGCTTTAAAGCCCATGGGTACAGAAGTGGCGTGTCTGCCGGAATAACTCTGTTTCTGTTCCTGTGGTTGCTCGCCTCTCTGTCTTATTAATCTTATTCATATTACTCCTGTCTGGTTCTACGTCATTTCGTACATTTATATTCTCTCTCTCTCTCTCTCATCTCAGAGATGTCCGCCTGCTTAGCTCACATATTAATTTAAAACATCTCTTCATGCTGTCCCTATTGGCTCAATTTTTGTCACTTCCGGGTTTCATTGGGACAGATCAATCAATCAATTTAATTGATTTATAGCAATTAGATTCTTAGCCTCAAAACAAACACAAAATCGAAGTAACAACAATAATTACAAATATATTTTTTTAAATGTCTAAATAACCGATTGTGCTGTAGAAAATGTAATTTATTGGGCTCAATAAAATAAAAGGCAACGATATTCTGGACAAACTATGCGATATATTTAAATTAATAAATATTGATAAGGCGATCCATTATCTTCATTGACACTTGGAATGTCAGAATAACGGGGGAGGGGGAGGTGGATGAAGAAATAAGAAATATTGGCAAGATAGCGAACTGATTTAATATAACAAAATTATTCAATTTCCCAGTTGTTTAAATATAATATGTGATGGGGTTGGTTGTTATCTTTCCCTTTTGATACCTACAGTTTTTATAACGAATTATCTTATCTTTTGAAAGACATACTGTCTGTATTTTTTGTGTGTAATATTTTGACATATCATTTTTTATGCTGCTCACAAAGACAACCAAGTCAAAAAATTAGAATCATTAGTTTTGATCATTTCTATTATATAAGAGAAAAGAATGTATATGTGATTATAAATATTTATATAACAAATTTTGGTTTAGAATTTGAGCATAAAGGTGTATATAATATAAAAACCATGAAAAATATGCTCTAAAGTGTAATGAAATTCAATGCAACAAAAATGGACATAACACAAGGGGGAACTACTCATAGCATAAATATCGATAGTGTATCAATATTATAATTAGTCTACACTTGTGGCATGCAGCCAACATTGCTGTACAATATGGAAACTGTCTGGAATATGGGACAATTCTCGATAATGGAAAAGAACAGCAGTGTACATTCATCGGTAATGGATGTAGGGAGGAGGAATTTCAGGTGGGGACCTGGGTTTAGAAATGACGCATACGTGTTCAGGGGAAAAGGGGGAGGGGGGCGTCATGACTCCCTCAATTGAAAGGCCCGTAATCAATGAGGCTTTTTAATGAGTGGCTCCCTCCCTTTTTGCCTGCCTCACGTAAAGCTTTACCGTCTATGAGACCCTTTAGCCGATTGCCTTTTGTGTGTGTGTGTGTGCATGTGTGTGAGTGTGTGTGTGAGAGTGCTTCGTTTGGCAGGGACTCTATAGACTACTTGAGCCTGTGTCCATTCAGTGCTGACCAATCCAGCCATTGAAGTTATTAAAGAATGAGATATTTTTTTATTGAATAAATCTTCTGATTAACACGAACTTTGCCCCCAAATGCCCGATACGTGATTTGTAAACTGTGTGTGTATTATAACTGTAACACTATTGTGAGATATTAGAATAATGGTATAGCTAATTAAATTATTTTTTTTATGTTTTCATTTATCAAACCGAAAAGTTACTATTGTATTAAATGTGTCTCTAAGTTAAACCAGTCAGCATCTGTTGAGAAAAGTATAAAGCAGTTAGGCAGGCGTTGTGCTTACCACATAATCTCTCTATAATAAATGAAATTGTATCAATTCTAATTCAATTAGAGAATGGACTATTAAGGCATAGTTAGTACCATTGGATCATCATTATGGCTTTATTCTTTAGAGTTATTTACTTGCAGAAACTATTCTGCAAAAAGAACAATTACCTTAGCATTTTAAAACAAATTCTGACTCTTTTTGTTTTTAGTTGAAAATTTCACTCTAGACATATTAAAATAATATCTACTGGGGAAAATATTTTTACAATTTATAGTTAATGAAAATGTCATATTACTTTCACTTCCATATTGTATAGTAAAATCCACATGTCAATGGTTTTCCCCTTCGTTTCGGTTTCATTGGGTCATTAAACTAATCATGTTTTCCCAAGATTTAAATTATGAAGAAAATTATTGATTTTTACAGAGTTAAAAGTTAAAGAATATGTAAGAAATGATGATTGTTTCCATTCAAGGACTTCAATCCTGAGAGTGAAAATCAAACACTGCTATATGGTAGCCTACACCAGGGGTCAACAACCTGCGGCTCGCGAGCCGCATGCGGCTCTTTCCATGACAAGATGCGGCTCTCCAGTTCCGTGCGCAAATATTAATAATTATATTATTTTATTTTCAAAACTCATAGAAAATAGTATACTAAAACAGGATAAAATCACTCAACAGAGAACAGTGATAATAGGTAGAGTAGGCCCTAATAATAATAGCCAAATAATAATATTTGTAGCCTATATCCCGCTGGGAACAGTTCTATACGCCGTCAACAGTTACAGACAGAGTACAGACAACGAATAAAAGACGAAAATGTATACATGTACAGGAGAATACTGCTCACTGCTACTTGAATAGCTGCGTCTTCAGCCGACTCCTGAAGGTGTTGAAGCTAGGGCTCTGGCGAAGCCCCATAGGAGAATGCACGTTGGCCAGCGATCACTAGCTTCGCACGAGGGATCTGAAGAGATAGTGCATCAGAAGCCGAGCGGTAGCCAGTTTAGAGATCAGAGCAGAGGAGTGATATGAGTCGACTTCTTCTTAAGGACCAGTCGGGCAACACAGTTCTGGACACGTTGGTGGCCCTGAAGGGAGGAGGTCGAGAGGCCAGTCAAGAGCGAATTGCAATAATCCAAGCGGCAAAAGAGGAGAGAGATGACAAGCTTAACACAAGCTTCCTTAGTGAGATAGCGACGGATGGCGGCAATACGACGCAGATGGGAGAAGCAGATTTTTGTGAGGAAGGAGATGTGGGGCTGCATGGACAGCGTGGAGTTCACATAGACGCCAAGGCTCTTGACAGTCGAAAGAAAGGTACTGTTACGTCGGCCAGTTAAAGATCGGACGCAGTGAGGGACACGACCCTCCTTCTCGTACCGACGATAAGAGCTTCAGTCTCCTCACTGTTCAACTTTAATTTGTTTTCCGTCATCCAGTTCTTGATGTCCAGGAAACATTAAATTGAGATGGAAGCAAGGAGCCCGTCGAAAGAATGATATTTCAGGTTGTGGCATTCGATGACAAAGGAAAGGGGTTGGGTGTAAAAGGTGAAAAGAACTGGGCCGAGGACAGACCCCTGTGACACACCATAGTAGACATGAACAGGCTGGGAGGATAGAGTAGACAGATAGCTGAAGCTGACAGCCGCTAGTCACTACTTAGACTACTATATGAAACACCCAGTCAGCAACCCAGCGGGCGGTAGTGTTCAGTCTTCTTCGGAGCAAAGTTGTAAGTTGGAGGTCCAGAAAAGCATGCACGACACGCTGCACAACTGGACAGTTCAGAAGAAATGCCGCGAGTTGAGGCACTCATATTTGACGCATGGAATAGTCTTCCAAAATGCTACAGTGAGGTGAAGAAGTTGGCATTTGGAGTGCTGACGATCTTCGAGTCAATATATTCGTGCGAGCAAGCGTTTTCTTGCATGAAATATAATAAAAAGTAAAGTAAGAGGCCAACTAACAAATAAAAATCTAGAGGCGTGCTAGAAACTGAAAACAACAAGTTATGAGCCAGATTTAGCCAAATTTTCAAAAGGCATTCAAGGCCAATGCTTCCATTGATGTAACTATTGTAACTATCTATTATTGAATATTATTTAATAATTATAGTTATAGGCCTACTATATGATTACTAATTTTATTATTCTAGCAGAGCTAGCTAAAATACTTTAATATATTTTGTGCGAAACATTTGTATGTTTTATTTGAATGTTTTATATGAATAAATAGGTCCCTATTATTTCATATTTAAAGCTATTTATTTTAAATAAAAAATTAATTTTGTAGGCTCCTAATCGAATACGATAATATTGAGAAAAAAAAGTTAGTGGCTCTTTAAAAACTGGTCAATTGTGTAAATTGCAACTTTTGGCTCTTCTGCCTCAAAAGGTTGCCGACCCCTGGCCTACACCATTTGATAACATTCTATCACTACTTTATTTGACTAACGGCACAGGGGCTTTCAGTTTGATTGCCTCCCCCTTGTTATCCCCACATATATTTTTTCTTTTGTTTAGCGCGTACGATGTCTCAATGTTTGCTAAGCGAAGTGACACGAGCAGAACTGATTTCACTGTGGACGTCATTGAAGGATATCAATTGTACATGAGTTGGGATTATGTTGTATTCTCACACTTTCTCTCTTCTCTCTCTCTCTTTCTCTCTGTATGTGTGTTTGGGTTTATGTGTGCGTATGTCTGAGTGTGTGTTTGTGTGTATATGTGTGTATATGTGTGAGTTTGCCCTCGGATATACTGTGGAGCGAGGGTGGGTACTGATGGGACAATAGATTTGTTGACTTCAAACACCAGAAAAGAAAAAATCTAAGGATCCAAAACTCAAACATCTTTCTGAAGCATTTGCTAACTGAAATCGAATATAAAAAGCCAATGTATAGCCTACTGCTACCTACATCCTACGTGTCCCTTAGTCTTTTAGACTTTAGACCTTTGGGGTGCCGCAGATGATATAAATACCATTCCCCTCCATTCGTCTCGCCTTTCTACCCTTCTCGTGACATCGCTCGGCCTCGATCCCGTCCATGGTGGTGTTCTCCCTTCATTTTCTTTTCTTTCTTTCTCGTATTCCTGGTAGTGCCCGGTAAGATTGTGTTGTCTGTCTTGTTATATGGACATACCACTCTAGTTTTCTTTAATGTGGCTAGGAGGTCATCGTGTTGTCTATCTTGTTATATGGACATACCACTCTAGTTTTCTCTTCTTTAATGTGGCTAGGAGGTCATAGGTCATCGTGTTGTCTATCTTGTTATATGGACATACCACTCTAGTTTTCTCTTCTTTAATGTGGCTAGGAGGTCATAGGTCATCGTGTTGTCTATCTTGTTATATGGACATACCACTCTAGTTTTCTCTTCTATAATGTGGCTAGGAGGTCATAGGTCATCGTGTTGTCTATCTTGTTATATGGACATACCACTCTAGTTTTCTCTTCTTTAATGTGGCTAGGAGGTCATAGGTCATCGTGTTGTCTATCTTGTTATATGGACATACCACTCTAGTTTTCTCTTCTTTAATGTGGCTAGGAGGTCATAGGTCATCGTGTTGTCTATCTTGTTATATGGACATACCACTCTAGTTTTCTTTAATGTGGCTAGGAGGTCATAGGTCATCGTGTTGTCTATCTTGTTATATGGACATACCACTCTAGTTTTCTCTTCTATAATGTGGCTAGGAGGTCATCGTGTTGTCTATCTTGTTATATGGACATACCACTCTAGTTTTCTCTTCTTTAATGTGGCTAGGAGGTCATAGGTCATCGTGTTGTCTATCTTGTTATATGGACATACCACTCTAGTTTTCTCTTCTATAATGTGGCTAGGAGGTCATCGTGTTGCCCAATGTACCAATGAACACAAGTATCAACTGCATACATAGACCCGCATTACGGCTCAACGTCTATATACAATTTGTTTAAGGGGAGGGACCCTAAAGTGTATTAGCATTGTTATTATAGTAAAAAAAAATCTGGTTTGAGAAGGGAGAAGGGGGGGTGAAGTGACACCCAACACTTCTGTGCAGACACCCAGAACTGCATACAGCTGTTTCTTCAAACTGTTGTGTTTTTGTATGTGTGTGTGTGTTTTTGGTGCCCTCCATTGATGCACATTCCATGTACGCTACCATCAACCAACGTTTTGTCCAATTTGTGTGACGGTATTGAATCATCGATTCTCCACATCGCAGCACGCACCGAATCGTCTGCACTGGCATATTCTAAACCATAGGTTCTCAACGGGGGCGATATCGCCCCCCGGGGGGGCGGTGAGAAGCATTAGGGGGGGGCGCTGACATTCCCGGGGGCGATTGGGGGGCGGTGAAGGGCAAGTGGGCGGTACAAACGTACCTGATATATTTTAACACCTCAGCTATATGAATCGATTAGTTTTTGGAGGATAAAATGTGATGTAAACACAAGTGCCCCTAAATATATGATATCCCCCAACAGTATGCCAAAATATTATTATATTAATAAGAAATAGGAATCGCAGTGACTTTTCGATGAAGTAGGGGTCAGTATTTGGCAAATATAGTGTGCGGCCAGCTGGTCCTGTG
Source organism: Anisus vortex (assembly GCA_949126835.1). Classification (NCBI taxonomy): domain Eukaryota; kingdom Metazoa; phylum Mollusca; class Gastropoda; family Planorbidae; genus Anisus; species Anisus vortex. Next base: position 27,395,012 of record OX421493.1, read on the forward strand.
GTTGGTTCACCGGACTGTCAACCCTGCTGACAGATCACTGTCGCCCTAACATCTGTTCATATTAATGATATTTTGATCTCAGTTTAACCGAGATGTCCTTAATGTATTTTGTATAATACGGATAGTAATAAACTATTGTTAAGCGGTATAGATAAGTAGTAATCATACAAACTGGGTAGTTATTGTAATGTTTGAAAATATACATATAAATTCTTTAGTCACATAATATTTATATAATTTTCCAATAGTTTGTACAGTTTGATCATTTCCAAACTATAAATTGTAAGCCATTTTTTTTTATAAAAAAAAAAAAAGAAATATTAGCTCAAATAAAACGGGCTAATTATCTCCCTTTAACAAAAAAAAATGTTTCCACATTTGATTCAATAATGATGCCGAACAAGTTCTGTTTTGTAATATAACAAATAATACTGATTATTAGACCTACGGCCTTTGCAACCAAAATTGATACATAAATAAACAAATTGCTAGCAGCACACCAGGCAAACGATTCGCATTGATTTATTTAAACCTTTTGTTAAGGCAATTTTTTGAACTATTAATTATTACAATATGTTTCCTTTTCAGTTTTTTAAAGATAATTAATCAAACAAAAAAGTCTAGTCCGCCTAAAAAAATTGCGGAAACTATAGTCCAGATGGGCGGAAGGGGGAGGGGGGCGGTGAGCGGAAAAAAATTGTAAAAGGGGGAGGTGAGCCGAAAAAGGTTGAGAACCTATGTTCTAAACTATAATGGCCATAATGTGTCTATCCGCTGTGGGAACTCACGTGAATCAGGTCGGCTATGTCACGTGACGAATAAACTCCCAAGAGACTCGTTGAGACTCCCACACGTCATAGAAACTAGAAAGAAGTATGCCATTAGATTAATGAAAACTATGTACCTTTTGTGATAATAGAAGCTCCCCCTTTTAAGATGAAACGTCTAATGCAAATGTTGGTTCCGTAATGACTTATGAAAACCAACCACAGGTTTACACAGACGTCAGACGCCCGGACCAGTTGAAAAATACATTTCTGTTTAAATGTTGGACTTTACGTCCTTTTTTTTTGGGGGGGGGGGGGGGGGGGGGATTCGTAGTTACATTTGTCATATTTGAGTTTTCATAACAGCACGAGACATTTCAGAATTTCTAATGTAACCTAATTAGAAAAGCTTCACATTTATGTAGTTTTGCGGGGAAATATTCGTTGTTGAATTTTGTTATACAAACCGGTAACTGTGTTATAGGATAAAGCAAATGACCGCCATTTACTACGCATAACATTGAAGGACATGTCCATTGATGTAGAGGACAACCTGATACATTCTGAGGAAATAGTCTAGCACATTCTTTAGGATTGCCCTCCAGGTTCGCCAGTCTCAGAATTTCAATAGATCTCTTTGGAGACATGTATACCATAACCTCAAAGTTAATATATAGGGCATGAAGAAAGGGATGAAAATTCCCAATCGTCAGTACAATATGAGTTTACGTCTGATGCTTTTTGACAGAATGCTGAATTGAAGATATTTTTTTTTTGTGTGGAATTTTTGAAATGTCACTTTGAATATTTTAGCCTATAATTAAATTTTAACAGAAATGACTTTTTAATGACCCCTGTGACATCTGATGTAATTTCTTTTGTAATAGACCTATATAAAAAGTGTAATGTAATATGGTCTTCATGGGGACTAACATATAATAAAATATAATAAATAGCAAAATTAGTCTAAAAAAATTGAGTTCGTGTGAAAGTATGTTAACAAAAGCACAGTAATAACAATAGTAATAATTAATGTACAGCAAATATTTATTTATTAATTTTCTAATATTTTAGTGGCAGAAATATATACAGCAAAACAACATTAAAAAAACAGCAATAAAACTGGAGTATGACTTTGTTTACAGCATCTTAAATCATGTCTTCTATTATCTTAACTAAACAATGTTTCACTCAAGTAAAATATTTGGTTTGTTTGACCAGTTTATACAAAATTGTTCAAACTTACATTGGATCATTTAGTCTATTAAGACATGTTAAGAGAACAGAAAGAAAACCACTATTATATCATTTTATATCTAATGTCAGTTTTAAATTAAAATAACCAACAACTTAGCATTATTCTCATATAGTATAACAAATTTCTAGATACAGTATTAAAAAAAAACATAGTAAACTACGTAATTATTGAAGAATTGTCAAATTTATTTACTCGTGTGCATATTTTTTAAAAAAAGTTTCACAAGAGAATAAAATAATTTGAATTTACTATTCACATAATTATTGTCAGAATTTAAAGGTTAGGCTATATATTTATGAGAACAAACTCAAAGTCTTATATCTTTATATTTACACACATCTAGACTGCAACTTATGTTCCTACAATCCTTGATTGACTGACTAATTAAGGAATTGCAAAGTTGCAAATAAAATATTGCACAATAGAAACAATCATAATTCAATCATGAACAATGAACACTCTTTATTTCCCAAATATTACACAGGTAATATAAAGGTAATCAAATGTAGCGAGTCTATATAAAATTAAAAATTTGATTAATCATGACAGTAATTTTTTATAAAATTAAACTACTTAGTCTCAAGTTTTTCAATTCTATTTCCCTGAGAACAAATACAACAATTTAAAAGTCTGGCCAAATTTTATCCCTTATGGACTTATGAGAAAACAAATGCATATAAGTACTCTTTCTTCCCGAGTGGCATTCAGGCATGGATGGGTTGTCTGAACAAAACCAGGAATACCAGTTACTTAACATCATTTAAAACATTAATAATAAAAATGCAAGACTTTTTTTATAGAAGGAGCGTCTGAAATGTATAAGATAAGAAAAGATAAGATAAATACAGGAAGGCTAACTGGAGTGTTACTTTATATAAAATGATAAAGTAATTATGTTTGTGCCCACTCCTTCTCTTTACTTTCTAGTAACATTTCTTGAGTGATAGTCACTTCTGTTTTGTCCATTCTAGCAAAATTCCCAAACTGTATGAGCCCTTACTTACATATAAATATAATTATTTTTTTTCAATACAGATTAGAAATAAACAGAAAGTAAGACATCAAAACTATACAAATACACAAACTAGTTTCCTAGCCAGTCTAAAAAGAATAAATTTTCAGTTTAAAAAATAATAAAAAAAACACAAAAACTTTAGAGGAAACTAATTTATATCAATTAATGTATTAACAAAATAAAAAACATTTAACAAAACATTTAACATAACATTGATCAAATAATTCAACTAAAAGGAAAAAAAACATGGAATGTAATAGTTGTTAAATTTAAAAAGTACAAAATTGAGCTTAAAAAATAACATGTTTTTGATCAGCAGTTTTTTTATCAACACAAATTCATTCAATGAGATTTAAGTAACAAATGTTTACATCAAGAGTTTATGGAAGTCTTTTTTTAAAGTGTTACTAATTAACATGAAAAGAAGAATGACTAACTTTTCAGTTGCACATTTTTTCTGTTAATTAAATTTGTAAATTACTAAATTATCCTGAATTAGTTCAATGACCAAATATATTTTAATTATGGTTATTTTATGTGAGCTCGGATTATGTGTAATTTAGCCAAATCTATATCACCAATCTTTGTTTACCAACCAAATATAACAAAAATAGCTTTCAAACTGTTCAAACAATAATTCAGTTTGAATAAGCATAAATACCCCAGGCTGAAAGTCTCTATGAACTGAAAATGTTCTGTGAAAATGTTAAATTAACTTCTTCTATTTACAATGCAGCATTTATAAAAAATAAAAAAATTGTCTGCATAGTGGTTTGGTTTAGTCTGCTTTTAACAGCTGTGAAGATGAACCGAAAAATCTCACTGCCAAACTGGAGAAAACATTGGCAGTGTATGGAATTGGAAATCAACGCCAAAAAGACAAAAGGTCATGACAAACAAAGGATTTGTATCTGAAATAAAAGTGGGTGGACAAAAGCTCTATGAAGTTTCCTGTGTTACATAATATCAAAGGCTTAAAGCCAGAAAATTTTGCCAGTATAGCTTAGACAACAATAGCACTATTATGAAGCTAAATAGCATCTAGCAAAGCAAGAAAGTTTCCCTCTGTTCTAAGATCCATCTAATGTGCACTCTGGCAATGTCAATGGAAGTGAAACCTTGACACTCACAGCAGATCTCCAAAGAAGGATCATGGCCATGAAATGAAATGCTTACACAAAATCCTGAACATCTTGTACAAAGAGGACATCCCAAATAAGGCTGTTTGCCAACAATACTTCAACTCATTGGCCCTTATAAAGACCGCCATCAAGACCAGGAAACTGAGATAATGAGGGCACATAGCAAGATCTGAAGGCCTTGCAAAGACTATCTAGCAGGACACTGTGAAGGGAGGAAGAAAAAAAGAGGCAGACAGAAGAGAAGATGGGAAGACGATGTAAAGAGTGGACCAGCCTATACTTCAACACCTCCCAAAAGCGGCACTAGACCATGACAAGTGGTGAGCAATAATAGTCAGCAATGTGCCTAAACAACCTTCCAGCAAGTTATAAAATAGATAAATGTGAAGAACAGCTTTGCTGTATAAAGTTTAATGTCTGATGAAGCCAGAATTTTGATTTGGATAATTAAAATCTAATATCTACAGGAAGGAAAGGGGGGATATTATAATTAGATAGCTGAACTGCTATACTGAAGCGCTTGTGTTAAATGCAGATCAACTCCTGAAGAGTCTTCTCTAAATGTACATACTACCTGAAATAAACACTTTGGGTATATTTAGTACGCCTAAACTACCTACAGCTGACATAAACACTTCCACCGACTCTACCTTTGGGTATATTTAGTACACCTAAACTACCTACAGCTGACATAAACACTTCCACCAACTTTACCTTCAGGTAAGTGGGTGTGGAAGAACTCCTCACAAAGTTTATATCCACCCTGGATGAGAACGCTGTTGATCTGCCACTGCAAGATGTCGAAATATACAATGTGTGTCGGCCATTGGCGATGGGAGTTGGAATATTCCCTCTTCAGCCAGCCTTTGGGGTCCTGGTAAAATAAATCACTTTCCTCCGTGTAATTGGAGATTCCCAATAAATTTGGGTTACAGGTCAAGAATCTCATGGTGATGTTTTGATGAATATAACTGAAAATATAAAAATATTGTATTTATACAACTTTATGTTTATATATATGTTGTTTAAGTATATTTTAATTTATTATATATATTTATCTTACTTATATAAATTTACCAACAGAAGTAAAAATACCAATAACATTGAAAGGCTAATGAAAAAAACAAATAACTGTACCTGTAATACGGAGTGGAATGACAAGGCATCAAAAACAAAACATTCATATTTAGAGTGGTCAGACTAGCATCGTGCAGGTATTTGGTGACCACCACCGTACCTCTCTGATGCAGGAGGGAGAAATACAGAGCTGGGATCATATTGGTGACCCCCAAAATACAAATCATGACCTTGGCCTTGGTCAGGTTACTCTGATGAAGCGTGTCTCGTTGAGTCTCCTGGAAAAACAAAACAAGATTATTCAAGTTACTGGATTGGTTTGAGTTAATTTCAGTCTGACATTTGCTGGCTTCTGACTTAAATGTTTGTATTTTGTAAATAGAACAAAAACAATGCACCCATTGGTATCAATGTTTGTATTTTGTAAATAAAACAAAAACAAAGTACCCATTGGTAACAATATTTGTATTTTGTAAATAAAACTAACACAAAGTACCCATTGGTAACAATGTTTGTATTTTGTAAATAGAACAAAAACAAAGTACCCATTGGTAACAATGTTTGTATTTTGTAAATAAAACAAAAACAAAGTACCCATTGGTAACAATGTTTGTATTTTGTAAATAAAACAAAAACAAAGTACCCATTGGTAACAATATTTGTATTTTGTAAATAAAACTAACACAAAGTACCCATTGGTAACAATGTTTGTATTTTGTAAATAGAACAAAAACAAAGTACCCATTGGTAACAATGTTTGTATTTTGTAAATAAAACAAAAACAAAGTACCCATTGGTAACAATGTTTGTATTTTGTAAATAGAACAAAAACAAAGTACCCATTGGTAACAATGTTTGTATTTTGTAAATAAAACAAAAAAAAAGTACCCATTGGTAACAATGTTTGTATTTTGTAAATAGAACAAAAACAAAGTACCCATTGGTAACAATGTTTGTATTTTGTAAATAGAACAAAAACAAAGTACCCATTGTTAACAATATTTGTATTTTGTAAATAAAACAAAAACAAAGTACCCATTGGTAACAATATTTGTATTTTGTAAATAGAACAAAAACAAAGTACCCATTGGTAACAATATTTTTATTTAGTAAATAAAACAAAAAGAAAGTACACATTGGTAACTCACTAAAACAGCTTCAGGGTCATTTGTCTTTCAGCAGATTTGAAACAATATATATAAAACAACTATCTGTGCTTGAGTACCAATAGTTGTTTTATACATATTGTTTCAAATATGCTGAAAGACAAAACATCTGTAATCAAGACAAATTTCCATTTGTTTGGGTAAATAAAGGAATCTTATCTTATCTTATTAAGCATTAAATCAATCCTTACCTGAGATTTATGCAGCTCAATAGAACACGTCTTGGCTAACTTGCTTACTAGGTCACACTTTTCTGGACTCGTATCAGTCTCATCATCAGACTTCTTTTCTGATGCCAACTCAGATCTGGAAGGAAATTCAATATTTTTCTCACCCCCTTTTGTTTCCCGCATGTTTGATTTTGATTTTTTTATTTCATCAGGGGAACTGTTGTCAGCTATCTTTTCAGATTCCCTCCCTTTGCTTGAATTGGTAACATTTTCACTTGTCTGATCTTGGTTCTTGAGTCTGGTTTCTACAGTAAGGGCACTACTATCAAGGCTCAATTTAGTTTCACAGCAAACGTCAGAAGAATTGTTTCTAAAACTATTTTCTGGAGTTTTCATTTCTTTCATGGAGTGCATAATCTTCTTCAGTGAAGGTCTGCTGCACAGTGTTTGGAAGTAGACACCGCAGTAGTGCATGGCCAGTGGCAAAGCTGGCATTATGAAGCGAAACTCTTTGTGAGGCAGAAAGCTGGGAAAAAAAGAAAGTTTGTATTTATAAATGATATTTGCATCGAAATCTTGGAATAATAAAATAATTCATTTTAAAAGTAGAAGTATATCTCAAAAAAGGAAATACAAATAATGAAAAAAAATTTTTGTTTCCTTGTAAGCATTACTTTCTCAATCTTAATCCCTTAAAGATGTATATAGCAAGATGACTCCAAGCCATGTTGATGTGACTATAACACCAAAGCAGATTGATGAGCTTCTGCTACACTTCTTTGATTATATAATAAAACCAATCATGCATTCTAAATGTTATGATCAAAAACTACTATTGCTAACAAATTGTATACATGATTGGAAATAAGTAAAGATGTTAATGGGTAAAACTAACTAATTATAAAACATACTATGCATTTATTTTGCACATAAGCAATGTTTTGTTTAACTATTTTAATTACCAGTATAGCAAATGAAAAGCATATATTTAAAAACTATTAATAAAAAAGAGCTAACAAAGAAAATTATGTACCTGTATTAAAAATATATGTGTATATATATAATAATTCAACTAACCCCCCCAAAGAGAAAATAAGATAATATTTACCTATGAGTAGCAATTATCCATAATATTATCCATAGCAAAGCTTTATTCTTGGCCCCATAAGCTCCCAACACAAATGGAAAAATAAACGTTCCAAGTATCACAGGAAATCCCTGAGAAAAATACCAATGCCACGGGTGTACACCGTAGATGTTTGCCCCTCCTTTGATGACATTAAACAACAGGAAGTTGAGCTGAACACAAGTCCACCGCCCGTACCAAATGCGATCAACAACACAGGAAACAACAAAAGTAGAGACTCTGAAATGTAAATGTGAAAGTTCAATCAGAAAATTAGGTCTTTTAAAAAATAATTCATTATTATATTATTAGGTTTTTTTTAAAAAGCCATTCAAAGTAAAAAATCTAAGGAATAAAGATTTATATTTCTCGTCTATGATAATGATCATACCCGACAGTTATATAAATATTAAGCACTCTGGCAAACATGGGAGACCCATAAAGCCGCTGAAGATGCCATGAACACAGCAATATCCAGACTAGAGCAGAAGTTGGGCGTACAATCACCGAGAGAGCAGCAAGTAACAAAAATTTGTAAACATCACCAGGTTTCCTGAAGAAAATAATTAGTTAGCTGGCTATTAACACGTTGAACTACTGAGAAGTTTCAGCTGGATTACTTTTCTAGGGATTTATTTTTTCTTTAATAATTGCTTACACAATCTATGGAGTAAATTTTGAAATCGTTCTAACTAGAAATAGAAAGCTTACGAAGCGTAGTCTGGCAAAGGGAAGTAACTCAAAGCAGCAACAACAAGAGCCGTTTCTGAAGAGTTGCTTAATGTTCTTGTACAGCAATATATGGTGAACCAGGAAAGTAACTGGAAAAAGGTTTGAGTTGTCAGCAAAAGAGAAAAATTAAATGAGATTAATCAAGCTTTAAAAAAACATTTATATACAAAGTAATGTTATTCAAACAAATTTATTAAAACAATAAATTTACTTGACAAAGTAGAGTCCATTGAGCAGTAGCTCTGCCACTTAATTTTGAAGATAGTTTATACAGCTGGAGATCACCATAAGCAGCTATGGCTCCTTGTATAAGTCGAGGAATTTTAAGCTAAGGGAGGAAATAACAAAAAGTCTCTAGTCTTTAAAAAAGAAAATTTGCATTAGGCATTGACAAGATTTCAATTATCAATGTATAAATCTAAAGTGTGTTAGTTTCATTAGACATGTGTGTTGACTATCTCTAAATATTTACCAGCATTACTCTTGAATCCAAACCCAGAATGGCCAAGACTTTATACGCAAAGGCAAACAGTAAAGGATAACTATAACCACGGAGTCCTTCTTTCCACTCCCAAGTCAGATAGCCATATCTAAAATAAAATAGATAAATTGATTTTTTTAATTCATACATTACACATATATGTAAGCTTATTTACTTCTGTCAATCTATTTCCATAATAGGTTGTCCATGCACAAAATCTAATTAAGTCCTTTTTATCACTTAAACAAAAGGTATAACAAGAAGCTGCAACATCAAATTCTTAGAAATACTACCCCCATCCCATTCTCTCAGTTTTTTTTATTTTAAATGCCAGTTATTATGTGTACATATTTGTACTTTGTTTTGAAAAGCTCTTACTTCTTGTTAATGTAACGTTTGTTTTTATTGGAAGTGCAATCCCCTAGAAAACACATAAAATGATATATTTAGAGCCTAGTTATTATATTAAAGATGGCATTGTAAACAAAAATGTAACATAAAAATTAATGTAAACTTAAAGAAAATGGAATATTACAACATATAATCATAGAGAACTAAATTGTGCAGGCAACTAAACAATTTGAGATTTACTCTTCTAAGAAAGTTCTAAGTTATCTTACCCAAATACCATTTTATGGGCCACCTCTAAAGATTGCCAATACTCATCTGGAACATACTGAGTTTGCAAAAGTAAAGCATTTGCAAATCTCACTGCTAGCAGCGTCCAGAACAGGGAGTGAGTATCAAACATTAGACGCCTGAGTACAGAGTTTCCCAAAACCTTGAGAGGAATATGTTAACAATTCATATATAAATGTGATGAATAAAAAAATTAGTAGGACTATAAAGTTATTGTAGCTTTTGTATGGCATTAGATAATTTTTGGCTTGTATTATAACATATATTTGTATGTAGATAAAAAAACTGTAAGTCTGTTTTTCAATATTTAATTAGAACTTCATTGATTCATTGTCATTTTTTTTTCCATTGTCATTGCCGATTCATGCCTTTTTTCTTTTTTGGCAGTATGATAGCTATAACTACAATACTGCTGCTTATAATATAATAAACTATGTAAACAGTGGACATAAAATCCATTATAGATGCCTACTGATACATATAACTTGTAGGCTACTTATATTGAGTTATAGGCCCTACTTATATTAGACTATAACTTTTACTAATTCATTATATTATCATGTAAATTGTAATCAAGTAGCCTAATCATTAGTGACATTAGTATAGTAGTATTAGTATTAGTCAAGGCCTAGCCTTAGTATCCTACACCTATAGCCTATATAGTAGGCTATATACTACTATATAGTATATACTACTATAGTACTATTACTATTATCTATACTATAGTATAGTATAGTAATAGTAGGGCCTATAACTCCTATGACTATAGGCCTACTATTACTAGGGTTGCCAGATACATGGATACCAAAAGGAGGACAAAGAGAGACAAAAAGGAGACATGTGAGATTTTTCAAGTTGTAGGCCTATTATGTAAGAATGAAGCCCTTTACACAAAGTTAACTGATAGTCTGTTTCTATCCTTTGTCCATTGAGCGTTTATCAGTGAAAACACTCTCTCCACATAGCCATTGTGTCCAGGGATACAGAAAAAAATCCCACATTTTTAGTAACTCTGAAAAGCAACTTGCATTTGGTAAACTTTGAAAAAACAAACTCCACTGAAATTATTAACCTAACAACGCATTAAATAACACAATCTAATTCATTACATTTTCTTCTAAATACTCCAGTGTTTTGCTTTACCTGACACTGCCATTTTTTATTTACAGTAGGCACCTAAGTAATAATATAAAAAGTGCACTAAGGATTTTAAAAACCTTAGGCATTCAAAAACCGGACATTTTAAGGGTTTTTAGCTTTGCCTGCCGGACGGAGGACACAGGGCTAAAAAGGAGGACATGTCCTCCTTTTGCCGGACGTCTGGCAACCCTAACTATTACTAATATCATAATATCATTACTATTACTAAGTATATACTTATAATAGCCTATATTATATGATACTATTAATTACTATATCCTATATTGAATATTGTATATAATATTAATATAAACATTGTCACTAAATAGAATAGACTATGACTATACTATAGACTAGACTATACACCATAGTCTATAAGTAGAAATTATGTCAAAGCCTAATAAATTAAGAGGCCTACCCTGTCATCAAAAAGATAGCATTTCTCTTCCATGTCTATTGCCGCGACCTGCTCGTCACTAGTTATGAAATGTTTTTTATTTTTATTGGACGTTTCATCGCGTATTTTTTGTAGAGCGACTGCAACCTGTTTTCCCTTCCTTCGCCTAATTGTAGTAAGAGTTTTCCTATCTTTAGACATTATCCCCTTTATTTCATTCTAAGTGAAGTAGTTGCGAGAAAGGATGATCGTTTTAGATTTTATTTGTGCAAACTAAAAAATGATTTTAGAATTTAAAACTGTTGTTATGGCCACTAATAGAAATTTATTTGAAGTAGCTGCCCTTGTTTAATATAAAAGTATAACGCGTTTTATTTTCGACAGAACAAAATATCGAATTATGCCTACGTTTTTTTTAATAGGCCTATATTAGCTATATATTAAATATTACAATATCACATTGTTAAAAAAAAAATATTTTAATACTTTAGGCCATGGGAATAAAGAGTGTTCAGGAAAATAAGTCTTAACAATTTTATAAATTAGCCCTAAGCTTATAATAATAATATGTAGGCTATTAATAAATAATTTCACTGTAGGCTAGAGTCTATAGTCTATAGTCTATAGTATAGTCTATAAGTCTATAGTGATACATTGATACATAGTGTGTAGGCACTTCCTATAGCCTGTTACTGTGCCACAAAAAAAGAAAAAGACCATCAGCAGCAGTTGAAAGTTTGCCAGGGACATCTCATCAAGATAAGGAGCTGTCACCCCCTAAAGCAAAAACATTACGATTCGATTGTGACAAGTGCTTGTCAACTAGAGAAGAATGGAGTTCCAAGTGCCAAAACTTGGAGAGTAAGTTAAAAGAGGTAGGCCCTACAGCCCTACAGCCCTACAGCCCTACAGGTATATAATGCTCAATACTGTGTCAAGGGAATACAAGGTAAGATCTGTAAATAGATGTAATAAAAGAATGCATGAAAGAATTGCAAAACTAAAAAATGAGAATAGTGATCTGAAGAATCAGATCAGTGAGATGCAAAAGTCTGATAATAAAGTTGATGTCCGTACCAAAAAGAAGCATGTCACATTATGATTAAATAACGTGATAGAAAGGTTACACGAACAGATGAAAAGAGTAAAAAATAAGATGAGGGTTTCGCAGACATGCCTACCGTTCCGCTTTTGGCGTATTTGTTCCGCTTTTTTTAAATAAAAAAACACACTTTGTTCCGCCGTTCCGCTTTTTACTAGTTTTGTTACGCCAAATTGGAAAGTTTGTGTTTTTTATTTGTTGAAATATAGTCCGTGTCTAGGTTGATAAAACAAAGCACAAATAAGGTCACAATGCTATAATTATCATTACTTGGGTTTTCTAGGTTTATTAAAAGAGATATTCTGGGCTTTAATACCCTTTTTTTTTTTCGGTATTACGCGTGTTTGGCAATGATCAATGAATCTTTTTTTCCTTTACTGAATTTGCTAAGATAACGTCCTGCCTCAGAAAGTTTAAATCTGACTTGTTCAAACTGTAAAAAAAACTAATTCAGTTTTATAGGAAGGAATATTTAGAGGAGTTTATTCAGCAAAGAAAAACATGTAAATTTATAGATCTAGATCTAGATCCATACGTAAGCCTACCAACATTTTAAATAGCCTAGTCTAGCTAAACTAATGCGTTTACATTAGTCATTAGTAATGTTGTTTTTTGTTGTTTTGTTATAAAAAGAGTGTTCCGCTTTTTTGTTGAAAAATCCTCTTTTTCATCAAGATTGTTCCTCTTTTTAGTCCTTAGGGGTAGGCATGTCTGGGTTTGTGAGGAAGAGAAGGGAGAGTTAAAAGCTGAGATTGAAAGACTGACAATGACAATGGAATTGTCTGATAAGGAAGGCATTACACATGTGGAAAGTAAAACTTTTTCTCCTGCCATGAGAAAGTGTATATACAATTGCTTATTACATCAGGTGCCAGTTGAAAAAGCTGGTATGATAATAAAGTTTTTTATAAAAGAGTTGACAGGATTAACATTGTCAAAGGTGCCCTGCCAATCCACTATAGCTAATGAGATGGGTATTTTTTCAGACTTACAAGTTGGTGATGTAATGTAGTAAAAATCTAACATTGTCCTGGGACTCTACACCTCTTGATGGTGTATGTGTAGATTCTTGCCATATTTCAACAAATAAGGAGAATTTTACTTTACAAACCGCTGAAATGCCTGGAGGAAAAATTGAACATTACCTTCAGCATTTATTAAATGCTCTCCGCGATGCAGCGGCCATTTATTCCATGCATTACAACATCCAACACCACATGGTATTGTTTAAATTTTTTGAGTCTTTGCAGGCAACCCTCACTGACAGAGGGATGGTCAACAAATGTGTTTCCGAACAGCTTGGTGAAATAATTGGCAAGCAGCTGATTGATTCAAAATGTAAATTACACCCGCTGGATGGAATGGCTTCAGAAGGAAACAAAAAGCTCAAAGAGTTGGATGAGTCCTGGAATGTCAAGGGCAAAGTTTTTGGAAATGTAGGGAGTGCAGCCAATCTTGCTCATGCCATTTCAAAACTAAGGTCATTTCATATTTTATTTTCAACAATATATAACTTAATTTTCTATGATGATCATACAAGTTTATAAATATCATAGAATGTTATTTATATATTATTTTTTAAAATATTTACAGATATAAAAAGAACGCAGGAGACCCTGCAGGATTTAAGGCTTTTTTGTCAAGAGAATGCCTCAGGAAAACGTCCATTCCTCGATATGTAGGAAAAAGGCTAAATATTCTGTTTTTGATTGCTGGAATTGTTTTTAAACTAAAACACAAGCTTATTTTATATTTGAATAGGTTTTGCTCTTCACAGAAATTAAGGAAAGCAATTGCACAGGACATGAGCAACCCAGACATTATGAGTCAAATAAGAGCCTTAGGTATTGTATTTGTATGCTTCCATTTAACATTACTTAGTTTATTAGCTTCATGTCACCAATATGAAATAATACATTACGGGTACTTCATTCGCTATAAATTATAAATAAATATTATTTCAATATGATTGTAATAAGTTATTATTTTATTGACACTTTGGCAGGTCTCTTTGTGAAGCTCAGACAGATAAAATATGTACCAGTAAGCCTTTTTTGTTTTTCAAAGTCTCTATCTTATCTTATAGGACTTATAGGCTATGTTACAGTTGCTCATTCTAAACATATTGACTCTTATTTTTATGTGGTGATTATAAATGATTAAAGAAGAATTTTGGTTAAAGTTTCAAATGTAGTTAAGATGTTGACTTTCTCGCATGACTAGACTAGTTGGAAATTTGATGCCGAATGAAACCTCTTTAAAAAAAAAGAAGTGAAATAAAGACCATATTGGTCAGCGAGGCAAGAGAAACAGTGTTCACATACAATGGGATTGTTTAGCCAGCACAAATCACAGCCAACTTTACTTTATGCCAGGGATCAGCAACCTTTTGGTAACCGTGTGCCAAAGTAGGATTTCTAATACAGTCAGCGTGCCAAAAGCCTAAAAGTCACCTTGCTTTACCACTCATTTTATTGTAGAAGAGACTTGAATTTACTCTTTTTATGGGCCTTCCGCGTGCCATTAGAAATTGCTCTGCGTGCCAAGTCTGGCATGCGTGCCATAGGTTGCCGATCTCTGCTTTATCCAATCAATGTCAGGTGCCCATTAGAGCTGGATAGACTCAGAGACACCCTCCAGATCTGCTTTTACCAGACTTTAGACCAGGACTTTCAGTAATGCAACCCAAGAACCCTGCACGGTTTCTAAAACTACTCTCTGTATGATGTTTGTTAGTAGCAAGTTTAACAAGTAAAGTATTACTTGCCTTCTTTGGCAATGACATAAGTATGGTGCAGCAAGCAGCCAAAGCTTTCTTTTATCTACCTGAAATTTGTAATTTATCATTTAAAACAATCTTTCCAGACTAATTTGCTGGAAATAAGGTCTTCACAAAATTGATGTTGATTTCAATTATTTTTGATACTTTATGAAGAAAGGTTTAGATGTAAAATCAAGTGATTTATTAATCAAGTGATTTATTAATCCCAATAAATTAAGGGATGAATGAATTAATCTTAGATTTTCTTAATGTCTTAACTTTTTTTTGTACATTTAAAAATTACTGTAATTTTAATTAGGTAAATAAAACTTTTGATGACAAAATATGTTCAAAACAAGCACATTGTTTAAGCCTTTTATTTACCATTTTTTCTTTGTCCAGATAAAACAACATATAATTTATCAAATCACAAATTTACATAATATATAAAAAGAAAAGCAGAAGTCAAAAACTGTAACAATACTCATCATTGTAAAATAATAAAAATGTGAATATACCACAGCATAAAAAATAAGAGTTGCATCTGAAGAATGCTAAAATAAATCACTAAACCAAGATGACAATAATTTCAACTCGTATTTCAACAGTTATAATAAACATAGAAACCTTAATCATTCCCAATACCAATAGTGTATGTTGTATGTTTGTGTGTAATTTGCATGTAGCTATCAAAATACATTTATTATGAATGCAGATGTGTTTGTGATGTTGTCTAGCCTCTAAAAAAGCCTAACATAATGCATGCCTTATTTTTTTTACGTCATAATGTACTATTTTTAATGTATTAGTAATAATGATAGATATTTTTTCTTTAATATTTTTTATTATTAAAATATTCAGTTTTGTAAAGACATATTATATTGTATAAACAACCTATTAAATGTAACCCAATGCCTCAAGTATTTCAACTCTACTAGACTTAAAACACATGATCAAATGGATGCTCATTTCAACAAAAGAATATGACGTGTACTCTGTAATTGAGTGTAATGGATCTCATTTGGTTATTTGCAATCTCTATCAATACTTTTTGGCAACTATTAAGTAAAAAAAATATTATTTCCTTCTACAAATGTCAACATTTTTTTTAAAGTAATAAACAAAGTAAACCACACAGATAGCTACCCCACATAACAGGAGTTAAAAATATTAAATATTTTATGTATAAAATTATTTTGTAAATAAAATAACAATTGAAGAAAATGTTATGTAAGAGATTGCAAAAATTAACTAGATTTAAAGCTCCCATGTGCTTTGTTAAGAAATAATTTTGAACATTTAATAATCATAAACATTCTATAAATATTCTAGTCTGAATAAATGCACGATATTACAAACAATTGCACAATTTTTAAAAAGTGTAAAACACTTTCTCTACCTCAGGTGTAACATTAAACACGAGGAACTCTCTTGTTTCATTGCTTTGGATTTGGTCTTTTTAGCTGTCTCATCGATGTCAAAACATTTCCATAGCCTCAGTGTTTCATCAGCCCCAGCAGAGACCACAGTGGTTCCATCTGGTGACAAGCACATGTGAAGTACCCTTGCTGTGTGTCCTGGAATAGATTTAAAATAAACATTGTCTGGCTTCCTAGGCATATAATTTCAATACTGCATTCAGGCAAGATGGAGAATATTGTTGAAAATTAACATGTTACTAAAAATACCTGTAAGTTCTGCAACTTTAGACATTGCAGGATATTTCCAAATTGTGAGTTGGTTCTGGGTGTATCCATGCCCTGATATAATTTCTTTATACTCGGGTGACCACAACAATGCACAAACCTATTGAAATAGAACAAAATGTAACAGTTCTGAGGTTTTTTACTTACCCACAGAAGTAAATTAAAAACAAATAATATATATATATATTAAGTTCAATGCCCATTGGCTAATTATAATATAAAGACATGTGACTTTACTGTCTTATATTTTGTTTTTGTGTTCCTAAATGTGTCCTCCATGGTGTAGTGGTAAAAATTCCCCCTGTCATGTGTGCGACCTAGCGGGTGACCTGGGTTCCAATTGATTGTTTTTTTTTACATTATCAAAAATATTTTTTTCCCTGATTTAGTACCGGTACTTTTTTTTTAGATTGTGAAGGTTTTCAGGATTTTTAGTTTTTCAAATTTTTTGTCAATAAGTAAAATACTACAAATTATAGTGTACATTTTGTCAATAAGTAAAATACTACAAATTATAGTGTACATTTTCATGATTGATTTATAGTGTGCAATAAGTAAAATACTACAAATTATAGTGTACATTTTCATGATTGATTTATAGTGTGCAATAAGTAAAATACTACAAATTATAGTGTACATTTTCATGATTGATTTATAGTGTGCAATAAGTAAAATACTACAAATTGTATTGTACATTTTCATGATTGATTTATAGTGTGCTTAACGGAAGGCTTGACTATATAAATTTATTAAAACAATTATAATTGTAATATTCAACTTAATATAGTTTAAAGTAATAAACAAATTATTAATCACAATTTTCCTAAATCTATGTTATCTAAATTAATCATTAGTTCATCATAATCATGCTATTTAACTTTAGATTGAGGATGAAAAAGTCTAAAGGTTATTCCTCTAAATAAATATATCTAGTGCTGAAAGTATGTACCTGTTGCTCTTCAATGTAAAATGGGTAAATTAGCTAGAAATGATACACAACTCATTCCAATCCAGCAGCCCTATGGACATGTACACCTTTCCTTGAGGTAATGGTCAAGAATTGGCACATAACACAACTGTTCATTATCTGTATATAGAGTTTTACTGTTCCATTCATATAACCACTCTTCTTTTTTTGTTAGCTCTGAAACTGCTTGATAGTATTGAAAGATGTAAGAATGTTGGGCTCTTCATTGGATGCTTCCTATTTTGTTTGGGTTTCTGAGAGAGACTAATGAGATTCCCAAGAGATTGTGGTAGTACAATCGGAAGTACAATCTCAAAAAATCGTTTATTTTTATAAAACTTTTTTTAGTTTACCTTACTTAGATGTAAGGTCATATAGTTAAAATTTAGATTTAAAAAAACATTGATGATAAGATTGTACCTGGGATTTGGTGTCAACAGAACTGAGGTTTACACCATTGTTACAGTTCCAGAAATGTATGTGTCTGTCAGCTGTACCACCACCACTTGCAAGGACATTGTGTTGCCAAGGACACCAGGCTAAAGCCTAATTTTTATAGAAAGGAAAGAATATATAATGGCATGGTCATGTTCAACATATTGACCTGAAATTGAAATAAATATTATATCTGTATTTTATCTAAAAAAAATCTCAGCCTGTTCCAATATTGCAAACAATTTCTATGTCTATTTGATTTTTTCTTAATTCCTAATTTAATTTTTTTTTAAATAAATTGCAACCCTTACCTTAACAGCTGCCTGATGTAGATTGAAAGTATGCAATGTTTCAGCAGAAGTTAAGAATGAGCCAGAACCTGCCTGCCAGATGTTGATTAAATTATCGTTCCCCCCGCTGGCTAAATATTTTCCATTGGGCGACCACTCCAATCCACACACCTCTTGAGTGTGCCCCAGAAGGGTTCCCACGTGGTGCTCCGCTACCCTGACATCATGATGATGTATGCCTCCGGTGCGACAGCCACTGAAAAAAAAAAAGTTTTAAAATTTGATATTAAAATTGTCTTTACTATGCAATAAATAAAGAAATAATATTATTGGGATTTTTAATTTTGCGAGATAATCTTATTGGGATTTATAATTTAGCATTAAGACCTGCTAAGTATGTATGAGTTCCATGCTAAAGCTCCCACTCTTGTTGCATGTCCAGTCATAGAGCGAAGTCTTTTTTGTTGTGCTGGATCCCAGAGCTGTGTAAATCAATGCATGCCACTTTTAAGAATTCATCAACGTTGAATGTTGAAATTTAACATTTACTGGCTTAAAAAAATATTTTTTAAAAAAATGTAGAAATATAAATGACCTCAACGGTTCCATTTGATAATCCAACCGCCAGATGACTGCCATCAGCTGTCCAATTCACACAGCTGACATAATCATCCCCAGCGTTCTCGTGCTGTAATAGTAAAGTTATATCTCCGCAAGAGGCATTCCACAGGTACACACTATTACCTAATGCCACTGCAAGCATGTTTTGTGCTGACCAGTCAATTAATCTCAAGTCTAAAAGTAAAGAATTAGAATAGAAACCAAGCTTAACAGGAATTTCAGCAACTAAAATTCTTAATCAAAAGGAATTCTTAAATATGTAAAACACTTGTTTGTTTTTTTTCTTATATATATTTAGATTTAAAACCATGCTAAGTTAAATAAAACTTAATAAAAATGTATGCATAAAAATTTTTTTAAAAACTGCTTACAGTAATCATCCAATATTTCTGGAGCATCTAAAATTCTATCTGGCTGTTGTGATATATGCCTAGTAGTCTTTTTTGCACCTACACCTGACTTACTTGTACTGTACAAAACTTTCAGATTGTTTTGATAGCCTAAATTAAAGGAAACATAAATTTAAACCCATTTTTCATTATATTTTAAAATAATAATAATAACATTGAAAGTCATATCATTAACATCAGTAGTTTTTGATATTTAATTCAGTATCTTAATTGAGTCTTAGATACTCTATGCAAGCAGTACTAGTACTAGTAACAAGAAGCCGGCTGGTCCAGCGGTTAGTTCACTGGACTGTCACAGTCAACCAAAAACCAACTGACACGTCACAGGCTCTTTCCCTGCCACCGACGTATCTCTGTCGCCCTACAGGAGTTTTGGGCCTAGTGGACGTAATAATCTTCTCTGTAAAACTTATAAGATAAGAAGAATCTTTACTTATTCACTTCAGTAATTCAGTTAGTGGTAGTTGATATTTGATTGCTTTTCTGCAACGAGACAGTGTTAATTCCCACATATATTAAGGGTTGGAGGGGGGGTGCAATTATATTGAAAGTTCATTTGAACAAAATGCTGACTGACAGCATGCTTGTGGCTTCAAATCACTTTATTTTTCTAGATCATTTCCAGAGTGAAGAGTTCGGTAAAAATTACAAACTACAAATTACAAACATTTTACTTCTCAAGGCAACATCTGCATGCAACTCACAGCAATAAACTTAATGTGGGTTACTTGAAACAGGAAATAAAATCTTTGAGTAGTCTCAGTCAAGAATGAACAGCTCATAAACTAAAAACTAAGTTTTAAACACATGATGATCTTGTTATTGCAAATATACCTTCTGGAGCTTGTGGAGGTTTCATGTTACAAGCTATAATTTTCTTATCCAGTGCATCCCCATTCAAATTTTCATTCATGAGCTTTTTGTACTCCTGCTGGGATGGACTTAGTAGTGACCAGTCCTCAGAGCTTACTTTGTTTTGAGTACATAGCTAAATATTTGACAAAATATTGAGATCATATAATTTACATGGACAGAGTGACAAGCAGACAAAATAATCGGTAATTATGGATGTTAATCTTGATTGTTTCTAAACCAATTACCATTTGTAGAAATAAGATTTTCAAACGAATTATCTGTTTTCATCATTCGTACCCAAATAGCTGATAGGAAACAACTTCCCCGTTCATATTATCAAAAGTAGACAAACTGTAACTTGGACAGTTTAACTTGGACTTGCACGCCATCCCCACTTCTCTGGAAAGCTGCCATACCCAGTTTATCCCTCTGCATATTTAGCCAGACTCTTTTACTTCGACTTTGAGTCTTCCCTTTAGAAACTTCTACTTTGACTGATAGACTTCAACCATGCTTCATTTATTTTACACAAGATTTCTTTCCCTTACGAGATACTGTATTATATAAATGCTATTCCTGATTTAGATTTATGTATAACCTTTCTCCACAATTTTCCCCTGATTCAACTAGCAAACTAAATATTTTAAATTACAATAAATATTATATAGTTCAAATATAAATATTATGAACTTGTTTACAAAATTTTATTGAAACTTTGTTATTATTAAAAATGCAGCCATACCTTATAATGGGCCACATCGAATTCAGTTGTACTTCTGTTTGGGATAAATCTATCTGCAGCAGATGGAGTTTTAACAATATTGCCTGGTGTTCTCCTGCATCCTTAAATAAATAGTCATAATTATAAAACTACTATTTACAAAAAAAAATTTAATGTAAAAGGACTAAATGTCATTTTTGAGTAAAATAACATAAAGCCTGATCAAACCAAAAAAAAAAAATGGATATTCTGCATTTAAAATCAAACAATTAAAAGTCAACAATATACATATATGGTAATTAGAATAAAATTTGTAATTACAGTACTTTTCTTTTCAGATTTTCTAAAATTATAAAAACAAAAAATATGAAAATAATTTCATTATATATATAAATATATACACAAAATACTTGTAATAATGTTTAATGAGATAGAATTTTACAAGGAGGAACAGAACTTCAAAGGTGTTTAAAATAAATTTTGTTGATGTATCATGGAGATAAACTAAGCCCAAAATTAGTTTACTATATTAGCCAACATCTATGTGTGCTGCAGATTAAATGTCCAATGTATGATTCTAGGTGTCTTTTATTTATAACAAAAGATGATAGCCTTAATGCTTATATAAGAAAAAAAGTTTAGGAAATAATAGAACACATAATATTATGAGGATGGTATTGTGATGGCCATCTTACACTATGATTGAAACCCACAACATCATAAGGATTTATTAGAAAGAGCCTATTAAAAGCTTTTACATTTTGTAACTCAATATCAAATTAGAGGTTCTCATTTAGCATTATAAGTAAATACCAACCTGCTGAGCTTGGTGTTTTATTTTTAGGTGTCTTAGCTAGTGTTCCATTGGACAAAGATTTGTTTAGACTCTTGCTGGGTGTTTTAGTTGATGCTATGTTGCTGGTATTGGCAGAACTGTTAAGAAATGAATTGGAAGCTTGTTCCTGTCTCTGCCATCTCATTAGAGGACCCCGTGTTATGGGTACATCCATTCTAAGAGCACTGTTCACTTCATTTTCAAGGTCAAAATATGCCATCTTGCTAGCTGAAGTAAGAAAGGTATTAATTTTATATTATCACAAATAATCATACAAAACAAAATTGCTAAAAAAGCTAATTTTTCCTTTATTTAGCAAGAAGATGTTTCAATTTCTTCTTTATGGCATTCTGGCAGGCAAAACCCACTTCTGTACCCAGGGGCCTCGTTTATATATATAATTATATTTATATATTCCTAGATTATCAATGACAAAAAATCAAATTTACTGTTTTTTAACTGTAATTTAGTAAAGTAGTAATACCCAGACTGTGACTGCAAACGGCTAATTAATCAATAATTATTATTTGAATATTTATTAGTATATTTACAAAAAAGTTAGTAATTTAATAATATTTAATATATTACAAATGCTAATGCATATATATATATATAGCTTATGCCCTATAATGCCTGTTGTGTTGTAACATTGTGTATATTGAGTAACCTATACCAGGCTATACCTATACTTAGATACTAGATACTGTATTACTATGAATGATGATTATGATGTATGGCCTACAGTCTCTACAGTATGGCAGTATGGGCTATGATGGCCTATAAATAAAAATGTAAAATATTTATAATTTTTTGAATTATATTATAAGAGTTATACCAGTTATACCTAGTTATAAGTGATATAATAAGTAGGCTATGTTTTCCTTTTTATTTTCCAAATTTACCAGTAAATTAAATAGGCCTACTTTAAATTTTTTAATCTAAATATAAATACCAAAGACACAGTTCCAAACTTTAAAAAACAAATATGCTGTGTAGATTGTTGGGCCAGTGTAGGCCTATACTATAGTCCTCTATAGTCTATCTATTCTATAACTATGACTATAGGGTCTTAGTCTAGCTGTAATCACTGTAAACTAGTGTTAGACTAGATCTAGACTAGTAGTAAGTAGATTGCTAAACAATGTAGATGTTGTGAGTTGTGAAATTAAAACCCGATATATTAATTACCGGTATATAAGTTTAGGTAAGAAATGAAAGAATGATTAGAATTAGAATGCAGAATGCAAGTTTTAGTTTGGACTTCGACTTTGTTGTCTTTTTTTTTTAAATTTAACTGTGTCTGCTTTTGTATTACGGTATAATTATTTCTAATCTAAAAGATTACCATTATTTCTTCGTAAATTTAAATCTTGTAACTTGTTTATAATTATATTAATTGAAAAAATATTAACTATAAACTACCCATCATCCAATGACTAAATATTTTTTTAACCTGAGCCAAGCGTCCGTAACGACACAAGTTAACACAACGATCCCGTTAATAATTCACAAGCACATATGACATTAATTGGTGTTTTAACATTTTTATATATTTCGAATACTTTGCTTTAGCGTAATCACTCTTAGTTATTTTGAAATTGTATTTAAAAATAGAAATGATGATTGTAATATAACAAGTTTAAACATGAAATCTTACATTTTGAAATACGAATATTGTTTGTATAAATGTACCAGTATTTGATTGGTCAAAAGAAGAACATCATTGAATTCCATTGGTCCGAACAAAATAACATGAAAAACAAACAAGGTATACATAAATGTGTCCAAATATTTCAGGTACAATTATCTTTTGATTGAGGTTAGCGTCCGTTTCCCTAACGCCGACTTGCGATCCGTTACCGGGTCATGAAAGCCAAATTACAAAGTCGCAAAAAGAAAAGTTCTAAATCTACGTCAGATTATCGTGATGTAAGTTTTAAGGTTTGAGTCCGATATTTTCGCTACAAAAATCACTAAATAAATAAATTGTAAGCCTAAATAGTAAATTGTTTAGAACTAGAACAGTTACCGGTACTGCTAGTGTTAGGCCCTACGCGGCTATAATCTCCAGTGGCGTAGCTAGGGTCATCTGCGCCCGGGGACATGACACAAAGTCTGCGCCCCTTGTCGGACCGAAAGAGTCTGTGGGCTCACTGAGCCCCCCAAGAAAATTTTGAAATTTTACGGTTTATATGGGTCATTTTCGAAGCATCTGGTATTTTAATGAATAGAATATAGACTAATAATTCTCAATACGATTGTAAACAATTTATTTGAAAAAAAATATGCTCTACTAATTTTACATAATAATAACTGGTCACTTAAATAGCGCCTCACTCTATGCTAATGGAAAGCATTCTCAGCGCGCTCATAAAAACGAAACGACAATAACATTCAAAAATAAAATAGTTTTAAGTAAAAATAAAAGTGCTCACCATTTCACGCGCATTAAACATAAAAAAAAAATTTTTACACCAAAATAAAGCAAACCAATTGTAGATAACATATCTGAAAGCTTAAAGTATTCGGAAAAGTGGTTTTCGAGTAATTATCAAAAATATACCATGGACGGGTCAAATTGACCCACCTAGTAGGGATAGGGTTAAACTAGTTTTTTTTGCCGATGGAGGTGAACGTGATCAACTTAGTTGAAAAGAAATGTCTTTAAATTCTTCTTGAAGGACTCTTTTGTCGCAGAGTTTGTTAGTGTCTCGTGTAAGCTGTTCCACGGTGAAGGCGCCACAGATTCAAACGAGCGCACACTAAGAGTCTTTTTCCTGTGACCATCCAAGCATGGAATTCACAAGAGAGACTGGAAGCCGGCTGGTCCAGCGGTTAGTTCACCGGACTGTCAACCAAAAACCAACTGACAGGTCGCGGGTTCTAGCCCTGCCACCGACGGATGCCTGTCGCCCTGCAGGAGTTTTGGGCCTAGTGGACGTAATAGTCTTCTATCTAGAAGGAACGTCTGTAAACTTATAAGATAAGAGACTGTTTTGATGAGCGCAGCATCTTTAATGGCACATGCTTTGGAGCTCCTTGAGATAGGCAGGTCCAGTGCCTTCCACGCATCCATAGGCAAGGGACATAATCTTATGATCGATGCGCTTCATCACAGGGAGCCAGTGGAACTCTGTGAAATGGGGGGGGGGGGGGGGGGGGGGTATGGTCATGCTTCCTTACTCGTGACACAATGCGTGTTGCAGAATTCTTAACTTTCTGAAGTCTTTCCAGCTAGTTCTGGGGTAACCCTCACAGGCAACTGTTACAATAGTCTAGTCTTGACTGTATTGTAGCAACAGCAAAAGCTTTGGTTTTTCTATTAATTAGAGGTCGCAGCTGACACAGGGCACGAAGATGAAGAGCAGGTCCTAAACACAGTAGGCCTACTGATGTGTGGACCCATTTATAGTTTATTGTCAATAATAAAGCCCAGGTCTCTGACAATGTTGGACAAAAAGATCTCAGAGGCCCTTACTGTAATAGATGGAATATCGACTTTCCTAAGATTGAAGTCTGAACCGCACAGAATTGCCTCAATCTTGTCATCATTTAGTTTGAGTTTGTTGGCAGTCATCCACGCTTTTACCGCCAGACAGCATTCTTCCACTGCAATAACAGTAGCAGCACAAGCATTATGATCATGATGGAAACTCTTGTACTGCTGGGTGTCATCCGCATATAGTTTGCGAGATAATCCTTGGCTATCAATTATTCTGCCAAGCTGGCTAGTGTAAACGGCGAAAATGATAGGCCCTAAAACTGAACCTTGGGGTACGCCACAGGTGAGAGGAGTGGCTTTTGATAAGGTCGGATTGATAGAAACACGCTGGGTTCTGTCTGCCAAGTAGGAAGTAAACCAATGAAGTGCAGTCTCAGTAATGCCCATCTCGTATTGAAGTCTTTATAAAAGTAGGTCGTGGTTGATAACATCAAAGGCAGCACTGGGTTCCAACATAACTAAGATAGTCAGATCACCACGGTCAGCACTACATAGAACATCATTCAGGACGCGTAATATTGCCGTCTCACAGCTATGCCCAGGACGATAGGCAGATTGAAATTTATCTATTAGGCCATGTGTGTTTAACAGCTTCTGATCGTGCACTCCAGCGTGTTTCAGACTCCCTCTTCACTGTGATTGGCATACAACTTTTTAATTCTTCCCAACGAGTTGTTGAACGAGAAAAAAACATAAATATATACTTTCAACTGTTCCAAAAAATGTGATAACAACTGGATCCTGTTTAGCTGAGTGTACTCCTGATAAGTTTAAGCTGTGGTTGTCACAGTTGACGAATGATGTTACCTTAAGCTTCAATGCCAATTAGAAGTGGTGGTCCCCTGTATTTGTTTCACTAACATCGAATATAGTCTGAGGTCTGAGAAAAGGATGGAAAATACTGTTTTATACTGGTGGAAGTGAGAGAGAGCTACAGATTATATTCAACGAGACGAATACTTGTTATCTTTCTCTTTTCAACTTATGTGAAGTATTATTTGAACCCGAACTGATCTTTGTTTTAAAAAAAACGCTACATTATGGATGTGTCATTTGTTTATGAGTAGAATGGCGCCCCTTAATGCTCAATGGGGGCGCCAAAATCATGCTTGCCAACTGGTTTGTAATGAAGATATTTGTGGAGTTCCAAAATTCAATCTTGCAAACGTAGGCTATTTGGGATACATTAGTTTACATCAAAATAAAATTAAATAATTAGTTTTAATACTCATTTTGGCGCCCCCTAACGTGGCGCCCGGGGACATATGTCCCCCCTAGCTACGCCACTGAGAATCTCTGCCATATGGCCGCTGGCATTAGCTGTGTCTATGTTCCTATATTAAGCTTATATGCAGAGCATTTACAATTGTAGCGCCCCAGGACAAAAGTTTCAGCGCCGGCCCCTTGCATAGGGCCTACTGTAACTGCTTGTTTAGTGCTATATTTGCTATATTTAGACTACATTTGTCGCGCCCCACCCTGGAAGTGTCGCCCCCGGGCGTATGCCCCTATATGATGGCACTGCTTATATGTCTATTTATTGGCTAGTAATCTATAGACTAGGTAATCAAAATGTTAGTATTTCTTCACAAAGTTTTGGAAACACTGTGTAGCCTAGATGGGAAAAGGAGGGGGAAGTTTTTTTTAAAGTCAGATGTAGATAAGGCACACACACACACACTAATAGCCTAAATAAAGAACAATATATTTAACTCTTTTTAAAAGACTCAAAATCCCTGAATGTTTGAGACAGGCTGTTCCCTGTAGAGAGCCAAAAATTCAAACGAGTGCACTCCACAAAACTTCCCTTTGTGTCCTTCCACTTCCATACTGAGAATTCTCACTTAGGAGTTTAGGAGTGACTGTATGACGAGCGACGTACCTTTGCTAGCGCGTGCATCGGTATATATAATATATAGGAGCTCTTAAAGGTAGGATGGTGCAGTCAGTGGCGTAGCTAGGGGAGGGGGGGTCCAAATTCGAAAGTCCCCCCGGGCCCCTACTTGAGGGTGGGGGGGGGGGCAAAGGAGTGTCCGAATTTGTTTTTCTCATGTAATAATGTCTAATGTCAAAATGCAGGGGCCCCTAAAGAGGTCAAGCCCCCCGGGCCCCCAAATCCATAGCAACGGCACTGGGTGCAGTGCCGTCCATGCACCAGTAGATAAGGGACATAGTTTAGTGATTAATGCGCTTCACCACGGTAAGGAGCCAGTTGAGATCTTTTAGAATTGACGTGATATTATCATGCTTTTTTTTAATAACCTCGACAGTTTTCTGTACCCTGCAGCTTAAACTGGAGCAGATCTCACAGTCAACTGTTGCATTAATCCAAAGTTGACTGGATTATAGATAGGGCCTACTGCTACAGCAATAGCCGTTCTCTTATTGAGTTGGATAGCCTACGCAACTGACCCAGTGCGCGTAGATGAAATTAAAAAGCCTTTCCAAATCACTGATTTGCTAAACCATTA
This sequence comes from Anisus vortex, assembly GCA_949126835.1. Taxonomy (NCBI): domain Eukaryota; kingdom Metazoa; phylum Mollusca; class Gastropoda; family Planorbidae; genus Anisus; species Anisus vortex. The sequence continues at coordinate 27,422,798 of OX421493.1, forward strand.
ATGTCAGTTTACTATCAATAATCTTCTTTAGAGAAGGCTATGAGCGTCTGTAATTGTAATGTATAATTTTAGATAATATAAAAGCCAACTGTGTTGGACAAAGGGATTTCGGAAGCCCAAACCTTGATCGATGTAGCCTAATAGCGACCCTTCTGAAAACTGGCGTCCGAACAACACAATCGCTTCTGTATGGTCTTCATTCGAGTCTGTTCCATGCTTTTAATGTAAGACTGCACCAGAAGCAGCAACACATGCAGGTGGCTGTGAGGAGGTTGACGACAACACGCCAAGTTCAGTCTGTCAGGTGTAAATTAAATGAATGGGCTGGCCTATTGATTTCCACCTCTTATTCTTATTGAAATCTTGATAGGAGTAGATCATGGTGAATAACATCAAAAGCAGCGCTGCGTTCAAGTAGGACTAAGTTCTTATAAGATAAGTGTCAGATCACCAGGGTCCGCAATACAAATAACACCATTCATATCTCACAGCTATGCCCAGGTCGATGCTGACAGAATCAGAAACGTATCAAATAGGTTATAAAATGTTAAGATGCTAAACAAACTGATAAAAATCTTATAAGTTTACAGACGTTTCTTCTAGATAGAAGATTATTACGTCCACTAGGCCCAAAACTCCTGCATGGCGACAGGGATCCGTCGGTGGCAGGGATAGAACCCGCGACCTGTCCGTTGGTTTTTGGTGGACAGTCCGGTGAACTAACCGCTGTACCAGTCGATTTATTGATAAGACACGACGTACTTTCTCAAGAAGTTTTGATATAGGCCTATAACTTAATATAAGGGAGGTTATTGGGTCACAGGGAGGAAACTCTTTGGGTCTAGGTCGTTTTTTCTTTATCATTAATGGGATGCTTTATAATGTAATGAACACAACTTTGAAGAGGCATGGATTTATGACAGACTGAAGGATATACTAGTCTAGTATTAGATCTAGGCCTATTCCCAATATTTACCATTACAGGCAGTAAGATATTCCGACACTAATACTAATACAATCTTCTTTTGAGTTGGGATCAACAATGTAAAATTAATGTAGGTTTTATATATTACTTGTCATGATGAAAAGCCTCAGCAACAATTATTCTGTAACTGGAGAAAGTTCTGCTAAAGTACCTACAAAGACAGTTTATTACTGCAGGTAAATCGATAGCCTAACGTTTTAATTGTTTTAACTTTGTCACTGAAGAAGCTGCTCATGCAGTGTATTGCAAGTGACTGCATAGTGATTAATAAAAAAAGCTTAGATTTAGATGAAAAAACGAGACTAAACCTACGACTACCAAGTCTTATAATTATAATGGGGTCGTCCATTAATTATGTCAACTACCTAGACTTATCTTTAATTGCTGATTATTTTTAATGTTATTAATTATGTGAGCAAATATATGGGAAGGGGGAAGGGTGAAAAAGTGTGACAGTACTGACAGTTGTTGACCTGGGGGAGGAGGAGAGTTCAAGAAAAGTTGACGTCAACAATGTTATAATAGTGGAGGTAAAGAAAGAAATAATTATAGCCTATAACTATAATTATAATATATATGTAAATGGCATTCGTGTGTGTGGCATGGTAATCAGTATAGGCTACATTAAATATTTCTAGGAAAATAAGATTTTTTTTTTTAAATGAATGCTCTAATTAGTCTAATTGGAGGCACCTTGTAACCACTCTACTTGTATCTTAAAACTTAATACTAATAGCCTCGGGAATGAAATCCACGTTTGTTACTCAATGTTAAATCCATTTACATTATGTTTGTTAGTGTTAGCAAGGCCATAAAAATTGAATTATTTTGAAGGAGTCAATTTACAATTAATTACATTATGAATGTGACAAGTTAATATTAAATAAGTTGTGGAAATATATTTTTTAATAACCAGTATTATGACATACCTATTTATAACTTTTATGTATCTTCCTAACTAATACTAATACAATTATAAATGAATGTTTAAAAAAGTATTAATATTAGCAGTCATTACACAAGATTTGTAAAAAAAAAAACAACACAACTTCAAGTTTATAAAGAGAATATGAGCAGTAACTTACACAAGATTGTTAAACAAAATAATTAAAATGTAAGTTTATAAAGAAAACAGCTTTCATTAAACCTATTTCTGAGTATATGGAATAAAACAGTAAAAGTATGTTGTGGTGAATTATACATGTCAACTCAATAATTCTAATTTGATTTTGCCAAGACTGTTCAAATCCATGATTTATTCCAGTTCACCAGTTCTGGAAAAGGATATCCATAAATCTATCTTAGACTACCGTATCTAAATCTAATATCAAACAAATAATATTTATATATATACCTGTGTGAAAGATCAGATACTTTTAGTTAATGAGATTCTCTAGCGTACATGTTCACAATTCAGAAATACTTTATAACTCTCCTATACGGTACTCAAAGAAATTTGGTCTATTTACTGTAACTTGAACAGAATTTACTCTAACTCTAAGTACTGTCATATTATTTCTAGCCAGTTTTCCCAATCCACATGAACCCCCTGAGCTGAAGAGGTTACTTTTGTTTACAATAAATTTACATGCAGCAAAAGGACAAGAAAGTGCCACATTAGAAATACACATTACCATTGTGAATTGTATGTTATAAAGGAGTTGAACTTGATGTGGGTTTAATGGAAACACTGACTACAGTACCTATACTAAAACTATAATATAATGTTGCTATACTGTTAAATGTTTGATTTTTAAAGTTAACCTTTCAAATGGTAGATATCATACAGATACAAGACTTTCTTGCCTTCCATTGAGTTATAGTTATAGTAGTATAAACATTTAAATAAAACTACAGGCACAGAACTTTTGCATGGTAAAAACATTTTGACAACAGAAAAAGAAAAAAACAAATTCATTGAATTATACATAGCAACCAAATTTATTCTTTATTTAGTAGCAACTGCAGAAGAAGCGGGTGCTGCAACCTTATTACGGGGTTTTGGGACAGTGCCTTCACGGAAGCCATTTCTGGAAGAAATAATAAATAAATAAATAATCAGCAATTAGAATTAAAGTTAAAGTGTAGATATTTGACAGGTGATGAACCAAAAGGTTATACCTTCACTAACCCATTTGCAGTAAAGTAAGCAATTAATATAGAGAGCAATTGAAAAATGGCAGTGATAACCAACAAGGTCTTCTTACAGGTACTACATTCTCCATTTTTTTTGGTAGAATATATATTACAGAATTATTCTTCAAAATTAAATAACCTTTTAATTCATCTTTCAGAAAATATAGCATATTATTTGCATAGCAGACATGACAACACCAACTAATCAAATAAGGAATAAAGGACCAGAACAAGTAACAAGTGTGAAAGAAGCGTCTTTGGCGCAAATATATACTACTAAAATACCTTAAATTAAGGAATAGGGTTCAACAAACAGCTATGCATAAAGAACGCAATACAAGCCAATATAGAATTACCTAACAAAAAAATAATAACTTTTTGTTGCTAACTTGTATCTTACTAAAGATTAGCTTGTAAGTAATGTAAGGCAGGCCTGTACATCTACTATAAAAAGAGGGCCATTTTCATGTTACTGTATATGACTGTTAGCCCACTATTGAGCATAAACCAATCAATTTATCTACCGATACTAGCAGGGGCGAAGCCAGAAATTTTTTCCAGGGGGGGCTGAACTTTCGCGTGACAAATATTTACCAAATACCGGGGGGGCTGAACTCTCGCATAGTAATCATTTACCAAAATTTTAGCGAATTTAGTATTTATTTTTTTAAAAATCTATTGAAAAATTATTTTTTTTTAAATTTCAGGGCGCAGTGTGGCTTCACCTGGATACGAGGTCTAAGTCAGAAACTGGATAATGCCTATCTGTAGCCTACCTAAAATCTATATTCTAACTACCCAAATAGGCAATTAAGCAACAATTAATCCTTTTTAAGTTTAATCCACTGCTATACCACATGTTTCAGCAACTGAATAATTTATTTCAATCGATGAATAAACTTGTGACTAGCATCAGCACTGTTCTAATTACACCAATTTTCCCTTTGCAAGCTGACTTAAAGCAGTAAGAAAAAAATATGTTGCTTTTATATATTGCCTATTTAGAAACTAGAATGTGAAATTAAATATCACATGAATATGCTAGTAATGATAAAAATAATTTCACTATAATAATGAGCAATAGTAATGAATAAGTTAATTCGTTTAAACATTATATAAATGTTTAACATACACACAAGCAAGTAGAAAATAATAGCCTACAAGCTAAAAGCTAGTCTCAAACTATATAATTTTATAAAATACACATCTAAGACCCTTTTTTATATTTGCCACTTTTAGTCTGTAGGACATACTGCATTCAATATACCATATTCAAAATATTGAAAATCTGAGTTTATAATTTATAAATTATATATATATTTTTGTTAAATGTCAGATTTAAAATGGCAAGCCAAAAGAATGTGACACTAACAATCACAATGTGACTATATACCGGGTTGTAAAGTCTACCTAACTGACTATTTGCTGAATTCTGGCGCAAACAGAGTCGTCTACTTTAAAAGAGCACTTTATATAAAATGTGGGTAGTAGTAGGTACCACAAACTGTCTTAAAAAAAGCATTTTAGTCGCGCTGAAGCTAAAAATTATAAAAAATAGTCACTTTTCAACTTATGTTTTCTATAATAAAAACTGTGCATATGCTTTAAAAAATGGTACCATTAAAAAGTATATTTCAAGAGCTTTAACTATATGTTATTTATTTTGTGTTTATAGTTTAATAAAATATTACATTTGTGGGATGAAAACCATCACTACAATGAATTTTCAGCGGGGGCCGGGTGATCGTTTTTGACCCCCTCGCTATTCAATTCCCACGCCGATTCGGGCCATTCATAGTATCGCGTCACAAATGAGCGTATCGTGTGCAAAAATGAATGCCCTTTAGTTTGGTACCAAATACTAATTGATAAAAGTAGTTTAAAGTGCTAAAATCTAAAAAAATCGAAGAAAATTATAAATTTCTAAGTGATATTTATAAATTATAGCTTTTTAATTAGCACCATTAGAAAGCCCGTCCTTTGTTCTTTTAAAATACGAAAACAACACTTCATTTCTAAGCGTCGCCCAAATCGGCCGAAATAAACAAAAACCCTATCGTTTCCATTCATACGCCAAACAACCGAAGGCGTAAAAATCATTAAAAATGACTGACTTCAGTGTTGACGGCGCTCAACTAAATCGACTTTAGCAGATCAAAAAAGCTTAGTAGGTAAGTACAATAAGTAGAAACATGTAATAATATTGTTGATATTTTTGAGAATCATGTTTAAATTGTTTATTTTTATGAAAATGTATTGTTATAACTACGTTTATTGGTACCATGTTAAGATCGTTTTCGGGTCTAGTCATGGACGCGACATGCGCGAAACCCCCCCATCTGTTTGTAGAGGAATGTAATTTTTTCGGAATGCTTAAAGTACATTTTTATTGTCTTTTTAAAAAGAGGGTACCTTGAAAATTAATAATTACTAGTATTCATAGTTTTTAAATGATATTATCAGCTTCAATTTTCATAAATATAAAAGGTCACGTGATTGTCGGCAATGTAAACAATGTTTAAAGTATAACTCGTACCGTAGTTGATGCAGGCTAAAGGATAGTTTTCTCTAAGGTTTAAACCATTAACAAAGTTATACATGATTTTCAGTGTAGGCCTATTGTAATTTCATGTCATTATCATAAAAATATTGTTTTTTTGGTCAGGCCTATTTCTAGGTTTAAGGCCTAAAAAATAAGGGGTACTAATGAGTAGGCCTAAGACTAAGAACTAATGTCATAAATTTATACCATTTTATCATTAGTCTATGGCTATATTGATACAATTAAAATATTCTTTTGTTCAGTTTGTTTAGCCTAATTTATCTTGTAATATCTTTGCAGCTTGAATCCTGATTCTCATGGATTAAAAGTTGCAGGCCTATACTACTAACTACCAGTTATTGAGTTCAAAAGTGTTTGGAAAAGTTGTTAATAATGTGTTTTCCCTTTTGACATTGGATTACGTGATTTATTATTCTGATCAAGTTCTGGATTACATATATTCTTACAAATGACAAGAATAAAGCTTAGTAAATGATCATCTAAATAAAAGCTAACACCGGGTACAGCAAATGATTTCTAGATCAAAAATATTTGAGAATAAGAAACAATACGGCAATGGTGGTGCGGTACCAAAGCAGAAGATGCACCTTCGGCAACTTGAAAATGAATCATTTCTAGAATCTATTGGTTCTTAGTATTATATACTTGCTTAGTGTAGAATGTATAAATATAAAATAAGTACAAAGCCTGTAAGCTTAGGTAGACCAACAATTTTTTGTAGAAAAATTAAATATTCCGGTACGCTAAACCCCTGTACAGTTCCAGCCATTTTTGCATTTTATATAAAAATGTTATAAACACAATAACTGTTTTAACTCTTAGAGCTATAATACTACTGTGTTTTGATATGATTAGATTAACTATGGGCATAACTATTTATTTTAAAAAAATATTTTATAACGACGTGTTTTTTAAATTTCATGAACCCCTGTCCTATTCTAACCGTACATGTATTTTAAATATATATGCTATGTAAAAGAAAACTGTTCATATACATAGAGCTATGATTGCCCTTCATTTTGATATAAGTATCTTGTATGCCATACTATCAGTTAATTTTTTATGAATTTTTGAAAAGGTACAAAATTTGTGTTTTTTACCTCCCTTTCAGAATTTTTCAAAATGTGACGAAACGACATTTTCATTTGAATAAATTTTCATTATTTATCATTTTAAACCCTTCAAAAAAATTGAGTTTGTTCTATATATATGTGTGTTTATGTTGAGTGTAAGAAAGTCAGTTTAGGTGATATAGTTTTACAAATATAGCTTAGCAAAAATGGTACTTTTCACTGTGTGAAAAAAAAATCAAAAAAGCACATTTTTAAAAATTCATATTTTAAAAACTATTTGAGATATATGAACAAATTTGGTATCCACATTCTTGGGTTCACGAGTTCTTGCTATAAATATAAACAACTAAGCTCTACAACAATTTTGAAAATTCAGTTTGTGGTACCTAGTAGTAGTAACCCAACAGGCTATTTTATCGCAATACATTAAAAGTCTGTGTTGCCCTGATTACAAAACATTAAGTATTTAAGCTCAACAGTTGGTTCTACTGTGGTCATTTTAGTTGTATTAATTACCGATCATTCTGTCTTTTTATTTTAAGTTACATTCATTTTGTCTAAAATATTCCAAAGATTGTGTTATGTCAAGGCTTACACATGCTATAACAATGGCTGAAGTTTTGTATTTTTTTCTTGTTTTATTTTACTTTGTAACTGTTTGATTTTGAGTTAGAATAAGCTCTGTAGGCCTACAAGTTCTATATATATATATTTTTATTTGATTTCAAAACAGGGTAGGGTTTTGTCTGTTTTTTTTAACAAACCATCAGTGAGTTGGCCTGACCTCTTTCCAAGCATTTCAAACGACTAGGGACAAAAAGTGACATAGCAGGGGAGCCACCAGCAGTTGATATAGCCTATGCATAGGCGATATATTTTTGATGAAATACAGTAAGACACTTTATTCACATCACTTGTATTTTTGCTTGTTAAATCGGTTATAGCTATTGGGTTTGGAGCTCAATTTTGGATTTATCAAGTTAGGGGGCAGTGACACGACATCACACAAGTAAACATTACAAAAATGACAGTAAAAAAACAAACTTTATTCTTTGCAATGTGTTTGTCCACTAATCAAGAGCTTGCTGGATTTTTTATAACCCTACTTTTGTGAGGAACCTACAGTAAAAACTACTTGATACTCAATATCCACACGATTAACATTCACCATTGTCATTTTGCCTATCATAGCAACAGTCATTTCATTTATAATTCTGGCCTCAGTTGAACTATGAATCACAACAGTCTCAACTATGACCTATGACTATACTATGGTGACTTGCACATTACTATTATTACAACTAGTCACAACATATTGTTCTTTAGCAATTTTAAATAACTATATGGATCCCACCACTCTACTCCAACATAATTTTATTAAAATACACAAGTTATTTAGCATAACATTCAAATCAATAACTCACCTAAATCTTCTAAATACAACCTTCAGATGCCTCATCCTGCCTGTTCCTGTGGTCTTTCTTCGCTGAGCTTTCTTTGACCAATTATCTGAAATGGAGAAAAGATTGTAGGCATAATTTATAATAATTACTGGTGACTTTGTACTTTGTAGGATAAGGAAAGCCTTACTGAGACTCAGACTTAGTGTCAATCAGCTGAGTTATGCCTCTCTAAAGCAAATAGGTTAATGGGGCCTAAAAGTTATAATTTGAGAAGCTCAACAATATTTACTTACAGTGCCTTAGGCGAGGACTTGGATAAGCACATCTAGAGCATGTTTTCTTTTGAATGTGAAAGGCTCTTTGCCCACACCTACGACAAAAGGTGTGGGTTTTATTGTGTCTCTTACCAAAACTTGACGTACCCTTGGTCTGAAAAATTTAGTTAATATTTCGTAAATTATTTACATTATAAATATAACTAAATGTGGTAACTCCAAATAGTTGTAAAATTTATACAAATGCGTGTAATATTTGTTATGACAGTATAAAATGAATTGTAATTTTAGCAGTTTTATTGTCATTCTTTTCATTTGGTATTTCGGTTATCGATAATAGATATGCTAACTGTATCTCGTTAATAAGAAGAATTAACAATATAGGATCCTTTACAAATTATCCATAGTGTGCGATCGCAATATGTTTATGCAATTTAGATTAATATTTAATTAAAAAATATTCTATTAAAATAGATGTCAGTGGATATTATTAGTGAAGTAAAAGGCATTGAACCAACCATTTTGCTCGACCGGAAGTACCAAAAGAAAGAGACACAGAAGGATAAACCGGAACTAAAACATTGTTAGCACGTGACTTTTCTAAAATTAACTAGGGCTAATGTTATGTTTACAATTATAGCTACTAATGCTATTCGTAACCAGGAAGTTTACACGTGGAGTGTTACACGTAAATAGATAATCGTTGTCAATTTAACGGAATATAAAGGTTAGCAAAATGTTACTTTTGCATAAAGAACATAAATTACAAACGATTCTCAGTGCAGTTTCATACGAGTTGTGTATATTAAGATGTCTTCACTTGTTCTAATAAACAATAATTCTAAATTTGAAAACAATTCATTCCACCAACAATCTTCTGCTTCTGTTAACAGAACTTTTGATATTTTTGAGTCCTCAGATGAAAAATATGATCAAATCAATGAAAAAGATCTCTGCCAATTTTTGACATCTATACAGAATTTATTGTTGAAGTATAAAATGTATAGCAAATCATCATCCAGTCATGTCAGTTCTGGTGGATTGCAGCAGTTCATAACAAGAAAACTTCAGATGAAGTTTGGTGGAAACAGTAGCAGTTTAACACAGAGACTTAAAGCACTCTATTTAAAAGATGAATCAAAAGTATGTCTTTCCTCTGATTCAGAGGATTCTAGCTTTATTCAATGTCTTCCAGTAAGTGACATTTAATTTCTTTTATTTTTATTATAAATTGATAAATATTAGATTTGCATATTTATTTGTATTTGTTACGGCTGATCCTGCTATTCTTATCTTATAGGCTTTATTATAGACGCTCCTTCTATAAAAAAGATTTTTGTGTCCTACGCTCATCTAGTCCGAATCTAGTCTTGCATATTTATTAATGTTTTAAATTATGTTATAAGTTACTGGTTTTCCTGGTTTGTTTAGGCAACCTATTCTATGCCCGAAAGCCACTCGGAAGATTAAATAGCTTATATGTTTTAATATATTAATATAGGCCTATAGTCTATAGTCACTATAGACTAGCAATTTTATAAGCTATAAATATTATATCATAGTTATATAATAAGCCTAAATAGTTAGAACATATAATTAATTGTTATAAATTACCATAGAAGAACCTTATCAATATATATTAATTACTGTGTTTGTTTATATGTTTGATTTTATATTTAAATTTATATGTATGTTTGTTCGCTATAGGCTCCTAGGCTGTTTGACCGATTGGCTCAAAAGTTAAATGTATAAATTGGAAACGTTCTCCAAAATAGATTTGTATCACTTATAATCATAAATGTGTTGATTAAAAAAAATCCAAAATGTTAGATCCAACTCTGCAAATAAATATAAACATACATAACAAATGTCCATTTCCATTCATTTACTATGTTGCACGCGCGGTTGAACGCACAGTATTCTCTGGTTTTCCCAATTCTGCTTTTGTTTTTTAATGTGGCGAGACCTTTTTTAAAAGTTACGCACCACAATTCGGCATGGAGAGTTTGAATGGTGTACTTTAAGAAAATAATAGCGAATGACGTAATGTCTATCAAATCATTTCTTTTTTCATTGTAGATGTTTGTATTATCCTTTTAAGTAAAAGTAACCAAATGTGTTAATTATTTAATGGATTCACGTCACTTTTGAGAACATTCTTTAATATGTGACTCTATACATTCTAAAAATTAAATGATACAAATTATAAAGGACAAGTTATAAATGATTAATTTCAAATACCTGAAGCATGATAGCAACAATTTTTATGCATGTGCCAGGGTAAGGGCAACCAGAAACAATTAAAATTAACAAAAACTAAATACAGAAAGAAACTTTCTCACTCCAGTTTTTATTGTAATATTGTCTTTTTTTTCTTTCTCTCTTAAAGCACATTGTAGTCATTCGTTTCTCCATCATTTTGATGGGCATAACCACTAGTAATAATAGACTTAAAATAATAAAATTATTTTAAACATTTTATTTAAGATTACACGACAGTATAGTTAGGGCTGGGGATAAGTAACGGGGCTGGGCATCGAGCTGCCCACATATATTCCCTCATCTTTCCCATGGCTTTAAAGACATGGAAATATGTTTGTCTGGCATTGACTGCAAGAGAGCAAACAGCTCTGCAGACTGGCTAATAGAAGAAGAAGAAGAAAAATGCCATGGCTATGGAAATCTCATGATCACTTCTTTGTGGTTCTTTATTGGGATCTAACGGGTCAGATACGGATACTTTCAGATACGGATACTTTCATCCTTTTCTACCCAATTTAAGCAAATAAGGCTTTAAATACTTGTTATAAGACAATTAATAATGTTTAATTTTTTTTTTCTTTTCCTAGATAAATTTGAAACTTGAAATATTTTCATATCTGGATGCAAAGTCATTATGTATGGCTTGCTGTGTTAATCAAGAATGGAGTCAGCTAACTTGTGATGATTTATTATGGAGGTGTCTGCTTCAAAAAGATGTTAAAAGCTGGAACCAAATATCTCATATGACAAATCCGAAAATGTATCAGGATGTGAATTCAGAATGGTCTCAAAAACAAATGTAAGCATTTGTGAAAAAAAAGTATATCAAACTTCAACTTGTACATTATAAATTGAGATTCAATGTTCAATTTTGTATTGCTGCTAGGTTTAACAAATATTATATTCTCAAAAGGTAATGTAATACCTTCTATAGTACTAGATTTACTAAATTTTTAATATCTGACCAGTTTCAAAGATTAGTCTGCTGATTGGGCTAAAGGATGGTTAGATAATATTAATAAGGCAGCTATATTATAATCTATATATATAAAGTAACTTGTGTGTGTCGTATCTTATCCTATACCCATGGGCTAATTTAAAGACACTTGACCTTATTGTCTCATATCTTACTTTTGCGATCTTGCTTCTGACATATGTCTTCCCTAGCGTCTTTGAATGCCATGTAGGCAACCTAGATTCAATTCCCCACTGATACCATTCTTTTTCTTTTCTCCTTTTTTACCCATCAATATTACTTTTTTTAAAAAATTGTAAAGAATTTTAGAACTTAAAGCTTTCCTGAAATGTTTTCAGCAGAAAAAAAATACTAATTATATTTTAGAACATGCGGAGATGGGTGTTCGATTCTCATCCACAGGGATAGTCCTACCACGGGCAACGTCGGGCAATTTAGCTTTTTGTTAAATAAAAAGACTTGCCTATTTTTAACCTGATTACACAATTTATTTTAAATTACTTTTGTAAATGATTTCAGTAAATAATAATTATATTTGAGAAATTATTAAATCTATATTCTGTTCATTGTAGTTTATAAAATGTTTATCTGTAGCTTATAAAGGCCTATTTAATTAAAAAAGGTTTTATTCATTAAAACATTCTTAAACCTACAGTTAATTCTTTTTGTGTCATCATTAGTAACAGTAAATAAATAATTGAAGTAAATGAAATAAATAAGATAAGTCAAAAGTAATTTTATTTCTCTTTTTGAATCTCTGATTTACAGCTATTTGAAATGTTCCCCTGAGTTTCAAAAACAACTTCGACAATCCAATTCAACATTCCACCAAGTGTCATCAGTCTTAAAATATTTTGTGCCTAAGAAAGTGCCTAAAGTTGCAATGTTTGGGCCAGGGCTGGAACTGTCAACAAGTGGTGTTGTCAGGCGCATGCTTTATGAAGAGAATCCTACTTTTACAAGAACAGCAATGTTTCCAGGACAATTTGATGGTATGTTAACCTCTGCAATATTGAAGCAAAAAAAAATATTACAAAAGACATTAGCCACTTTGTGGGAGAATGCAGAAAACCTTTTGTGCTTGAATGCAGAATAGTGTGGGTATATAAACACTGATGCATCCTTGCATTTCCAATATTTACTGACAATAAATTTAGATATTAAGCAATTAAATTTACTCTTGCAATTCAATATATTTATTGTGTATGTTAAAGTTAAAACTGTTTGGTTTCAAAATGTATTTTGTAGGAGTTGGCAGTGGAATGACATTGAAAATGCCTACTGGACATTCTATGCATTTATCAGTTTTATATTCAGCATCAAAAAATGAGAGAGAAAACAGAAATGCTCAACAAAGAGTTGAAAATAATAGAATGTTGCAGGTAAAATGTTTAATCAATGTTTTGAAATGTGCATAAATTCCCCAATTTGTAAATATATATTTTCATACTTAAAAATCATAAATGTTTTATAAATTTATCACCGTCAATTATATTAGCATACAAGGGCTTTTTAGGTGGTAGTTAGTTTAACTAATGAAAAAAAATTTGCATCAAAAGATTAGACGTTTGTCTATGAACTCTTTACGGTTATTACTTGTACACATTTATATTTAACAGCTTATTATTTTTTTAAAGCAAATCTTTTTGTAAACATAATTTTTTTTTTTGTCTCCCTTTTCTAGAAACCAACAGATCAAGGAGAAGATAATTCTCACTATGAGTTGAAGACACAAATTAAAGATTTATGCAAAATTTTGGATGCTTTTATTTTTGTGATCGATGCATCAGAAACAAGGGACTCCAGTAAATATAATTTTCCTATTTACCGTATATACTCGCGTATAAGTCGCACCGGTGTATAAGTCGCACCCCTAGTTTTACATATTTTTCCTTATATGTTGTCATTGACCCGCGCATAAGTCGCACCCCGACTTCCCGGGTTACACTGCCTTTTAATATCTAAAAAAATGCATACCTTTTAAACATAAAAGTTACTAAATATTCACCCTAATTTGGAAACTTTCCTTAAAAAATTGTTTTAATCGTGCATAAAGCAAACATAATCAAATAAAGGCATATCCTAATAATTCTACATAACTACATAACTTATGTAGGAAACTTTATGACAGAGTAGTTATGTTTTTCGAACTTTTTAAAAAACAGTGTCGGGTGTATAAGTCGCACCCCTACTTTTTGTCGAAATTTTCTGTAAAAAAAAGTGCGACATATACGCGAGTATATACGGTAAATAAAATTAAAATATCCCTCATGTTGTTCCATAACTCATCATGTCCTGCTACACTGCTAGATACTAATCATATTTTTTTTGTCTTGTAATTATAGTTGAAAGTGGCTGCTGTGAATTGATGGCAATGGTTAAAGAAAGTAAAACTGCTCATCACATTCCTGTTTTGATTTTATCCTGCATTAAAGAAAATTGTAGTCCTCGCATACCAGCTGTGGAAATTGTTGACCTTCTACAGCTGTCAACCTTGACACAGCCTTGGCTGGTAAGTTTAGAACCATTAATTTATACTCACTAAGTATTAGTCACTTAACCTTTACAGATGCAGTAGTATTCACTGAACCAATTCAATGTCAAAATTTTTATTTTTTTTCCTTTTAGAGACATTTGGAAGATTTTGCAAACTTTGTCTGTTCTTGAGCCAGTACATTTCACCAGCTTTATTGGTCTCCACCTATAACTTATTATAAAGTAGTTTCATTGTCTAGTAATGGCCCAGTTTGTTTTCCTTAACTTACTGTAGATTATGTCCTTTCAGAGCAAGTTAGACAATATCTTAAGGTTGATAATGTTTCTGTAAAAGTGTGAGCCTTTTCACTTGTTTTAAAAAAGCACTATGAAATAAAAGCTAAACATTTCTTTTTAAAAACTTTAACTAATAATGAATCATTCCTAAATTAAAAAAAGGACAAGCTGTTTACACCTTTTTTTTTCTATAATGAAATAGTGAATGCTTATTTCAAAAAATTTCTCAGTAAGCTATATTTGGTTTCATATTTCTCAGTAGAATATGTAGTAACTTTATTCCAGTATTATCAAACTGAAACTTGACTCATCAACAATTAGTTGATGACAATACACTTGATTAATTTTTAAGCAACATTTCCCCCACATCAACCAACAAAAATAAGTTTTGAACTATTTGTTTCTTTTAAACTTTTTGATGCTATTTTTAAAATCCTTACTGAATGCACCTAACATAATTCCTTCTCTTTTTCTAATTATTAATTGATTACATCATTTATAGTTTGATTAAATTCATTTTGTTTCTTGCTTTTTTATTTGTGGGTGACAAAGGGCAACATCTTCAGTAGGCTAATGCATAACAAAAATGCATATAAACAACTTAATATGTTAACTTTGATTTACTTCATGCATTTCTTTCCTTATTCAATATAGTCGATACATTTTTTGTTTTCCGTGATATTTTCTTCTACAAGCCTTAGTATGTGCATTTATATTAACTTTACTTTTGTTTCTTACTTACTATGTGGGTGGCAAATGGCAAAATTGTTGGAAAGTTAATACACAACAAAAAAGCCTAAAAAGGTTTTATACAAATTGTTTTTAAGGGTCGTTTAACTTGTGGTTCTATGGACAGAGTTTTAAATTTGACAGTTTAAAACATTTCTGCATAAAACTCTTTAATTCATTATGTTGTGTTCATTTTTAAATTTTCAGATCATTGACTGCATAGCAGATACACTAAGCTCAGTGGACACAGGTGTGATATGGCTGATTGACCAGTCCCAGTTCCATTAACAAAAGATGTTTTGGCATTTACACAAACATATTTTAGTCTATTTATTTTTTTGTAAAGATGATCAGCTTTACATGTAAATGTTATCATTATTTATTTTTTAAATTACATTAAATTTTTTAAATATATATATATATATGATCATGTTCTTGTTGCCATGTGATATAGAAATATACATTTTTATGATATATATTCTGTAAAAAATTGTTATCTATTTATTAGAATTAAATTGTTGCAATTTTAGATATGGTAGTTATTGTTCATTTTATTCTGCTGTTTCATATGTTTTTCTAATAATTTTTTTTCTATGCGGCTTAATGTGGTTTAAAGATGCTAAAAATTGAAACCTGATACATTTAAAGGCATTCTGATTCATTTCATACTTCTAGACACACACACAATACTATTAACAACAAATAAATTTGTTTGCTACTATTCTGGTTTTTTCAGAGACAGATACAGTTTTTTGTTAATTGTCCGTTTCTCTGGGTTGATTTTCTTCAAGAGTTGAGCAATGACATGGGTTATCTTCTCATTGGTCATGTTCAGTTTCTTGGATTTAAACTTCTGCAGGAGATCTTTGGTTGTCATTGGTTTCCTCATCAGGTATCTCCTGATGGCATCTTCTGTTATTCCCTCACTGTACAGGAGAAACCAAAGATAGTGGTTTTTAAATAATTCAAAGCTTTATATATCAAGTGTGAAGTGTTTCGAGATGGGTGTAGGGGTGAGAAGAGACCCATTGAAATTATTAAATAGCTGCAGGATTGAAAATAGGGATGTTGCTCATCACTTATCTATATAATAATATATAAAAATATATGTATAAAATTAAAATGAATTAGACACAGCAACAAAATTCTTGACACTCCCCCCCCCCCTTTTATAAGCTTCCCTAACCTATAAAATGTCCTGTTCACTATAGACTGCTACTTGATAAAGCAAAATTGTTTGAATAGCTTCCCTTTCAACTTCTTGACTAAAGTCACTAAAGACTTGAATACAAAGAATCTATAACATTGATTGGTGACAGCAAGTAAAATGACTTCTGCTATCATCCATTTACACAAACGAATATGATAAGGAGGCCATATTCATTCAATGCATATATTCTGGTACTACTTACCCGTCTTCACTCTTATGTTTTTTCACTGTCGGCATCTTTCCATCAGGTGTCTCAGCTCTTCTTTTTAGTGCTAGAGAAGAATAAAAACAGACTGACTTAAGGTGGAACTTAAAACAAAATAATTATTGAAGCAAAAAAAGCATAGAAATAATAAGTTATATTAAAATAAAGACATAGATACCATATTGTAAATGAACAATAGGATACACATTACTAAAATAAATTTAACAAATATTCATTAAAAACAAACTTCTCAAAGTCTTACAGTTACAGCCTTAATACAGCAAAGGTCACAAAGATAACCAGTCATATTTTATTGGAAGCTAAATCTTTTGAGTTGATTTTTTAAGATGGATTTACAGTTTGTTATTTTGTTTTTAGTTCATAAAAATACAAATGAGTTTGAGACAAGCTGGATTATCAAGTGTAATATGAAGAGAAATATTGTACAAACATTTTTCCTTAAGTTTGTCTGGTGTTGGAACACGCTGTTCCATCTTTTGGCTGGAGTCTGCTGATGCCGAGTCTGCCTTGTCTTTTTTCTCTTTTTTCTCCTTCTTGCCTCCCTGATAATGAAATATAAAATGGGAAACCCAGTGAGAGGAATGTTTATTAAATTTGATATAATACAAAAAAGAAATTCAGAAACCAGTATGCAAATATTTTGTAATATAAAATGTACAGAGTACACAGTCAGACTATCTCATTCAGATTATTTACCAGAGAAAGTCATGATAAATGTGATCATCTTTTTCAAACAGCAACAGGGTTTTGAACTTGATGAATATTTCATAAAGTGAAACAATAGTTCTATGATCTAATTTAAATATTTTATGAATATCTAAAAATAAATATCACATTGTGTTGCAAATATTATATTTCTTTTTTGACTGGTTTAAAAATATCATAAAGGAAGAATGCATTCAACTTAAACAAAGAACTGGTAGACATAAATATGCATTACCTGCAAAAATATTGCAGAGGCCAGTTTAGCATCTTTCTCTATGTCAGAATCATCTTCAGAACTGGAACTACTACTGTCATCTTCACCTATGCAAAAACAAAGGGATTTTTTGTTAATTGTAACAGACTGTAACTACACATAGCCTATATCAATTTGTACTTTCAGAAGAAATAATTTCTGATTGGCCAAAACAAAAATAAACAAAAAACTTTTAAAAAGCAGAATATATATAATTTTTTGAATATTTAGTACAAGAATTATCTTATATTTATATGAATGTTTTTACTTTTGAAGCATTTTAACACTATGCACTGCATTTCATAGTTAATAATGCATGAAAGCCAGTGTTTGAGCAAGCAAATTTTATTTGTAGTGCCATTTTGATTTTAAAATGACTGATGATGATACTAAAAGAATTTAAATTTTACTTTACATGGTCTCCTATTGATCAAATACTAGCTTATTTCTATCTGATTTTCTATCTGGTAGAATAAACTCTACTTAATTTAAAATTAAACAGAAAAAAATAAAGAATAACACAATTAAAAAAAAATTTGAAACACATATATAGGCAAATATAAACCAATAAATAAAGCCTATAAGTCAGTGGTTCTCAACCTTCCTAATGCAGCAACCACTTAATAAGCTTCTAACATTGTATTGCCCCCAGCCCAACTGTACAATTATCTTCGCTACCTTATAATTGTAATTTTCTACTGTTATAAAGTGTAATGTAAATATCTGACATGTAGAATGCATTTCCATTGTTAAAAATTAAAGCTTTGTGATTAATCACACATGTTAACGTTAGAATAAAGCCTTGTGTTGAATACTTATGATGTGAAATTCATTTCTTTTTACGTACTATAATATACTACAGTCTCGTTTCCTAAGACAGGCGTAAATAGGCCTATGTGTTTTCCGATGGTCTTAGGCGACCCCCTTGAAATGGTCCACAGATTGGGAACCGCTGCTATAAATTAATGTTATATTCATTTTGCTTCAATTATTTCTTTGTGTAGCTCTCCAACCGACATCTTTTAAAAGAAAAATTTTTTAGCAACTATAAAACCTCTTGAACCTATTCTATAAAAGCTATTGATAATATTTCAAAATATAAAACTAAGATTAATGAATAGAAAATTATTGTACAAGGGTACAAGTCTTAGTTGTAGAGTTTAGAATTACAAACATTTGTATACATCTAGATAGAGCTATGTTTTTTTGTCAAATCTAACCTTTCTTCTTCTCTTCTTTCTTCTCATCCTTTTCTTCCAAGTCTTCTTCAGCATCCTCCTTTTCCCCTTCTTCCTCTTCATCCTCAGACTCCAGAATGTTGCCGGCCTCTTGATCAACTCCCTTCTCATCATATTGTTTCTCTTTATCCTCCTCATTCAAGTTTGATATACTACTGCAACTACCAGAGTCTGACATATAGTCTACCTAGGGAAGAAGCAATTACACAGAAAGAACAAAATCAACAATGTCTTTGATTATATGATAGTGCCACTTAAAACATAAAAATTATGCTAAAGCCCTCAAACTGTTTCAGGGTTCTTACAGTAAATCATTTAAACCCAAACTTCACAAACAAACTTATACCAGTAGGCCTATGTTTGAAATATCATTATGTCTGGAAGTGTATATGTTTATATATGTGGTCTAATTAAAGAAAAATGTTTTGTGGCGGTTTTCTTGAGAAACCGTAGTATAATTTCATAAAATGTTGGCCCTTAAAGACTTCTGAACTTAATTACATGGCTTAGTCATTCACTTAAAAAAAAATTCAAATAAAATTGTTCATGTTACTTTCTATATTTTAGAAAAATTCACAAACTTTCCCAAAGCTTTGACAGTTTTCAATAACTTTTCCCAACTTGAAAAATGAGGTAAATTTTCACAAGCTTCCCCGATCCATTGACACCTTTATTTTAACCAAGACAGTTGTTAGATAATTAATGACTAGCATGATATTTCTAACATGTGGCTGTTAGAATAAGCAGAGACAGGATCAACTATTAGCAACAACAAGAAAAAATAAAAGTACTTCTTTATCATCACAGTCTCCATCATCACTTTCCTCCACTGCCTCATCATCAGAATTTTTCTTGGAGTTTTTTACAGTTTTTTTAGCACCCGGTTTGGGTTTCTTTTTCTTTTTTCCTAAACAGATGCATAAAAAAATAGTCAGTTCTAGACATCACATGATGACAAAAAACAATTTGTACAAAAACCTCTTCTGACTTTTTTTTTGAAAAATGAAAAAAACATTTTTATAAACCAAAGTTACGTTTTAGTTCACTGTATGTATCATTAACCATATTGCTTGAATAAAATGTATTCCTGAAATTAAAAAACCTTAATCTTAATCCCATAAGGGCGTGGTTTATTGAACTTTAAGGTCAGAAAGAAATTGCAGCCCTATACACAAAGGAATGTAATCCAGTAAATATTGAAACGATTTTTAATAGAGAAAAATATTTGTCTTCAAGAAAGCATCAGATATGTGACATGAAAATAATATACCTTCCTCATCTTCCTCTTTGTCAGCATCACTATCATCATCTTCAGACATGTCCATATCATCCCAATCATCCTTGTCTGTTAAAATCTGGGATTAAAATAACAATGTTATAGTATATTTGTATGAAAAGCCTAATGTTAAGGTGTAACAAAAAAAAGTATCCATGTCTTGGCAAGTCTAAACCAAACACTAAGGATGCTGAAACTGGGAACTGTTTCCAAAAGTGAAAAAAATTCCGAATTATAAAACTGCATGTATTTTTTTAAATAATAGAATGAATTGATGTAATAAAAACATCTCTTCCACTGCCATAGTTAAAAATCTAATTTCAAAATATTTTTTTTCATTGTGTTGCCTATTGTGTGTATTGATTTCTGATATTTATTTCTTCAAATGTTAAAAAATTGATATTATTTTTGTTTCTTGTCTGAGTTCTACTCCTTGTCAGTTCTGTGATATGTATTATAAGTCTCTGTGCATTCCTTACAGTATGTGAATCATCTCATTGACAGACAGCTAGTTATTTCTAAAATAATAAATTTATAAACAAAAAACTACTCACCAAATCTCTGTACTGCTTAGATTTCTTCTTCCCTTTTTTATTTCCATCCTCATCATCTACAGCTTCTTCCTCTTTCTTTAATCTTTTCTTCACCATGATACTGAAATAATTCAATGTTTTGTCTCTTCTGTGGAGTACAAAAAGATATTTTTTAAAGTAGTAAATTAAAACACACTGTGGACACAAAGAAGCGAGTGAATAATAATTTTAACTGTTCAGCTGCTAATACAATAAAGCTTCCTACAAAAAAATGAAACAATTAATGAAAAAAATAATTTGTTTTTTAATTTTTTACAAATGTCTATAGCTTTATTACAGAGAATTATAATTGCCATCCCAAATGTCCTATTTCAAATTTGGAGACACACAACTGTTATATTATTTCCTTTTGTATGCAATGGTCACAGAAACTCTTGAACTAATATGGACTAAAATGAGAACTTTACGTATAAAGTTACAGTCGACAGTTATAATGTATAATAGAGCAGATTATCTACAAACAAAAAAACAACATATTATCAATTAGCCTCTCCTCTCTAATATAAACCTAGCTATTCTATATTTAATATAAGAATATTTGTTATTTATATGGCGCTTGTATCCATGCTATTAAATTTAGCATGTGCAGTGTGCTCTTGGAATAAATTGCAGTGGCAGTTGTATTGGTATGTAAGGCACAGTCATTAGCCAGCTCAAGTATATGCCAACTATTATTACCAGAGAAGAAAAACATTTACTGTATCAATGTAATTTTAACTAACATTGATAAGTGCTAAAGGTGATATTGAAGACTAAGCTACAGAGTTATTGTAGGCAATAGATTTCTGTACCTGCTGTATTCTTCCTCTGCTTCTTCTGAATTGAGATATTTATACCTGACCAAAGGTGTGAAATTATACCACTCTTCAACAGGGAAAGCCTCAAAGGCCCCATCTGAAGCTTTGGTGAAGATATAATAGGAAGTATTTTCTGTAATTGTACCTTCTCTGACTCCCTTGAATCTTTAAAAAAAAAATTAATTAAAAAAAAAATAAATGCAAATAAACGTTCATGTCATCTAAAAACCACAAACCTAGTTTACTTTAAAGAGAGTGGAGATGATTTTACTTCATCAAAATGTCTAGATGTTTAGGTTTTTCTAAATGTTTGAGGAATGATTAAGTGACAAACTAACAAGGAAAAGTAAGGGCTAACCATGTATTGTCTTAGCCACACAATACCTTCCATTTTCTAGACAATTCAATTGCCCTAAGATATAAAAGCGTTTTCATCACTAAGTATCCCAAAGGTTCTTAACTATTAAACGCAATAAATTCATAATTACTATTCTTTTAAACCCAATAAAACTAAAATACAATTCTTTTTAAAACTATTTTAAACACAGACACCAACAAGTAATAACAAAATAACCATCCTTACAACATTCTATTTCTTTTCGAGAAGAAAAACAACTATAAAACTAAAAATACCTCTTGGCTTGTTTTCCACTGCCAACTTTCAGATGCCAAGGCTGATCCTCCGGGTTGTATTTTTTCAGCATAATCCCATACTTCTTGCGCCTGGATTCTTCCTTCAGATCTTTCCCATACTCACTCCCAGCCCCAAATTTTGGCGCTTGTTCAAGGTCATTGGCTGTTTTGTATTCTTTCAGATTATTTTCCCTTTCAATCTTTACGGGTTGCTGTAGAAATAAGATTTTTGTCTTTACTCTCCTGGCACAGCTGTTTGTTTTTTATATTATTGATTACTCATTTTTATTGTCAAACATAAGAGAAAAACTTATGCAGTAAAAAGTATTTGAAGAATACTGCACTCACAAAATATAGTGTACATAAATGTAAGCTAAAAAATAATTACCATCTATACTTGCATACAGGTCACACCAGTGGATAGGTCGCACCAATAGTTTAGGATTATTTATCTTGTTTTTTTACATTGACTAGACTCGCAAATAGGTCGCACTCTTAATTTTACCTTCCTTTCAATAAAAGGAACTAAGTAATAACCTTAATTTGGAAACATGCATAATGCAAACAAAGAAATAAAGGCAGCATTTCATTTATTTTTATTGACAAATCAACAAAGCCATTAGCCCTTCGGGAACGCAACGTTTTTGGAAGGCATCTGTTTCTTCATTTCCTATTCCTAAAGTGGGCCGACAAAAAATTAGTCTTTTGAAATGTGCTCTTGACTAGTCGGCCCCTAAATTATGGGACACATCAGTTAGGCTAAGAGACGTTTTAAGATATTATACATTACACCATGCCCCAAACTTTACAACTGCAATGAGCATGCCGAAATGTTAGCCTAAACATAATCATTCATAATGGATGGACATACTGTGTCAATATACAAGTGCCCTAATTACCAGTAGACTTCTGTTGTTTGTAATGATTTCAAACGTGACTGCGGGTAAAGAATTGACCAATTACTGAGTTTTTTGTGAAATTGAAAGTACGGTCCTAATGGACGCTACCCAATTACCATCCGTTATTATGGACGTACTGATGAAACTTTTTCTTATGAATTAATATTACGAATGAATACAATTACTTTATGAAATAGATTATTTTAATAAAGTAAGTTATTATGTTTCTAGCAACTTACTCTCTACGTATTATTATCAATTTTACCAACAAAAAAGTAAAAAAATAATTTCGGAACCCTATCGATGTCTCAGTCATTATGAAATAATGTCTGGGACATAGGGAATAATTAGTAAAATAATGACCGGGACTGAAGGTATAAATCGCAGAAAAGTAGGATAGGCTTTTAAATACTTACAATTCTTCCAATTTTGCTTAGGCTTAGGTTATGGCAATGTAAAATCGATCCAAAAGAAAAGGGTGAATAGGTTTTAAAACCTAAAATATTTGTCCGTTTCAATTATATAAATATTATATTTAAATGCTAAATGCCAATTGAAAGTGACCATTTTTTTATCCATGAGCAAGAAAATAGTAAAATGTAGTCATACGCAATATTCTAGTAAGTCTACATCATTACAACCACTGATACGGGTGATAGTTGCAACATACTGACAGATTAGTGTTGTGTCGAGTGTATAGGTCGCACCTAATTTTTTTTAATTTATTGGTAAAAAAAACGTCTGACCTATACGCAAGTATATACAGTAATTATAATTCTCCTGAATAAAAGAGGTATGGTAACATAATAAACATTATTTTCTATATTCTCTACTTTCCCGTAAAATCAAAAGTAAAGTATTCCTGTCAAACCAATTTGATCTATAGGGTCAGCGAAGAAGTGTTTACAAGTTTCTGGGGCCACAGTATATTAAGGGATTGTGTGGCCAGCTCATTGCCAGGCATTCTTAATATTTCACAATGCCCCTTCATATTTCTTTCACAAAGAAAGGTGCAACACTGTGGCTTCAATAGCAAGTGCATTCACATTTGAAAAAAGAAAACATTTTGTTTGACAAATTGACATTAGGGCCAATTGTAAAATTCTTTCCATAGAATAACTTCTTTCATATTAAACTCACATCTCCAAGTTTAGCAAAATCAAGAGCTGACCCTGATCCGAATTTCATCATAGTGAACTTTCGTCTAGTATCTCTGTTGAAAAAGAAACATTTTAATTTTCACGAATAAGTACTAAGTAAACATTTCTTTGACTCAAAAATTGATATTATTAATACCTTTCTCTTTAATAAGGGGGATTTAAAAAACAAGGATAAAGTTGCTATAATTAACCTACCTTGGAATTCTTACTATAAATTCCTCTTGGATTCCTGCAGAATTGCTTGCTGCATTCTGAAATTCATAAGTATAAAAGTTGTTTTAAAATGTATAAAAACAACAACATGAAATTACAAAAAATAGCAGTCTTTTGTTGTTTGACTTTTTTGAACCCATTCTGATTTTGTAAACTACAAAAGATTTCAAGTATGCCACTCTGACGTAGGGTGGAGAGGTAGGCCTGTGTGTATTTAACTGCTATACTTAGACTTAGATATATAAATTCTATGTATAACAAATATGGAGCAGGATGGCCGAGCAGCATCACGTTCGGCTGGCGTCCTGAATATCCTGGGTTCGAATCCTGGTAAAGGCTAGGATCCCAGGTCTGGAAGGTGTCCCTGAGTCTACCCAGTCTAGCCCAGCTCTGATGGGAACCTGACTTTGTTGGGATAAAGTAAAGGCGGATGGGCATTGTACTGACCACACTATCCCCTAGTATGCTGTGACCAAAGAAACTGGTGAATGCTGCTACGGAACAATTTGGACCGACGTGATACTTTAATATATTATAAATAATATAGCCTATATTTAGCCTATCATACTAATTATATGTACATATTCATCATATTAACTTAAGACTTTTATGTGAAAGTGATTATTGATATGATATGTCATGGCTATGAATGGTGTAGCCTATGTATCAAAGTGACTATTTGGACCAGATAGACTTAGTAATCAATAACAAAATGAAATGAAATGTATAAATATAAACAGACAGCTTTAGTAAGTATCGGTTAGTTTATAGGGTAGGGATGGCTTTGTAGTATTTTTTGTAATAGTAGTTTGGTGTTTTTTGTGTTATTTCTTACAAAATATGATATAAATGTGAATTTATTTACAATATATTTTTTCCCTCTTTTTTTTTTTATGGGTTCTAAGGAATTCCAACTGAAAATGGGTCTGAAAAAACATTTAATTCTAAAGTTTAGTCTAAAGTCTAAAGGGTCTGAATAGCTACAGCCGTGTTACGTGTAGCCTATGCCTATGTCTAAGTCTAAGTCTTGTTCTAATAATTAGAATTAGACTAATTCTAATAAAATGACTGAAAAAAAATGTTTAGATATTTCAGTATTTATTTGTATTATTATTTTAAAAATTATATCAATTATATTTTCCAACTACTAAAGTCTAAACTACTTTACTAGGCCTTCAATGTAGGCTATTGAAGCTATTCCATCATTCATTATTCAATTCACATTTAATTAATTTATGCATTTAGAATTTAATATATTTTAGGGCCTATCAATAGTTCAATGCAATACTTAGTATTTGATTTGTTATTTAATTTGTGAAGATTTATAAATGAAATGAATAATAATTATTTAGTCTAACAGTAGTCTAACTCTACTATTAGTAGTATTAGAATTAGATTACTAGATACTAGAGTACTAGAGTAACTAGAGTCTCTAGTACTCTAGTAAGTCTGTAAGGCTGCTGCTATTCAGACCCGGGTCCCTTTGCCCTTTAGCTTTAGCATGAAATGGCTATTCGGACCCAGCTTTAGTCAGAATTCCTTAAAACTAACTAGGCCTATTTATCACTAAGTCTATCGGGTCCTAATAGTAATAGTCTAGATCTAGTAATAGCCACTTCGCTCTAGTAACTCTACTCTCCTTCAGTTCTACTCACTCTACTACTGCCAGCCTACTACTGAACTCTACACTAAAATTACTAATAACTGATTCTATTTCCTACTCATATTACTCATAACTCATAGTATAGTACGTAACATTTGATTTACATGGCCTTAACCTAAGCTAGGCCCTTGACTGGGTCTAGGGCAGTCTAGGCCCTAGCCCTAGCTCAGTAGCTGCCTAGCATTTACTTTAGTTTAGTTAATTTACATTTTCATTTGATTTTGAATTTGAGTATTTTGAGTTGAGTCATTTGTAAAAACTTTTAAAAAAGAAAATCCTAATGAAATATCGTAAATCCATATAATTTGATTGCGTACCTGAACTGAAGTCATTCTTTTATTTGCCTAAAGTATAAGCCTGCAATAAATAATAATGATAATATTCAATATTGACTTAACTCTAAACATCAAACTCTTTGACACTAAGTTTCGTATCGTTTCTTGTAACTGAAAAACAATTTCGTATTTTTAGACTAATGGTACATTCGCTGAAGTGGGAAAGTCGGAAACTCGGAAATTCCGAGTAGGAAGTTTTCCCATTTGCGAACTTGGTGCATTTTTGCATAATATTTTGTCACTTATCTATATAATATGTATAATGTGGAATTAATTACATCTTCCTTGACGACGTTGAAAATTAACATAAAATATAGAAGAGTTACCGTTACTTTGGGGCTGTCCATTAATTACGTTTTACAATTTTTAGTAGATTTTTACCTATGGTTCCTACCACATGGGCCCTAATAGGTATACCTATTCTGTGGTTCCTACCATCCTCCCCCCCCCAACTCGCCCCTCCCACATTTTTTCAAATCCGAAGATTTTAACAATAGTTCTGTTCTTTCTGTTTAGCCTACTATTGTTCTTTTCATAGAAATATTTCATCTTTTCCAATTTTACGTTTCACTAAATGAGCTTTGTGTAGCCTACAATGTTAATTGTTCAATAGACCTTTTCATCATCATTGATATGCGTTCTTCTACAGGCAATTTTTCCTTTTTCTTCAAAATGATCGGACATATCCCAGGAACTTTTAACAAAATGCGAAAGTGAAGAATAGGCCTACAATTCCCTACAGGGCTACATATAGACTAATTTGGAGGTCTGGCAGCGATTGACTAGTCTTGTGAAATTCATCCAGCAAGTAGGCCTAATTCTATTTTGCACTCATTTTATGGTGGCTGTGCACAATATTAGCCATATTTTCCCATGTGTGGCTACCCATATCTAGGAAAGTTAGAAAACGTTCAATAGGGAGCCCATCATCTTGTGAAACACATAGGCTACATAGGCCTACCTCACATTAACAGTGAGCTTATCAATATGGGACCGGTCTGTAGTGGAATCTACAGATAAACTGAAGTACCCTGCAGTTCTTAAATCCTCCAAGAGTGTGTATCTTACTTTAGTGTGCCATAATTTTGATAAACTTTGTATATTTAAGTAGGCTATATATGACAATTACTCACTCGTAAAATTTATTTTTGGGACCCCTAATTTAAAGTTATTTCTTGTGTAGCTTATAAGTAAATACTGCACTGTCCATACACAGATCTACAAACTAACAAGATGAACACAAAAAGGACATGTCAAATCCATAATTGATATATTTGTATTAACGTAAAACCATGTTTTTACATGTTTGCTATGTCCTATGTAGGCTACGCCGTGGCACAGGACACATGTAGAATTGTGTAATAAATTTGTATCATTTTTTAGGTAATAAAAAGTAACATTGTAGATGTCAAATTTTCTTGACCTCCCATCTCCCCTATGTCGACAATTGTCAAACTTTTTCAGACCCCTCCCCCCTATTTGGTTAACGTAATTAATGGACGTCCACTTAGTTACGGCTTTTCAACTCATATAGATAAGTGATTTTATCTTAAACATTATTTATTATAAGCCGAAGAACTTATATTTTCACAATAATATATAGATCAGTGCTTATAATGCAAACATATTTTTTACTCTATTTTGAAACATAATTTTATTTAAAATGATATTTTTTAATTTAAAAGAGCAATGTACATAATATTTTTCTTTATTTATAATTTTAACAAATCTATAAAAAAATAATAATTTCAAGGTTGCTAATGACGCATCGATAAAACCAACAGTTTTAAAATGCACAGTGTCAGAATACGGATCACTATTTTTACTTATTCCTACTCGGAATTTCCGAGTTTCCGACTTTCCCACTTCAGCGAATGTACCGTAACAGTTCCCTTCACTGAGCTATATATAATTTCAGACGTAATGCGCACTAAGCTATATATTATTGTTTACTTTTTTTTATTTCACAGAAAGAATTAACAGACACACTCACACACAAAATAATAATGATAATTAAAAACAAAATTAACTCATTGGTTTGAAAAAAAAATATGGTCTCGATCTTTTTTAATTATTCCTTTTCAAGAAACAATTATTAATGGACGCACCTTTACTGTTACCAGAAATACGTGTAGGCCCAACATTTTTGTTGGTAGTAGTAGCAATATTTTTTACAATAATTTTTACCCTTCCGCTTTTATGCGTCAAAGGAAAACTTAATTTACTTCGATCGTTGCCAGAAAGCCCACTTACCCACCCCCACAGCCGGGCTCTGTCCCCTATGTGAGCGGTCACTGAGTACATCAAAGCACTCAAAGTGGAGTTTTCTAATCAAAAGCAAGTCATTCAAATTGATGGACAGATTTTTTCATACCACATCAAACCTAACTGGTTTGACCTTATTACAACCTTCTTAGATGTAGAATTGTAGATCTTTATTTTTAAGTGGCGGAATATTGGCAATTTTAAAATGGAGCAAGTTGAATTTTAAACATTTAAAAAATGGGCATCCAAATGTGCCCATTTGCAAACAAAATATGGAAGGAATCTGCTTAGGAAAGTCATCTGTTATTCTCAACTGCTTTGCATTTGTTCCTTTACTTTCAGCACATCAAAGCTTTTTTAAGCATACAAAACGGTCACTTAAACTTGACCAATCATTAATTGATACAGACTAATTATAATACATTTAAACGAGTTTTTATGTTAATCTTCTTTAATTAAACATAAATTAAATTATTTCTAAAACAAATTTATTTGTATAATTAATTTAGAAATAAAAGAGACTTATTTAATTGCTCTAGACTAAATTAAGTAATTTCTGTAATTATTAATGTTAAACATATAAACTCCTTAAATCTACAAACAATTAAAGCAGTTAATGTTTTTTTACAGCTGTTTATTTTTTTTTTTAAATATTCTAATAATTAAATCTTGTTATGAATACCACAATGTTAAATGTATATAAACAAATAATAATAATCAGTAATATTTGTTACATAACAAAACAAAACTTGTTCGGCATCACTGTTGAATCAAATGTGGAAACATTTTTTTTAATTAAAGGGAGATAATTAGACAGTTTCATTTGAGCTAATATTTCTAATGTTTTTTTTTCTTTTATAAGGAAATTAATGCCCTACAATTTATAACGTTGAAATGATCAAACTGTAAAAGTTTTTGAAAATTATATAAATATTATAGTACTAAAGAATTTTTGTGTATACTTTTAAGCATTACAATAACTAACCAGTTTTTATGATTACAATGTAGGCTACCTATACGGATTAACATAGGTCTCAAACACATTAAGGACATCTAGGTAAAACTGAAATCCAATTTTTTTTTAACATTAGCAGAATTTAGGGCGACGATGATCGGTCAGCAGGGTTGGCAGTCTAGTGAACCAACCACAGGACCAGCCGGATGCACACCATAAGCATATTTGCCAAATACTGACCCCTACTTCATCGAAAAGTCATTGCGATTCCTATTTCTTTTTTAGTATAATAATATGTAGGCCTACAGTTGAGGGACATTAGATATTTAGCAACACTTGCGTTAAATCACATTTCATCCAAAAACTAATCGATTCAAATAGCTGAGGTATTCAAATTACATCAGTTAGTTTATACCAACCACTTGCCCTTCACAGCCCTCCTATCGCCCAAGGGAATGTCAGCGTCCCCTTAAAGCTTCTCACCGCTCCCGGGGGCCTGAGAACCTATCTAGATCAATGCTATCTAGTATTTTTGACTCCACTGACATTAAAGCCATGCTGCTAAGTCTTTCTTGCGTCATTGTGCTCCTGAGATAGTTTTTGATTAACTTGAGTTTTGAGAATGATCTCTCACATGATGCAATGGAAGTGGCCTGAGTTAGCAGTATTCGGATGGAGGTTGCAAGGCTTATGTGGGGGCCCCTCATGGTCTAGCCCCTGCCCTCCACATACCTCAGAAAAGGGCTGTTAATTCATGTTACATTGTGCAAAATCATACATTTAATATTTTTAGCTTTGTTGGACTGGAGCGCTTAAAATTGTAAGGGAATAAATTAATTTTATTTTACATTTTCAACGAAAGAATGGGGATGTCACTAAAACATATCTTTTCGGGATGTGTGGCGGCCCCCTGTGTGTGGGGGCCCCGGTTCCAATGGAACATGTGGAACATGCCTACATACGTTACTGAAGATACCGATAAAATGCCGTCAAGATAACGTGTTTTACAAAAACCGGAGTTATGTATTGACAGTTTTTAGTAAACTTTTTACCAGTTTTTACATGCGTGTTAATATACGTAATTTTGAAATTCTTCATCTGTGTGGAAAACATACAACAGGGTCACTAACTTATATAACAACTTGAATAGCAAGATTACATGGCATCTGCGTAATATTTAATATTTAATGTAAAAAAAAATTCGGACACTCATTTGGCCCCCCCCCCCCCCTTTCAAGAGGAGATAAGCAATTATTAGTTGGTTCTCCTCACAATGGCCATTTCCATGGATTACTCGAACTTATAGAAAAATGTCATCATTTTCTAGCAAGCCATATAAAAAAATGGGAATAAGGATCAGGTGTCACATCTTATCTTTCTAAAACAATATGTGATGAATGTCCAAATTATTGTACATAAAGTAAGAGAGTCAATCTTAGATAATTTAAGAACTGCAGGGTACTTCAGTTTATCTGTAGATTCCACTCCAGACCGGCCCATATTGATCCGCTCACTGTTATTGTGACGTATGTTTGACCAGATGATGGGCTCCCATTTGAACGTTTTCTAACTTTCCTAGAGATGGGTACCCACACAAGGGAAAAAATGGCTAAGATGGCGCACAAGTACCTTACAAATTTGATTTTTAGTAAGTTTCGAGTCCAGTCATATGATAATGCTGCCAATATGTCTGGCAAATTCAAGGGTATGCAAGAAAAACTATTGAATATTATTACGACCACTAGGCCCAAAACTCCTGCAGGGCGACAAGTATGCTATGTATATTCCATGTGCTGGTCATTCCCTGAATCTTGTTGGTAGAAACGTAGGTGACTATTGTTTCGATGCAGTAAACCTTTTTGGAATTGTTCATCATCTACACATAGATGGGCAGTACTTTTGTCATTCTTCATAGAAGTCGGCTGGTCCAGCGGTTAATTCACCGGACTGTCAACCAAAAACCAACTGACAGGTCGCGGGTTCTATCCCTGCCATCGACGAATTCCTGTCGCCCTGCAGGAGTTTTGGACCTAGTGGACGTAATAATCTTCAATCTAGAAGGAACGTCTGTAAACGTATAAGATAAGATAAGAGAGGATTCAAAAGTTCCAAAGTCTTTTTCAAAGACTAGATGGGAAGCACATTCAATGGCCACAAGTACAATACTTGATAGTTATGATGGAATAATTTCTGCTTTGCATCAGCTGCATATTGATACTACAGAGAAAGGTGAAACAAGAAATCAAGCCATAAACATTTTGAATAAAATGGCGGAGTTTGAATTTATGGTAATGTTTTATTTGTGGAGTTACTTGGCGGAAGGATTTCACAAGACTAGTCAATAACTGCAAGGCCCCCAAATTAGACTAGATGTATGTATGATATTGCATGCTTCACGTTAGGATTTTGTTAAAGGTTCCATTGATATGTTCGATCATTTTGAAGAAAAAGCAAAGGAAAAATTGCATGATGTTGATTAAAACTAAAAAGCAGATATCGAAGAAGGCATATCAGTGATGATGAAGATAATTCTTTAGAGAACCTTGAGTAACGAGACAAGTTCAGAATCAAAACATTTATACCTGTGATGGATGCATTATAGTCAAGTCTGACACTGAGGGCCTCAGTATACAATAATGCTGCAAAAAAGTTTTCATTCTTAACAAAATTAGAAGGTACAGAAGAAGAAATTCGTGAAGGTTTTAGTGCTTTATGCCAAACATATCCTGAAGATGTGCACATGAATCTTGTAGGATAAATCAAAGCATTTTCATCAATATGTTAGACATAGTCAAGCCTATGGTTCAGCGGAACATGATAGTCTGACACATCAGGATCTGCATAGGGTAATATTTAATGATCGTGTCCAATCAGCATTCCCTATTGTAGAAGCAATTTTGAGATTATTTTCTTAGTATGATGGTTGCAAATTGCTTTGGAGAAAGATCTTTTTCTCAGCTAAAGAGGATAAAAAATGAATTTAGAACAAAAATGACTCAAGATAAATTATGTTCCCCCAGTCTCACGTACACAGAAAGTGACAATTTCGCAGTTTATCATTTGATGATGTCATCAGTGACTTTGCTCTGGCAAAGGTAAGAAAGGAAATATTTTAGTTTAATATAATTCCTGAATCCTAATAACATGTGTCAAGAGATTAGATAGGCCTAATAAGGATTTGTACATTTTGCATTTTAAAAGAATTCTTGTTTCCCTTTACCAGAGTTTGCATTTTAAAGTTTGTTATGAATAAAAATGATTTTAAGTTAAAGATTTATTCAAAGACTATAATAAGATGGACCGCTTGCTCTATTTTTAGAGCTTATATGTGTTATTTTGTCAGTACGCAACCAATATTTGTCATGAATGACTTCTACGCTCCTACGATTGTATTAAAGGTTTCCGATGTATACAACTTTCTATTTTAATCTTAATTTTCCATTGAGAGCGAATTACTAAACCGGAAGATGACTTAGTGCGATCGGAAATTCCGAAACTAAGTGTTTCAAGTTATCAAATAGCAGAAATATCAAAGCAAGCGGTCCCTCTTATTATAGACTTTGATTTATAATTTCACTATCTTTAGGTCTATTTCTTAAATTGTATTTCAGTTTACTCTCTAGGCGCTAGGTATCCGAAAATCATATTTGGCACTGACATCTTCTTCTTCTATCCCATAACCCGAGCGAGGATCGTTGGGGCACCATTTTTTGACAGTTGGATAATTTTACGCCATTTGTCTCGGTCCTGCGCCGCCCAAGGGAGTCTGCAAGTGACAAGCCGGTCCACTCCTTGATGTCATCATCCCATCGTCTCTTCTGCCTGCCTCTCTTTCTTCCACCTCGCACTGTGCCCTGCAGGATGGTTTTCGCCAGGCCTTCGGATCTTGCCACATGCCCATACTATCGGAGTTTTCTGGATTTAATGGCACTGAGTAGATCCTCATGAGGGCCGATGACGTAGGTGATTCGCTCACGGACAGCCTCATTTGTAACTCGATCTTTGTAGGAAAATGGCGCCACTCAGTAAGGAACTTACTGAATTGATATTACCACATGACCAGTATATGGGGCACGGTAGCCGAGCGGCAGCGCGTTCGACTGGCGAGCCGAAGGTCCGGGGTTCGAATCCTGGTGCAGGCTAGGATTTTTTCCCGGGTCTGGAGGGTGTCCCTGAGTATACCCAGCTCTGATGGGTACCTGACCTTAGTTGGGGTAAAGTAAAGGCGGCTGTGCATAGTGCTGGCCACACAATCACCTAGTATGCCGTGGCCACAAAAACTGGTGAACGCTGCTTCATCGGACCTATGGATCGATTCGGTCCGACGGGTACTTTACTTTTTACTTTGTAGGAGATGTTTAAAATTTTACGTAGGCATCTCATTTCCATGGCTCGGATTCTTTTCTGGAGATCTGCTGTAAGTGTCCATGTTTCACAGCCGTACATAAAAACTGCCATCGCCAGGGAGCGCATCAGTCGAATCTTTGAGTAAAGTGAGATTGTCTTGCTTCGCTAGATGTTTTTTTAGCTTGCAAAGTGCAGCAATGGTTTGGGCTATTCTTGCAAGAATTTTGGGAGCGGATAAGGTAGATGTCAACACATTGACCAACACCTTCATCTCGACAATGACAGATGTTGCTACTGAACTACTTGGCAAACACCGCCCAAGGAAAAAACCCTGGATCACGCCTGAACTTTTAGATCTGTGTGATCGACGAAGAGAGATGAAAAAGAAAAAGAACAACCCTCAAGGAGCTGATGCCTACCGAGAAATCAACAGCAACATTAGAAAAACCAGCGGGACAAAAGGAATAACTAATAAGCCGCTGCTCCGTGCGTTGGGTAGGTGGAGGGGAGATAAGTGGGTGGGGGGAGAGCGCGGAATGGGCACAGGTGGGGTTTAAGTGGTGGTCGAATATTTGGGTCAATGACGCAATGCCTATATACATATACATTAAAATAACAACATGAATTAATAATCAAAGATATAATAATAATAATATAAACATTAGGTTTTACATATTGACACATACACTCATTCATTCAAGGTTGAGTACCATTTCCGCAGCATTAGTTAGTAAACTCTGAATTGGGAAATAAAAGAATGTAGTGAAGGTTGAGGAAAGGTGTGGAGAGTTACAGTGGCGTGAGATAGAGATGTTTTATTATGGCGTCAGACTACTCTTCTGCGTTCTATCCTAAACTTGCGCTAATCTATGATCTTACGTTACACTATCTATCTATCTATTTACACTCTTGAAGGTTACCTTTCTTGGGAAGAGTGATTATAAGTGACTGGGTCCATGGTGTAGGCCACTCTCCACTCTGCCAGATCTTGTTGCAGATAATTGTAAGGTCATCAAGTGTCGCTTCCAGGACGTTACGCGCTTCTGTTAAACATAGGCCTGATTTGCTTTGGATCGCAGAAATTTTGGGCTGTTTAACTCTTGTCAGCTGTTTCACTGTTTGGTAGGCTTTCTTGCTGTTGTTCTTATTTAGACTGTTCTCTATTTCCTGGCATTGATCCTCTATCCAGTTCTGCTTTGCTGAGCGCATGCCTTTTCTAATGTTGCTGTTGATTTCTCGGTAGGCATCAGCTCCTTGAGGGTTGTTCTTTTTCTTTTTCATCTCTCTTCGTCGATCATACAGATCTAAAAGTTCAGGCGTGATCCAGGGTTTTTTCCTTGGGCGGTGTTTGCCAAGTAGTTCAATAGCAACATCTGTCATTGCCGAGCTGAATGTGTTGGTCAATGTGTTCACATCTACCTCATCAGCTCCCAAAATGATCAGTGGTGCGAATTTTCCTCCCACTTTGGTTTGAAATATTTTTGCCACCTCTGGGTCTTGCAGTTTGTCCAGGTCAAACTTTGGCCTGGTACACTTTGTTTTGGTTATTCTCTTCACTAGATCATGGTCGCTTCCTATGTCTGCTCCTGGATACGTGCGTGTTTTACCAATGTTGATGCCGGATTTGAAGCGTTTCTTTACCATGATGCAGTCTATCTGTTTGTGATGTTCCCCGTTGGGACTGTGCCAGGTTCATCGCCTGGATTTTTTGTTGTGGCCAAGCGTGTTTGCCAATATCAAATTGTTGCATCTGGCAAACTCTAAAAGCCTCAGACCTCTTTCGTTTGTCTCGTTGTTGCAATGGGGTCCATGTGTGTCTCCCCAGTTGTGGTATGTATCTTGTCCAACTTTGGCATTCCAGTCACCTTGCACTATGACTATGTCTCTCCTCGGCACTTGATCAAGGACAGCCTGGAGTTGCTCATAGAAGAAATCCTAGACTTCGTTGTCGTCATAGTTTGTTGTTGGGGCGTAAGTCCAGGGCCCTCGAGAGAAAAAAAAGATGCCGGTACGAGATCTTTTCTGGACCCCCCCCCCCCCCCATTTTTTTAACACTAGTCATTTCTAGATGATTTATTTGTATTACATAGGTCTACGTTTGAAAAATCAGGAATCTTTTTACAAGGTCTGTGAACCATTTTGCGAAACTGTCATAAGTGTTACCATTAGAGTGTAATAATTTCAATCACAGTCTTACAGTTCTATTACGAAAATACTTTAATCAAGTACATAGTTCTTAGTTTAAATTATTGTAACTGTTCCTGCGCTTCAGAAGGCCTATTGATCTTGCAAATAATATTACAAAGATGTGTACAATTGGAAAAGTGACTCTCACTGTTGATTGATAATTTATGTCCTCTAATGACTAGTGTTTGTAGGTTCAGTGATTTAACTATTGGTGTTATTCTTGTCAGTTATAAATATTCACAAGTAATGTATGTTGTGTAGTCTAATGTAAGTCTGCTGTGGCAATACATTTGACACATAGATTAGTTTTTTTTTTTTTACAAACTCTTCCAAAAATACATTTTGTTAAATGACCAAAAAATGTGTTTTAAATTTTTAATACATTTGTCTAAAATGATGATACCTTCAATCTCCCCTCTTGGCTACCTCACAGGAAATCATTAAAGTGTAAAAGGATCGACTAAGTAGTTTAACTGCCATACCAGTACCGGCATGCAGCGACATAGAGTATTTAGGCCTAGGCCAAGGGTAGGCAACCTTTTGCTAATAGTTTGCTAAACTAGGATTTTTAAATCATTCAGTCCGAAAGTCAACCTGCTCTATTATATGTTTAACAAATTTAAAATAATAATATTTATTTAGCGCCGTAACAGGATAGAGGCCCACAACGAGATGCATAGAAAATATCTTTAGAGGGTTTAATATTTAACTTTAAAAAAAAAACGAGTTCCTGGTTATCATGCTTTTAGATTTATTTGCATTTACACCAAATACACAATTTTATTACTAAACTTTCACATTTTGATAGTTAATTATCGCATAAATTATCATTTAGTTATCGTGATTCGAGATATGGATGGATATGGCACCTGCTATAGCCTACATTAATTGTATTTCGATCTCAGTTTTACTGAGATATTCTCTTAAATTATTATTACGCAAATGTTATATTTCCGAAACTATCGTTGAGCGGTGTAGAGACATTGTAATCATACAAACTTGGTAGTTAATGTAGTGTTTAAAAATGTACACATTTTATTATAAATTCTTTAGTCGTATAATGTTTACATACTTTTCAACTAACTTACACAATTTGATAAATTTCAAAATTATAAATTGTAAGAGCCGTTAATGTTTTTATTAAAGAAAAATATGAAACATGTTGGACATATTAGAGCAAAAAAAACGTATACAAAACGGGTTAATTATTTCCCTTCTTTTACAATAAAAACTAATATTACTTTTTAATTATTATTTCTTTATACAAATCTAGCATTTAGTTGTTTAAAATTCAACTTGCTGCATTTTAACTGGTCACCATTCCTCAATTAAAAAAAAAAGATCCACATCTAAGACTTTATGTGATATGAAAACAAGAGTCCATAAATTTGAAAGTCTTGTCTTTATTTTGAAAAATCCTCTCCGTCTATTTTAATATATGGCATAAATTAGGGAATTACAAGTAGTTAAGTGTTTTGAAATTGAATGAACTTGTAAGATTTGTCCAGTTTCAATGCAAATCCATTCCAGTGGTCGAACAGTCAAGTGCTGTTTGGCCACGTCCTTGTAAAAGCAAGCTCAACTCACTGAAATGTGTCGCTCGCCATTCAGAAACATCGGCTTCTTGTCGACCCCTGGCCTAGGCTACTAAGCTAACAGGGAGAACTGTAAGCCTGTAGGGATCATAGGTCTATATTTGTAAGTGTCTCTGGAGAAAACAAAATAAAAAAGAGATCTTAAATGCTATCGAAAATAAATAGGCCCAATATTACAACTAGAGGCTTCTTTGCAAATTTAACAAAATGTTCAAGTACACATTCAAAGAAAACCAAAATTTAGGGCCCCTAGCGCCACGTGAGGTTGTAGGAGGTTTTGGGGCATCTCCTCTTAGTTTTATTGCAACAATTAAAAGATACTTGCATAATTGCCAATTTAATTTTTATGGGCCCCCTAAACTGTTATGGGCCCCGGTACGGCGTACCGGCTGTACCCCCCTCTCGTGGGGCCTGCGTAAGTCTGGATGATGGTGATGTTGAAAGGGGCCGCTCTCAGACGAATGGTGATAAGTTTGCTTGAGACTGGGTGGCAGCCCATGACAGTGGCTAGAGTGTCTTTGTGGACCAGAAATCCAACACCATGTTCATGCCTGTCATCTCTTCCGCTGAAGTACAGCTTGTTGCCTTTGTCGGTAGTTATTTCACCTAGACCTTTCCAGCGCACTTCACTGATATCTAGGATATTCCATCGATAATGCTCCATCTCGTGGGAAAGCTCTTCTAATTTTCCATCCGCAGCTAGGGTCCTGACATTTCAGGTTCCTACAATGAAGGTGTCTCTTGAGCGAATCTTGCGAAGGGGTGCAAGATGTCCACTAGTATTCCACTTTTCACCTCCGTCCTGGTAGTCAACGGAAGGCGCGGTCCTTGTTGACCCGGGCGACGACCGAGCCGGTATGGAGTGAGTGTTAGTTGTCATTTCATGGTGTGTCTTGGGCAAGTAAACCTGGCTGGACCCAATCCTCTCCAGGCTGTTAGGCAGCTCCCATTTTGGGCGGGTTGTCCTAGCCATTGTGCCTCTATCGGCATCCTCTGCCTAGCACAGATGAAGCAATGACCAGTTCCTAAGATACTACTCAGCTGCTCGCCACTTCTATCCATCATCTGCCTTACATGATGTCACGTGACCCTGATCGGGGGGCTAAGCGGGTACTCCACCCCTGCCCATGAGGTGTCCCGCAGGCTAGCGGAGGGAAGGAGGCGCCTTACATCTCCTATTGATAGGGTTTACCCTATAGCACCACCCATATGGATACATTAGCCAAAATAATCTAAGTGTGAAATGGCAGGAGACTGCAGATGGTGGGTAATGTGCCTAATAAATAAACACTGTTGGCGACCTGGTCCTTTAGTTCGAGACTCTTTGAAGAGATGCTTTGAGTGCCTAGATGTGAACATCTTGATAGACCTAATCCATAGGTTCTCAACGGGGGCGATATCGCCCCCCAGGGGGCGATTAGAAGCTTTAGGGGGGCGATAACATTCCCGGGGGCGATTGGGGGGCGATGAAGGGCAAGTGGGCGGTACATACGTACCTGCTAT
This sequence comes from Anisus vortex, assembly GCA_949126835.1. Classification (NCBI taxonomy): domain Eukaryota; kingdom Metazoa; phylum Mollusca; class Gastropoda; family Planorbidae; genus Anisus; species Anisus vortex. The sequence continues at coordinate 27,462,025 of OX421493.1, forward strand.
AATTTCAACACCTCAGCTATTTGAATCGATTAGTTTTTGGATGATATATGATGTAAACGCAAGTGCAACTAAATATCTGATATCTCCCAACAGTAGGCATACATATTATTGAACAATAAATAAGAATGGCAAAGACTTTTCGATGATGTAGGGGGGGGTGGTCAGTATTTGGCAAATATGGTATGCGGCCGTCTCGTCTTATGGTTGGTTCACCGGACTGTCACCTTAACATCTGCTAATATTACTCTTATAATATTACTCTTTTGATGTTTTACCGAGATGTCCTTTAATGCGTTTGAATATTTCGTAAAGAGGTAACCACATTAGCTGAGCGGTATAGATACTTAGTAATTATACAAACTGGGTAGTAATTAAAATGCGTAAAAATATTCATATAAATTCTTTAGTCATATAATATTTACAAAATTGTCAAAAAAAATTTACAGTTCTATCATAACATTTCAAAGTTATAAATGCTAGCCATTTAATTTTTTATAAAATAAAAACAAATTTAAATATTACCTCAAATGAAAAGGGTTAATTATCTCCCTTTAATTAACAAATGTTTCCGCTAAAATTAAGTTTGGGGGCGGTGAGCGGAAAAAAAATGCAAAAGGGGGCGGTGAGCCGAAAAAGGTTGAGAACCTATGACCTAATCCAACACATTCACATTTGTTTTGTTGCACACCTTTAAATCCTGAGCTAGTTTTCACAAACAATGGAACTGGCCGTCATTTCACTGCTAATTGGTCTTTAAAACATTGTGGAAAATGATACTTAATTTGATAGATACTGGCTGGTTTACTCTCCGAAAGCTAATGTTATGATTTTTAGCAGTCTAGCTTTCTGCTGATACATGGAGTGATCCCAAATATGGTTGCAACATGATACCTAGAATTAATTATAGAAAAATACAAACGCACATTTTAAGAGCACTTCGTAAAAGAGAAAAACTTTGAAATAAGTCAATTAAAAACCTGAATTAAGAAAACGAACGGAAAAAAAAGGAATTTTTTATCGGTCGGTGGGAACGGCCGAGCGGGTTCAATGAATCAACTTCCTTGACCGCTTTGGTCGTTGGGGGGGGGGGGGGGCGAATGGACACCTCGGCAGTTTCTCCATTTTAGCCTATCTTGAGCGGCTGTCACTAGTTCAGCCATTTGCAGCTTTGTCCAGTCCTGTTTGCATTTCCGCTGACGGCCTCTCCGATGTTCACATTCGACAGTTCCTTGAAGGATTGTTTTTGGCAGGTCATTATGCCGCAACACATGACCGAACCATGTCAGCTTACGCCGCTTGATAGTTTCCATAATGGTTTCTTGAGAGCCCACAATTGACGTTATTCTGTCCCAGACATACTCATCTCGTAAAAAAAAGTGAGCTGTCCACTGTGCTACTCTCTATTCGTCACGTGACCGACCCTTAACGTTATTTCAAATTGATCTTGTTTTAAGCTTATTTAATAATAGAAAAATACTAAAGTAGTAAAGTTACCATTTCAGACCATTATGTCAATATTATAATAGCTAGTGAAGCGATTTACCCGTTTCTTTGACCACGGCATTCAAGGCAAATGTGTGGCCAGCCTGAAACCCATCCACCTTTACTTGTCCCAATAATTGTCAGGTACATCTATTTAACATGTCGGGGGGGGGGGGGCGAATGGACACCTCGGCAGTTTCTCCATTTTAGCCTATCTTGAGCGGCTGTCACTAGTTCAGCCATTTGCAGCTTTGTCCAGTCCTGTTTGCATTTCCGCTGACGGCCTCTCCGATGTTCACATTCGACAGTTCCTTGAAGGATTGTTTTTGGCAGGTCATTATGCCGCAACACATGACCGAACCATGTCAGCTTACGCCGCTTGATAGTTTCCATAATGGTTTCTTGAGAGCCCACAATTGACGTTATTCTGTCCCAGACATACTCATCTCGTAAAAAAAAAAAGTGAGCTGTCCACTGTGCTACTCTCTATTCGTCACGTGACCGACCCTTAACGTTATTTCAAATTGATCTTGTTTTAAGCTTATTTAATAATAGAAAAATACTAAAGTAGTAAAGTTACCATTTCAGACCATTATGTCAATATTATAATAGCTAGTGAAGCGATTTACCCGTTTCTTTGACCACGGCATACAAGGCAAATGTGTGGCCAGCCTGAAACCCATCCACCTTTACTTGTCCCAATAATTGTCAGGTACATCTATTTAACATGTCGGGGGGGGGGGGGCGAATGGACACCTCGGCAGTTTCTCCATTTTAGCCTATCTTGAGCGGCTGTCACTAGTTCAGCCATTTGCAGCTTTGTCCAGTCCTGTTTGCATTTCCGCTGACGGCCTCTCCGATGTTCACATTCGACAGTTCCTTGAAGGATTGTTTTTGGCAGGTCATTATGCCGCAACACATGACCGAACCATGTCAGCTTACGCCGCTTGATAGTTTCCATAATGGTTTCTTGAGAGCCCACAATTGACGTTATTCTGTCCCAGACATACTCATCTCGTAAAAAAAAAAAGTGAGCTGTCCACTGTGCTACTCTCTATTCGTCACGTGACCGACCCTTAACGTTATTTCAAATTGATCTTGTTTTAAGCTTATTTAATAATAGAAAAATACTAAAGTAGTAAAGTTACCATTTCAGACCATTATGTCAATATTATAATAGCTAGTGAAGCGATTTACCCGTTTCTTTGACCACGGCATACAAGGCAAATGTGTGGCCAGCCTGAAACCCATCCACCTTTACTTGTCCCAATAATTGTCAGGTACATCTATTTAACATGTCGGGGGGGGGGGGATATTACATCGCTCTCTCACTAGACCAGGGGTTGGCAACATTTTGGGAACACTGTTCCATAGTAGGATTTCTAATTCATTCAGCGTGCCAACAGCCTCAAAGTCATCCTATTCTTTTCTTGATTAATCTTTTTGGGAGTCTACCGCGTGCCATTGAAAATCGCTCTGCGTGCCAAGCGTGGCACGCGTGTCGTAGGTTGCTGACCCGTGGACCAGACAACCATGCTCCACTAAGAGTACAAAACCTTCTCCACGTTTCTGTTCGTTCCAGTCCAGATTAAAAAACAACAACCAACCAACAGCTATTATCTTGCGATAACAAATCCGGCACCAGATTTAACAGCACCACAGATTGCCGGTCAAGTGATATTCTCGTCAATTGAAGAAGGAAGTTAATCGATTACATCAGTGGTTCCCAACCTTCCTTATGCCGCGACCCCTTAATATGTTTCTGACGTTGTAGCCCCCCCCCCCCCCCATCCCACCCATACAATTATCTTCGTCGCTACTTTATAACTGTAATTAGCTACTGTTATAAATTGTAATGTAAATATCTGATATGTAGAATGTATTCTTCATGTTTTAATGCTATTCAGAATAAAGCCTTGTGTTGAATATTTAAGATGTGAAATTCATAATTCATTCCATTTTACGTACCGATATACTACAGTCTTATTTCCTAAGACCAGCGAAAATATGTATATGTGTTTTCCGATGGTCTTAGTCGGTCTTATGCTCAGGCAACCCCCTTGAAATTGTCGTTCGACCCCCGAAAGGGATTGCGACCCACGGGTTGGGAACCGCTGACTTAGATAGAGGTATTTGCTGCTATTACACCTTGTATTGCTGGACATTTGACTGAATATTTTGTTCACGAGAAAACATTCGAGGGGATTGAATAAGTTCGAATTAATTTCCATTACAATCCTTCCTCCTTTACCCTTACCCTCTCATCTTTTTGTCTTCTTCGACACACCCATATCTCTTTTTCCTTTATTCCACTATTAAAATTTTTTTTTTTTATTGTAAGTATTTTGTGAAAAATTCTACACAAAAAAAAAACAACTTTTCTTTCTTTCCATTCACTTGCTTGTTTAAACTTTATTTTTTAGTACTAGATTTATATTTCTTATACTTTGTTTATATTCGTTTCATTTTTATGTATCTTTCATTTTCCTCCCCACAAACGACTTCTGTCTTTTTTTTTTTTTTTTGCTTTATGTTTTCTTGTTCCTTCATTTTTGTACTTTACCACACTCAGTCTATTTCTCTTCTTCTTTACAGCTTACCTTACTTCTTTCTTCATTAAAATATTTTTTTTATTCATTTTTAAAGGAGTGTCAACTAATTGTAAATTTATTTTAATGTGTCGCACTTAATGTCCCACTCTCTAGTACATATGTTCTCAACCTTTTTCGGCTCACCGCCCCCTTTTACAATCATTTTTCGCTCACCGCCCCTTACCCCCCCCCCTTCCGTAGTAAATGATTAAACAAAAAATGTATGTATGTTGGCATATATTTAATTCCTATTTGATGAGCTTAAAAGTAAAAGTCAATTGTTAAGAAGAGTTTATTTGAATGGTTTTGTTTTAAATAATAATACTCATATCTACAAAAGTATACACAAGTGGTTTTAAAACTCATTATTAGTGTGAAGCTTGTGCCTAGTGTGTTGACAGCAGGTTGTCAAATGTCAATATTAGGTTCTACTTTGGTTAGCAAAAGCCTCAAGTCTCCACGTTCCACTACTTGAAACTTGTTTCTTTTTTTTTTTACAACAAAGTGGTAACAGCACTAAAACTTCGATCTACTAAATAGAAAGATGGAAATGCAATAAAAAAATATTTGCCAAAGCCCACAGTCCTGGAGACACTGATGGTATTTCTTTTTGCAGCCAAAAGTGATGATAGCCCTTTCTTACAAATTTCAATTTCAGTTCTTCGTTGGTTGTTAATTCAATTAATTCCTCTTGCAGTTGTAAAGTTAGGACTGAATGTAATTCTTCACTATTAGAAAAAGGATATAAAACCCAATCAGAGATTTTCATGTTAATGTCTTGAAATCGACAGTTGAAGTCGCCATTAAGTGCTTCAATGTGTTCACTATAAATGAGAATGTCTTTTTCAGTTTGTTATACAGATGCAAGATTGGAAAATTGATAACATTCTCCAAGTCCAAAGTTTTGTTTTTACAACTTAAGTGTCGACATAAATGCCGAAATGACACTTTTTTTTTGGATCAAATTGGGATCATCTCCCTGTTATTGAATGTTCATTTCATTGAACTTATTAAATAAGCCCGTTAAATATTCGATATCGTTTTTCCTTTTTTAAAGATTTTATCTCAGAGCATTGTCTTTCTAGAAACTCCAACACTGAGTCAAAGACCTCATAAACTCTATTTAAACAGGCACCTTTTGATAACCAGCGTACCTCTGTGTGCATTAGCACACGATTATAGTCTTCGTCGTTTTCAATACACATTTGTTTAAACACTCTATCATTGAATGCATTGCTTCTCATTTTGTTTACTGTAGTTATTACATATTAAAGAGACTGATGCAGACGATCGCTGAGATTTTCGGCAACTAAATGGTGACTGTGAATTACACAAGGGACAGCAAATACATCTGGTACAGCCTTCTTTAAATGGGAAAAAGATCCACAATAGCGCCCTACCTTCGCCGGTGCACCATCAGTAGCAACAGATATAATATTTTTCAGTGAAATTTCTTTTTCGTTCAAAAAGTCTTCTAGTACAAGAAAGACAGATTCGCCTTTCGTGTCAGTTATTATTTTTTTTTAGCGAATAACATTTCTTGGCAATTTTTCACTTCTCTAATAAATTGAACATAAGCTAACAATAAAAACTTATACTCTGGTAGTGTGGACTCATCAGTTTTAATACAAATTGTGACGTTTTGAGATAATCACACAATGTATTCTCTACATCACATGCCATTTCATCAATTCTTCTCTGCACTCTATTATTACTCAATGGTAATGTCTTTATGATATCAGACGCTGACATGTGATCTGCAGATCAGCATACAACGAACTCAGAAAAATCAGCGCCATTAGACACCTCCTCTCCTTTGACGCCACAAAAACTCTCGTCTGTTCACTCATTCTTTCAAAATTTGACTACTGTAACACTCTCCTCGCAGGCATTCCCCAGCACCACATAGACAAACTTCAGAGGGTTCAGAACTCAGCATGCAGACTCATTTTTAAAGCAAAGAAACACGACCACATCCAACCACACATGCAGCAACTCCACTGGCTTCCAATATCCTCTCGCATAAAGTACAAGTCTGCCAATCTATGCTTCAATTCTTTCACTGACCCTCATTTTCCTGTCTATCTCTCTGAACTGTTGCTTCCTTACATCCCCACAAGACAACTACGCTCTTCCACTGACAATAGAACCCTCTCAATCCCAAGAACCAAAACCAAAACCATCGGCGACCGTTCCTTCTTCTTCCACGCCCCCACCTTCTGGAACCAGCTCCCCTTCCACATCCGTCATTGCGAAACCTCCTCCACTTTCAAAAAGTCCCTTAAAACCCATCTGTTTAGGTTCGCCTATGACCTGTGATGCCTCGTTCCTGGTTTTCGGTTTGTTTTTATGCTTCATTTGTATTATTACCAGTATGTGCTAATGTGTCTTTGTTTTTATAGCCACTTCAATGCTGTAGCTATTGTTTTTAAATATTGTAACTATCGTTTTATGTCATTTTTAATGTTGCACTTATATTTTTTTAAGTCAATTTTATTGCTGTAACTATTATCTTTATACCCTTTTAGTTATGTAGCTATTGTCTATTTGTTTTAGTAGATTAGATAGTTTGCAATTTTAGTAAAATTGTAAAGCGCTTAGAGCTGTAAGGTAAGCGCTATATAAAAATGCCTCAATAATAATAATAATAATAATAATGTGCAGTACTCTATGAAAAACTTCACTAACAGCAGGTAGAATTTAGAATAAGCTCTTCACCAATAGTGTGTTGTTTTCCACATTTAGCGATTAACAAAGAAATGTTCTAGGATGCACGTAACCCATCGATGTCTACTTTGAATCCAGATGAAAACATACCAGCCAACGTGGGCTGTTTAAGAAATTATGTTTCAGTAATTGAAAATATGTCTTGTCTTTTTTATCGGCATAAATCTATTTCAAGTGGTCTTCTAGCCTGGAAGGTTTCATAGCATCATTGGACAAAACCTTTTGGCATATGAGGCACATTGGTAATGTGTTATTTGTAGATGATTGAATAAAGCCATATCCAAATATTCAACATTATATTGTTTACATTTCTTCTTTGGTACAGACATTATTAAAATGTATCTGTAACAAAAAGAAGTTGTGCCATATTGTAATTTGTGCTGTGGAGACTATCTTTAAGAAACAAACTGTCGCATTTCTGGCTCTTTAAAGCGGGACCGTTGGATTTGGGCAGGGGCAGCCTTTGCTTTTTTTTCTTCGCTGCTTTTTTAGTCACCGCGATAAGGCGAATTTTGCCCTCTGGCAGCATTTGTACCGGTGTGTAGGGTACTTCTCCAATTATTTCTGTTCTGAGCTATTTACGTCACAATCACACAGTGGCAATAGTTCATTAGCGGATCAGTCGATTAAAGTTAATCGACTGTTCTGTTATTGACACGCCAAGCTAAATATTACTGTTATAATTATTAAGTGTATTTTTTTTATTTAAAGTGTAAATCTGTTAACATTATTTCAAGAAAGTTTGTACCGCCCATTTGCACTCCACCGCCCCCTTATCGCCCCCTGTACTCGTCAGCGCCCCCCAAGACCTTCTCACCGCCCCCTCGGGGGCGCTAACGCCCCCGTTGAGAACCTATACTCTAGTATATAACTTACCTCTTTAACCTAACTATCTCTCTTTCTCGAACACTCTCTCTCTCATCCTTTCTCTCCCTCTCTCAAACTATTTCCATATATTAAGTGTTTTTTTTCTCTCTTTCACTATTTCTTTCTCATATGTTATCTCTCTCTCTCTCTCTCTCTCTTTCAATTTACGTATCCCAATTAATTGTTCTCCTCACGGTCTCTCTCTTTTTTTTCTCTATAGCTCTTACTCACTCTCTCGCACACTCTCTCGTTCTCTCCCTTCCATCAACCCCCCTCTCGCTTTCTCTCTTTATAGTTTCAGTTATTTTCATTAGAGAAAGTTTCACACAATTGAAATGCCTGAATAAACAACATCAAATGTATCTATAGTGGATGGTATGCGGTGAAGAAATTGGATATGTGGGGGGGGGGGGGGGGGGGGTAAACAATATCGATAACTTCTATTGTGAAATACTTGAAATGAAATCGTTAAGTGGCGTGCGATCAAACTGTTTCACGTCATTACCATAATAATTCTTATTGAAATCCGGATTTTTTTTAAAAATTGCATTTATCGGCTTTTCGATTCCAAACACCTTGCAGAAGTCGTGTGCAGATTATTTTTTTTTTTACAATTTTAAGACAGAATGTAATCACTAGTAATTTACGAACGATTAAAATAAAATTTTAAACTCATATATATAATGAATATAGTATACGAAATACGAAGCCTTGTACACCGTGCAAACGTATGTGATTTAACCTTTTATCTACAATTTATGATCCTGAATTCCGAGGTAGGCCTACTTTCGGCTATGGGCAGCATTTTGGCACTTAAGGAAAAACTCATTTTTTCAATGTATATATATATAAATATAATATATATATTATATATACGTATATATATATCGAGAGAGAGAGAGAGAGAGAGAGAGAGGGGGGGAGGGAGGGAGATTTAGTGTCTTGCGCCTGGTGTTAAAATGTGCACTTCATTAGGCAGAAATAGTTGGGTAGGGAAATGGTATGGCTAAGCTTCTTGTTTTAAAGTCATACATTTAGATTTTTGTGTTTTGTTTTAATGGGCAGGCTGTGAAAGCAGAAATCTTTTATTGGCTTCATTGAATCATTAATATAAGTTGATTGTTATCATTGTTTACTCGACCAGTCTAATCGTATAATCGAGCATTAAGAGGGCAATCAATACAATTCAGAGAATCAAGGAGAAATCTGTGCTCGTAGTGTGTCTATAGGCTAGGCCTACTGATAGCTGACACACACACTGATGCTGGACTTTAAAAAAAACACTATGTGAGTTATTGAAGTTTTACTTGTATTTATTATTTATTTCAAACTTACATCAATGTTTAAAACTATTTAAAAGTAACTTTTTTTTATGGTTAATAACAAATTAAATGTTTTGTCATGGAAAAAGCATAATATTTTCAATGAACTATAGCCTATGTAGTTTAGTGCATATTTAGATATTTAAAAACACGATTTTTACTTACGGAAAAAAATGTCTAAATTTATACCAAAATCTGTATAAAAAGCAACAGTAGGACTATTAACACACGATGTGGTTGCCAGGTGTCCGATATTATACCGGACAGGATGGTATTTCGGCATATTGTATAAAATAGGCTTTAAAATAAGAAAGACTAGAGTGAACACTCTTCCATCAAAGGTTACATAAGCATCGATGTGTACACTAAGGGTTGGCACGGCAACCAACGGAACGCGTGCCAGACTTGGCATGCAGAACGTTTTTCAATGGCACGCTTAAGATCTCCAAATATGCAATACTGAGTGCCAGGGGAAAATTACCTTTAATCAGTTGGTACGTTGCTTAAATTAGAATTCCAACTTTGGCACTCTATTATTAAAAGTTTGCCTACCCCTGGTTTAGACCATTAGGCCAACATTACTGGAAATACTTCTAGCACGAATGACGTCACCACCTTGTAAACCACCAAAGCAAAAGACGTAATGTGACGTTTTTATTCTATTTTATTTAGCCCGCCGATGAAATATGCTAGTCTTTAATTATCTTAAATATTACAGACGCTTTTTTCTATAAAGAATAGTATTGCGTCCTACGCTTATCTGTGGTGTGAGTATATTTGTTATAACATGTTTTCAAAAAGAATAACTTGACACACAATTTATATAGATATTATGTGTATCAGAATATAAATAGTAATTATTCTGCCCAGCACATATGTAGTTTCTTAAATTTAAATGTATATTTTCATTTTATATGCACAGAGAAATATTAATGGCAAATGAAAGAATAAACAAGAAACTGGGAAACTCAAGGTGGATTGACGCTGTGATCAAGGCTAACCATAGAAAATACCATAGCCAACGCCAACCAGATAAAGTATTACCACAACTCAAGTAAGCCTATGCTCTTACCTGATCTCAAAAAAAATTTTAAAACTAAGATATAATACAATAACTTAGCTGTCTAATGATCTAGGCCTATTGACTTTATTTCCTTAAATTCCTTGTGGGACAAAGGTCCTCAGCCTGTTGACTCGCTTTTTTCGTGTCCTCACTGCTACGTGTATTTTCAGCTACCTTTTGTGTATTTATCTCAGTTTTGCGGGATTGTGAAAACGGCATACTTAAAAAAAAGTGCTTTAAAACAAACTGAAAAAATAAAAATTGTTTACAAATATCTTTTCGAGGTTTTACTGTAATCATAAGATGATATGAATAAAAGCCCATTTCTTGTTCCCTATGCAAGTACTAATTTACATAAGTTTTCTATTTCCCAGAATAGCAATAGGCGATGGAATGGGTTTCCTAAACTAGTGAGAGAAACTAACAAACTCAACATTATTCAAGACTTTTATAAAACGCAACCCTAGTATTAAACTTAAAAGGGTGGATATGCATGGGGTGTGATAATCTTCTTTTTCTTCAGGATGCTTGTTTGTATATGGTAAGATTGTGACAGGGTGGTTGTAAAATTACCCGTTATCACAAAGTGAGGTGGAATTGTGTCTTACACCCTTGGCTTGTTGTCTAGTTTGATGGCTATCACAGCTATTCTTGAACTCTTACAAATTTTTATTTGATACGCCTTAGTTAAGGCAACACAACAAAAACAACACTGTAAGTGTAAGTGACTCAAAAAGATTCAGGTTTGGTATATCAATCGATATATATATATGCGATTATGATCAGTTTATTAATAGAGTAAATGTCGATATACTTGGAAACAGGATTATCAGAATCCACATAGAATAATTCAATGTACATACAAGATGAGAAGATCTATTCTAGACTAGAGTTTAACGTGTGAACAGCACGGAGCTAAGAACTCAACTAACTATAGTTTTTCCACCCACGCTGGTCCCAGAATTTCCTTTAACCAGATTGGGTGTTTAAAATCACGTGAGAGCAACGTACATTCATTGGACTCATCTTTTGCTGTAGATATCTTTAGAATGCTTAGTTAGAGGGGTAGTGGGGGAAAACTAATTAACTTATATCAATTCAAGAAGGGTAGGGGTGCCACGTAAGGAGGAGGTGGGTGGGGAGTACCCAGTTGTCTTTACATTACCATAAAAGGAGTGGGTGTAGCATGCAATGGAAATACCGGGGAAGGATCAATTATCTTAGGGCTAACACTCCTTCTCAGAAAGGAGGATTTGGGTTACATGTCATTGGGCACAAAGACACTATTGTTGTAAATACAGAGACAATTAACATGAAAATATAAGGTGGGGTCGGATATCGCTAATTGCTAATCTAAGCAACAACAAAAAGGCGAGTAGATGTGACCGTATATGTGGGTGAAAGAGCAAGACACACACGGGGTGGTCTACAATGATTACAAGTGATACATAACATCCTACAAAGATACATTGGCAAAATAACATACTTTCACACGTTCCAATCAAACTGTGACACGAGGTCAAATGTCAAATAACATTCAGCCAGAATCCTGACATATATTTATCTAGGACAACCAAACGATGTACTAGGGTTAGGCTATTGAATGCTAGTCTTATGCTATGAAATGCTACAGCGTTACAAAGATAAAAGATGATATTCAGCACTATAAATTAACTAAAATACTTAGGCCCAGACTCTTACAGTCCTTTTTTAGGGCAAGGATCGGCAACCTGTTGATAGTATTGCGCCAATGTGGAATTTCTGACTCATTCAGCGAGCCAACAGACTAATAGTCATCCTACTTTAACACTGCATTTCTTGTAGTAAAGTATCCCATCGGACCAATCTGATCCATAGGGTCGATGAAGCAGCGTTCACTAGTTTCGCAATTTCATGAAGGAGGAGACTTGAATTGCCTTTTGGGGGGAGTCTTCAGCGTGCCATTGAAAATTGCTTTACGTGCCCAGTCTGGCACGCGTCTCATAGGTTGCCGACCCCTGTTTTAGGGGTCAACTGGGTCTTGAATCATGCGACCAGTTGCCTCCCCTTCTCACAGTGGTGACCGCTATGATCACCGAGTAGCACAATATGACATGTAACAAACAGGTTTTTGTGTGCATGGACACCCTGGCCCGTTCTCGGGAAGGGTGAGTGTGGTTTTTTTTTTTGGACATATTTTTTTTTATAGTTTTTACGAGAGAGTTTGTAATGAGTTCGTTGAGGACGGGAGTTTTTTTGGAATTTTATGTAAGGTCCGAAGCTGCAAGCAAGATATCTAGATTAAACTTGTATTATCCAAAACCTCATGTGTGTTGAGTCATAAAAGACCTGGAATCAATATATAAGAACGAACAATTGTATGAATAACAAGTACCGGGTAGAGATTTTAGATATAAACTACATGTAACAAGTTTGTGTGCTTAACATTTAAACGTGAAAGTGCACGCAACACAGACACAATAAACAACACCAAGGATAGGAGATATTGTTAGTTTATCAACGAAGAACATAACTTGTTGAACCTGATGATAAATGAATGAATTCATTTTAGCGTACTTCATAATACCCCATCCAGTTAAATATTTATAAAATGTTAGACTGTTTATATACGCCAATAGCACTCCCAATTTAACATGTCGGAGTGGGCTTAAAATAGATTGTTTAAAAGCACTGCAAATCCATATATAACTTTAGATACATAGTTCACATAAACTATAGAACTTTTGCTATGGCGTCTTAATAGTTTTTGGCGGCTCACCAAGCTGGATCATGCGGCATAAGCAATCCTTTCATTTAGTGGCAAAGCAGTATATTATGAGCTTTTAGTAGACGATATTGACATTCAGATGAAAAGAAAACTATCGATTGTGCTGGATGGAATTGGGAAGGTGGTCTATTGGACAATCCCCCCCTCTCTCTAATCACACGGAAATCTATGGAAAGTCTTTTCACTGGTAAAAGGTTGTAAAGGGGGGAGGGGGGAATATATACATTATTTAGAATGCAAGTTCATTATAAAATTTTAAGGTATACAAAAAAAATAATTGTCTGTCTCGATCAATTTTAAATTTGAGATTGAGAAATCAAGAAGCTTTACAACAATTATTAATGTTTTGTCATTAGTTAAGGATCTCTAGTACAGCGGTTCACAGCCTGTGGGGGGTCGAACGACCATTTCATCGGGGTCGCCAAGGACCATCGGAAAACACTTTTTATGGTCTTATTGAGGCCTTCCACAACAACATGTACAGCACAGTACTTTTCGATGGCGCCACCTCAGAGCCATCCGCAGTGTGTAGCTGGGTCAAACAGAGTTGTGTCCTGGCACCAACACTCTTTAGTCTAGACCAGGGAATGGCAACCTTTTGATAATAGTGTGCCAAAGTGGGATTTCTAATTCATTTAGCGTGCCAACAGCCTATAAGTCACCCTGTTTTGGCACTTTATTTCTATTAGAAGGTACTTGAATAATTCTTTTAGGAGTCTTCTGCGTGCCATTGAGGATCTTTTTTGCGTAACAAGTCTGGCACACTTGCATTAGGTTGCCGATCCCTGGTCTATACTATTCCTCTTTTATTTACAGTCTTCTAACCTTAAACATAAGGCTTTTCAAAAATGTAGGTTGTTTAAATTAATATACTATTTAAAGATTTAAATGCGTACAAATTAAAACAAGAAAGTAGCTAAAAAGGTGTTTTAAAAATTACATTTATAATGTAAAAACATTAATAAATTAATTGTTCATTTTACGTATTTTTATCAATATGAATACCGGTACTTGTATGCACATTTTATAGGCCTACCATATATTTTTTTTTTCAAATGCAAATTTTGTGTAGTGAAAAAATTGTTACTAAAACAATTGCCCCAGAGACTTAAAATTAGGACTATTATCTCCCTTGATTAGATTTAGTAAGCATTTGTTTAATAATTTTTTTTTAAATATAGGGCTCGCTCACGTGAGTTTTTTTTAAAGAAATTAAAAGAATATGTCTTTAATAATATAGCAACATTATAATAATATGTTAAATCTTAATAAGGGTCGAAGAACCATTTCACCGGAAAATACAAAATAAAAAAAATCTTATAAGTTTACAGACGTTCCTTCTAGATAGAAAATTATTACGTCCAATAGACCCAAAACTCCTGCAGGGCGACAGGGATTCGTCGGTGGCAGGGGTAGAACCCGCGACCTGTCAGTAGTTTTTTGGTTGACAGTCCGGTGAACTAACCGCTGGACCAGCCGGCTTCTCCTAATAATATATATTAATAATAATATATATTACATAATATATTATCAAGTTACATGCAGATACACCACATACGAGCACAGAATAAATATATTTCTATTCTGTGCATACGAGTACTTGACGTGATGATAAAGACGCAATCTTAATCTTAGCACTGATGTTGTGTTGTAATTGGAAGTCAATATTTCACAATATATAATTTCAAATGGAGTTTTGTGATTAATAACTGTGCTTTAATTATGTTCAATTTGTAACACTGAAAATACATCCCGCATATAAGATATTTACATTACATTTTATAACAGTAGCACATTACAGTTATAAGGTAGCGACGAAAAAAAAGTTTATGGTTGGGGGTCGCCATAACGTGAAAAGCTGTATAAAAGTGTCGCGGCATTAAAAAGGTTGGGAACCACTGCTCTAGTACATTTTCTCTCTTTGTCCTCCACTTAACTCCCTTTTTTTTCTACAGGATAAGCCAATGTTCAATATACAGTCGCAACAGACTACTGGACAACTTATCGCTCCACCAACAACAACTGCATCAAAGGGCAGACAACCGCATCAACGCGCTCTACTCCACTTTCTGCCATGGCGTCAGTATGAGAAATGGAGTTTCGCAAGTTGCGAGGAACAACAGTCTGGACGCACAATTACAGGTGCCTTGGCGTTGGGATTATTGTTTGAAAGATAGTGTCACTCATATTTTATTATTGTTATCGAGCTGTAGATCAGGGGTCTCAAACACAGATGAAGGCATGTGCCATTGTATCACTTAAGAGATGTGTCAAGGCCCCCCCCCCCCCAACTACCCGACCTTTAGTAAACAAAGAACACTTCATACATTATAACTTATTTTACTACTTATCACTAATAATAATATGCCAATTTACAATTTAGACACAGAGACTTATACCAAAGTGAACTATGATTAGTATTATTATGTTTATGTTCCGTATATAAAATTATTACGACACGCCTGTCCTTCATAAGAAAGTCCCAAGTTGAGTTATCAATTCTTATTACAAAGGCGAAATATCAGTGGTTATCTATGCACTGTCATATATGCCGCAAAAGATAATTTTAGTATTGCACTGGTCAAGTCGCTTTGATATACTTTTCAGGTATGAATTCAATAAAAATGTTAAATGACAAGCCAGCTTTTGTTATCTTTTTGTGGATAATTATAGAGAAGTAGTTGACTGTAGAATAATGAGTACCGAAGTGTAGACTGTATTATTTATTTGGCTAGAGCCCCCATTCAGTTGATGAAATATTTATTTAATATGTTGTTGTTAATACCTTGGTCGTGGTCTGTTGATAAGACTGACTGGTATTATTGAGTTAGTCTATCTCTTCCTCTTGTATCTTCATTATATCTTAATAGTTCTTCACAACAATAATTTAATAAGGCGAATCTTGCAGCAATACACATATATTTTATTTCTACTCACATTTGAAAGAATAGATACATACAAGTCCAGTACATCCAAGATATATATGTGAAATCCAAAATAACACAAGTTCATGTCACTATATAATAAAATATCGGCTCCTTTATCATACAACCTTCTGCCTCAATATCTTGGCTCTAACTAACCTTACCGCAAAGATCCCCTGACCATTTCACCCCCTGTGTTCATGTTACCTCGAGTTCAGTGATCTCAGTTCATAATGTAAATAGAATGTTCTAGTATGGGAAGGCGACTTCCCGTAAGTGTACTCTGGAGCAAGGATTGATCCAGGGTTCCGCCCTTTCCTGTACTTTGTTCTTAGCCTTTATCAACGACCTGCCGAACTATCTGGGAAGCTATTTGCTGACGACCTTACCATATGGAAATCGGGGACGGATTTAACTGCTCTCGTGAAATCTGTCCAGCAGGACTTGGCTGTCGTGTCCTGCTTTGCCAAGATGTGGGGATTGGAGGTGAACTGCGTAAAAACAGTTTACTCACTCTTCGCTTTAGGGATCGATGTCCTACAAGTACCAATCAGGCTGACGTTAGATGGACAGGTGCTGAGGAACGATCCGAAGCCGGTCTATCTATGAGTGACGCTGGACCGTAAACTATCGATGTTTGATCATGTGAGGTTGGTCCGAGAGAATGCGATTTCCAAGCTGAGTATTGTTAAAAGACTGGCTAGCAAGAGCTGGGGTGCGAAGGTGAGTGTTGAGGGTCCTTTACCTAGATGCGGTAAGGTCCCAAATTGACTACAGCCTGCCGGTACAGCCTGCCGGTACAAATCTATGCCTCCAAAACTGCTTTGGAGGCACTGGACTCTGTACAAAACCAAGCCCTCCGACTGATATGTGGCACTTTTAGAACAACCTCAACGGCCGCGGTATTAGTCATAGCAAACGTACCTCCTCTTGGCGTGCGACGGAAAAGAACCGTTATCACTGCTTACGAGCGGTATAAACGGCTGGAGGAAAGCTCTCCCCTCAGGATGATGGTTGACTCCTAAGGGGCTAGGCGAAGGATCAAAATGCAATCTTTCATGCACCATGCAGTGAATCTTTGCGCTGAGATCGAACTCCCAGGGGATCATAAGGACCTGCGAACGGGAGTTGGCCTTCCTCCACACCTATCTCCCTATCTACCAGAGGTGCGAATGCAAATGACGGACCCCGCGATAGGAAAAAAAGCAGCTTGGCTGAGAAGCTTGCTACTGCCCTTGAGATGGTGCGTTCCTATCCGGACTGCATCAAGGCGTACACTGATGGGAGTGCCACCAGTGGGGCCGAGAGGCGGGCTGGGTACGGATGTCTTGTGCAGTACCTAGGGGCAGGTACCCGAAGAGAGAAGCTATTAGAGCCATGTGGTGCAATCTGCAACTACGAAGCAGAGATGGAAGCAACAGGCATGCCGTTGAGGCAATAGGGACAAGGTTAGATGATGAGTCATAAGTGGGTGCTGACATCGTCATCTTCACTGATGCGCTTTCAGTCCTCCAGGCCATCGATGGTCGGGGGTCATGGCCCGGGCTTCTCTCAAATATGATCATGTCTATCTCGGATCTGATCTCCAGGCACGGAGTGAAGGTTACTCTCCAGTGGATTCCAGGTCATGCAGGAGTCCAAGGGAATGAGATAGCGGACTCCCTAGCCAAGAGGGGGTCCTTTTTGGTACTCTATGAGGATGAATCGTGCTCGATAGAGACAGCAGTGCGACTGATCCGTCAATGGGAAATGGATCAGTGGTACAAGGGCTGGGACGAATCTGACAAGGGCAGGTGTGTTTGGCAGCATTTGAAGAGACCGGATCGTGCTGACGGGTGGTGGAAACTCTGCAGGAAAGACTCAGCTACTATCGCCCAGTTTCGAACTGGACATTGTGGAATTGGTGCCTATTTCAACAGCTGCGTGATACTGCAAGTTTCGTTCTCCGGGCCCTAAGAGAGTAATCTCGGCCCGTTGTCTATGCGAAGAGTAATAAATAACTCCTGCCTATCTTCCTTGATACCTCAATATTCTCTAAGTTATTCCCCTTTGACTATCCGATATAAATCAGCCCTCAACAGTTGTCTTGTAGTTAGTATAATTACTGCTTCAATTGGTAGTATCATTATTAGTTCATTTTGATATTAGTTTAGTGTAGTCTTCGTTGGTCCGAGTTCAAAATATCCCCTGGCAATCTTTATAAAATTGATTAGAGTTTATTTGATTTATTCAGGTGTATATTTATGTTGGCTCAAATACACAGCAAGTATCGTGTTGTTATTGTGTAGTGTTGGCAATTACTATTGTTGTATAAATAAAACACACACAATACTGGAACGTGAAGAAGTTATATAAATTTTTTTTTGCAAACAAATGAATTATTGGTTTAATCACAGAATCATCATTTAAAAATCCAAATAGAAGAATGATATTTACACATATGTTAAGAATAGCACATATTCCGTAGACTAGATAAGAAATATATTCAATAGGCTATGAATAGCATTGAAACTACTGGTAAAACAACATTCAATTCTTTGTAGTATAAATCCATAAGAAATTATATTTAAGAGCATAGAAAAATATGTCTTACTTGACGAGAGATGCCAAAAGAACTGATGTAATCTTTTTCTGATTCGTACAGGTCAATGATATGGGTCGATACGATACCATAACCGAATACAAGAGAGTACATTACATTATGGCTGATGTAAACAGATAATATATTATTATATTAAAATACTAGCGTGCGATGGAATATTCGAGTACGACCACCAACAACGTTTGAAATCGGCCATGTTGTCCGGTGATGTATCTGGGAAAACCCACAGTCTTGGCTTATGAAATAATTTCGATCATTACTACTGCAATTCTTATGAACGATTAGTATTCATTTAATTATGGTACAATGTATAAATTTACGTTTCGTAACAAATTTAACAATAAAATTTGATGTGTATCAGTCTAAATTTCACGAATAGTACACTTTTTTTAAACTTAATGGCGGGCCACACAAATCCACTTGGTGGGACGCATGCTGCTCGTAGGCCGCTGTAGATGGTAGCGCGGCACACAAATAATTAGTATGGACTGTGACCAGGTGCGTTGGTATTTTCTACTTAAAGCCAAGGTACCCAACGGTTGCCTCAGACTCTTGTAGATTGTTAAGTGTTGAGTCATTCCGGATCTTATACTTGCTAATCGTTCTTTATTTATTATTTGTTTGCCATGCATCAAGATTATCAATTAACGCTTATCTATTTATCTCACGAATACCATCAAACAGAGTAGTGGTGCGATTTTTCCGTTTTTGCCCCCACCTCAGTTGTTTTGTGTTTTTTTTGCCACTCAAAGTTGTCAGTTAATCGTTTTTCGACAACGTGATTTGGAAGTGGGTGTTCTTTCAATACCAGCAACACCTGCCCCACGTTGCCAATGTAAGGGTTGCAGCGCCCATGCGATTTGCACTGCCATTAGGTATCTTAAGTATCTTATATTTTATAAACACTCCTTCTATAAAGAAGATTATACGTTCATCCAAGTAAAAGTAAACAAGTAAAAATATGACATTAAAAAAAAGTGTATAACTCTTTTCTGAACAAATAGGTCTATATGGCAAGTAAAGAAGAGTTTATATGTTTCTTTTAATGCATGACATACTATATATTCCCATCAACCTTATTTACTTTTGAAACGCTAATACCAGGTGTCCAATTATTAGAGCTGGTTAGACTCATTGATATCCTCCTCCTTCAAATCCTGTGGAAAAAATAATTCGAAATATAAATCTAGATCTAACGCTCTGACATTAGCCCACCGATTCATTAGATTTCATATTGGCAAACCCAAATCTTTTGTTCTTGTAGATTTTGTTGGGGAAAAAAAGAAATGCTACCAATGCCGTTGTACATATTATTGGTTTCCGCAAAAACACTTTGTGTGTTTGTGTGTGTGTCTAGATCTAAAGGCCCTATATGAACCATTTCCGACCCATATTTTATCAGATATATAATAGTATCCACTTTAGACCAGATGGAAACGAAAGTCCCAAGCTCCCTTGGACCACCCATGGGTCTTTCATAAAATTTGTATGTATTTAATAGAATAGCCAGGTGGTGACCATATTAACAGGATGGTTTTGTTTTTTTTATGTATAGATGAAGCAACAAGCGGAGTTTATGTGTCACGTTCAGACAGGTATGGCACAAAGGTACTGCATGCCGTCACTGCCAACGGAGTCGATGTCGGACTTTGTCTCTTCCTGGGTGTCACAGGGCGCCGGATTCCACTGGTCAGAACAACTGAAGTGCTCTGCGGCTCCCTCTAGATGTCAGCACAAACACCAATAAAATATTAGCCAGTTTGTTTGTGCGTCCTTCGGTTCGTCTATCTATCTATCAATTCATCCATCCTTTCTTACGCACACCTACCTACATACATACCTACCTACATACATACATACATACATACATACATACATACATACATACATACATATCTATCTATCTATCTATCTATCTATCTATCTATCTATCTATCTATCTATCTATCTACCTACCTACCTGTATATCACTATTTCCTCTTTCTCTGTGTGTCTCTCTCTTTAATTAAGATTTTATTTGTTCTTTTTTGGCATCCAAACGTATTCTTAAAATTATGAAGACCCATGGAAGTTGTTGTATTAGCCTGAATGATGCCAAATATAGCACCTGTTCCTACAATTTCGGGATGCCACTACTGTGTATATTTTAAATGAACCTATGCCCAAACAGTACTACAAATACTTGTAGCTTTATAGTTCACAATTTTATTATATTAAAGAATAACAAATATTTGGCATACTTCTCAAATAAGATTTAAATAGTCTGATGACGAATCAATATATAAATTGAAGGCTATATTTAAAACGTTTTTGTATGCTCTACATATAAAAATAGTTAAGCCATGTATTATGTATGTTATATCGTATAGATATTTCAATTTTAAACAATATTGCACTAAAATTATTATTTTTTTACTTCACGCACTGACCTGAATATGTCAACAAGTTTGTTGGTTTCTAAGAAACATTTCAAATAAACTTATCTTCACACATTTTTATTTTGTTTTTGTTTGTTTTTACAAGACTCGAGAAAAAGCGATTTAAATAGGAATTAAAAAACAAAGGAATACAGAAAACTTATTAAAATTAAATCAGAAAAAGTTTAGAAATCTCGAAATTTTTAAATTGTAAACAAACTACCCTAGCAGCGCATTATATTGGCTTTATAATGGTTCGAAGTTAGATCAATACAATCCCCGTCGGATCAAATTGATCCATAGGGCCAGCGATTGTGTGGCCAGCACTATGCACAGCCGCCTTTACTTTATCCCAACTAAGGTCAGGTACCCATCAGAGCTGGGTAGACCCAGGGACAACTCCAGAACCGGGGAAAAATCCTAACCTGCACCAAGATTCGAACCCAGGACCATCGGTACGCGCTGCCGCACGGCCACCGTGCCCCCAAGATTATAATATTGTCCAAATACTGGGACAATATATTTGGTGTGGTCATGATAAAATAAACCGTTATTTATTCATTGAGACATAAAGTGAAACTTTTTAGTAAGACACGAAAAACAGCTAAAATTTTGGGGACCATGGTTTGTCATATAAGGATACGCAAGAATTATAGAAAGATTTACAAAGTTGCATAATATTAATTAAAGTTCCTACATCCTACATATCCCGTAGTCTGTTAGACCGTTTAGGCGCCACAGATGACATGTAAACCAGCCTCCTCCACTCCTCCCGTCTCGCAGCCGTTCTCATTGCCTCGCACAGTTTTGTACCTGTCCATTCCCTGATATTATCTTCCCAACGTTTCTTTGGTCTTCCTCTCTTTCTGCCTCCTCTGGTGGTACTTTGCAGGATGGTCTTTGCAAGCCCGTTGGTTCTGGTGACGTGGCCATACCATTCCAGTTTTCTTTTCTTGGCTGTGGCCAGCAGGTCTTCATACTTTGCAATTTCCTGTTGCATTCTTTTTCCTATCTGTTCGTTGGAGATATGGTCTTTGTAACAGATACCGAGCAGAATTCGGAAGCATCTCATTTCCATGGCGTTTATCTTATTTTCCAGCTCCGCTGTTAGTGTCCATGACTCGCAAGCATATAAGAAAATGGAGACGACCAGTGAGCGCATCAGCCTGATTTTGGTGCCGAGGGCTAGGTTCTTGTCTTTCCATATTGTCTTGAGCCTCTTTAGTGATGCTGTTGTCTGGGCAATCCTGGACATTATTTCTGGTTTGGAGCCCTCTTCGGATACAATAGCTCCTAGGTACTTGAAGCTGCTAACTGTTTCCAAACTCTGCCCACCAATCTTGATCTGCGTGGTGATGCCGCTGGTGTTACTAGTCATTCATTTAGTATTTTCGGCACTGATTTGCATGCCATAGGATGAGGAAGTTTTGTCCAGTCGCTCCACTAGATTGGCTAACTCTTCCTCACTCCCGGCGAGTCCATCTATATCATCTGCGAATCGAAGGTTGGTGATCCTTGTGCCATTTATGCTGATCGTCCCTTCATGATGCTCTAGAGCATCTGACATGATTCTCTCCAGTAAGATGTTGAACAGTGTTGACGAAAGCAAGCATCCTTGTCGCACTCCAACGGTCGTCCTAAACCGATCTCCAATGTTGTTGCTGAAGAAGACTGCACTGGTGGCCCTGTCATAGACGCTACGTATCAGCATTGTCAGTTTGTCATTAATGTTGTAATGTTTCATGGTTGCCCATAGGGCTGCGTGCCAGACCCTGTCCAATGCTTTTTTAAAATCAACAAATATATGGTACAAGTGTTGTTGATGTTGCGCGTGCCTCTCACAGAGTATTCGCAGGTTAAAGATCTGATCTGTGGTACTACGCTCTGCCTGAAGCCTGCCTGCTCTTTCGCAATGATTCTTTCAGCATAAGGTCTGAGTCGGCTTAAAATTATTTTGAGCATGACCTTGCTTGGGTGGCTTATTAGGCGTATGGTGCGGTAGTTCTGGCATAGCTGAAGTTTGCCTTTCTTGGGGAGGGTGATGATGAGCGACTGGGTCCATGGTTTAGGCCAGTCTCCAGTTATCCATATTTTATTGCAAATATTCAATTTGCAATAATTAAAGTTGCAGAATATTAATTAAACATCTGTTGTGAAGTCAGTAATAAAAATAAAATTAAAATATTTCAATGGTTAAGAACATTATTAAAAAAAAAATTTGATGAATCCCGTCGGACCAAATTGATCTATCGGGCCGATGAAGCCATGTTCACCAGTTTCTGTGTGGCCAGTACAATGCTTCACTTTACCCCAACTAAAGGAAGGTACCCATCAGACTCAGACCCGGGAACAAATACTAGCCTTCACCAGGATTCGAACCTGGGACGTACGCCAGCCGAACGCACTGACCGTGCCCCCAATAATATCTTACATATTACAGACGCTCCTTCTATAAAGAAGATTAATAATTTGATGATCCAAATACAATTTTTTTATTCGAAAAAATGCGTCTAATCTGTGATCCCAGAAACGACCAAAATATTCCTTTCTTTTTTTATATCCAACCCCGTTTGATATGGGTCTAACATATAATATAACAAAGTTATAACTTATAAGTTATAAGCCTACCAACGAGCTGTATGTCCAATTTATATAGTTCAGTGAACTCGATTTAATAGGTAACTTTTATAGCGCATCGAATTTTACAAAAATGTATTGAATTACCTCCCGTTCGATGCAACACATTCACTGAGCTATATATTATGGTTTCAAGACAACTCGACTACAGTAGGTACCCGTACAGACTTTCGTATACCTCACTTCGTCTTCAGAAAGTAGGTCTACCGGTATACCACGACAACTCGTCTAACGACACTTCGTCTATCGCGACATTTCGTCTACCAGACAATTTGTCTATCGCGATAGGTCGTTTAACAGACATTTCGTCTACCAGACAAATAATTGGCCATAAGCAGCACTTATCTATACTATATTGTTACGAATATCGGTCATAAATGAATGACGTAGTAAGGCATTGACCTCTTAACAAGTGCGTATCAGAATCCAAGGCGACCAAGGTTTGACCTTTATGCCCTGAGGGCAGTTTAAATAAAATAATTCGTTCAAATCCCGTGGAAATTGGAGGATAATTCTGGATCGTAGTAATTATAGAGAAAGAGGTTAAAATGCGTATTAAGACCCTGTAGAATCTTCGATGATAGTTTTCTTTGTAAAGTCCCGACCTCCTTAAAGTTAGTTCAGTTCGGAAGTTTGTCGAGTGAAGTCGCTATATTCATTTGTATATTGTATGCCATTGTATTGAAACTTATGTTGCCATCAGTTGATGAAGTTTATTGATCGTTTATATTGAGTCTACAATTTAAATAAAATTGTTTATTCAACAACTGGAGTTGTTTGATCTATCATTGTTGAGAAAGGTGTTGAAGATAATTATCACGAATATAATCAATAAAGAAGTTAAAAGAGATCGCTGAGATCTTAAAGATAGAAGTTACTGAAACTACACCATCGAGGACTGTGTTGACACAGCAGATAAAAGATGTGTTGATTGCGAGTGGAAAGTTGAAAGTAGAATCAAGCGCGGAGGGATATCAAGTTGAAGGTCAGATGTCTGAACAGTTCCGATTTCAACTAGAAATGAAACGTCTTGAGATAGAAGAAAGACGTCTAGAAATAGAAAGTCAGGAAAGAATAGAGCTAGCAAAGATAGGAGCTACTAAAAAAGAATCTCATAATGATGTAGAGATGGCCAGATGGAAAAAGCTAGTCCCTACCTACATTGATAAAGAAAGTGAAATAGCTAATTTCTTCCAGACCTTTGAAATTTCTTGCAGAGATTTTAAGTTCCCAGAAGATAAATGGGGAATATTAGTGAGAACAGCTTTTACTCAGGGAAGGGCAAGAGATTGTGTTCTATTGTTAAAAGAGGAGAATTGAAATGATTATGAAATCATTAGAGACACTGTACTTAAAGCCTATAACCAAATACCGGAAAGTTATCGGAAAAGGTTCCGTCAGTACACAATGTCCCCTTACCAAACACACTTAGACTTCCTTAGAGCAGAAGAAAAGCTAATGGATCAGTGGATAAAATCCAGAAATATCTCCACATTAAAAGAAATGAAAGATATCATTCTGTTAGAAGATTTTATTAACAAAGTGAGGCCGGATAAAAGAATGTATTTATCCGAGCGTGATATCACTGACCCACATAAGGCTGCTGATTTAGCTGAACAGTACACATTGTGTCATAGGACAGCTGATGGAAAGAATTTTAATCGGTCACAACGGCCAGCAGAAAACACACAACAACAACATCGTGAAAAAGAGCATTTTGTGAAACAAAATGATGTTAATAAAAAACCTGTCTACAAAAACGTCCAATGTACTTTTTGTAAAAGAACAGGACATAGCATTGAAGACTGTTGGAGTATACGAAGCGACAAAAGACCTAACAAAGTGGTCATGTGTGCAAGCCATAAACCAATACAGAATGTACAAGAAAGCGAAAATACAAACGAACTGAATTCGAAGAAAGATTATTCTAAACCAGAAACACTGAGGGTGGATTTGCCTGAGAGCAAAAGTCAGAAGGTAGAGAAATCTACAACTGAAGATAATGAGGATAAATATCCTGATTATAAATACAGAATGGCTACTATTGGATTAATTGTCCAAGTCCACAGAGACGAAAAAGTAGACCAAAGTATTTTTGACTCGAACAAGAGTCTGAAGTCATCGAAAGATGAAACAACACCCGAAAGTCATGGTCAAGGGAAGAATAAAATTGACACAGAGACCCTGTGCAGTTTTCAACCGTTCATTAGTGAAGGTTGTGTGGCCTTACAAAAGGAAGGACCACTGAAGTCCGTAAACATATTACGAGACACAGGAGCATCATTAACACTGCTGCTTAAAGATGTATTACCATTGAATGATAATACATTGACAGGACAGACCGTCCTATTGAGAGGTTTTGAATGGAAAGAAGAAATACCTCTACATAGGATATACCTCACATCTGACTTGGTGACAGGATATGTGACAGTTGGAGTAATATCAAAACTTCCTGTTGAGGGCATATCCGTTATCCTAGCAAATGATTTGGCGAAAGGGAGGGTGAGACCTGAACTGATTGTAAAGGAAAATCCAGACCCTAGTCCTATTGTGGAGACAGGAAAAGAAAAAGAACTTTATCCTGTAGGTGATGTCATAAATGGTATGACACCACAGAAAAAGAAAGAAGAAACTATCTCACAAGAAAAGGAAAGGAAAGAAGAAATTCTCCCACGAGAGAAGAAAGAGGAAGAAGAAGTGGAACGTGATACTACTATTTTCTCCATGATTGAAGATTGTCCGAAAGGAAATGAACAATCAAAGAAGTCATCACAAAATGAATTGATTGCTGAGCAGAAAGTAGACCCAGAGTTGCTACAGTTGCATGAGAAAGCTGTCGACGAGAAAGAAAATCCTACTACTGATGTCTATGAACAGATAGACCACAGCATGAACAAACAACAATGCAAACCTGCAGTTGCCGGTACAGATGAAGATTGGAGGAGCATCACTGAAGAAACGAGTGCGGAAAGCTGGACCGAAACTATCAAAAGCTATGGGTTACCACAATCCATACCGACAGATCGAAGGACCAACTTCGCCTCGGAACTCTTCAATCCAGTACTAAAGAACTTATGCCTGGAGCAGGAGATGTCAACTGAATCCCATCCGGAAAGTCGAGGAGCCTATGGACCAATCTTTGGACCCACTGTCCGAGGACCACTCAAACTACTTCAAGAAGCATGGCAGACCGAATTGGATCTCCTTGGGCTGATCAAGTACCTAGATAAGTACATAAATTTTTTGTCTGACTTAACTGTTTTTGTTAGGAAAAAAATGTACACTGCTCACATGCAGATGCCATTGTTGTGTGATGAAAGAAAGGCAAAAATATTATATCATTTGAAAATGATAAAGCCTTACCTTCTGAAAACAATTGGAATAAGCTTGATGTTGTTAACATTGTTACTCTTATTTTTAAAATTTATGCCTGGAGTACAGGATGAATTGAATGACAAATTCACTGATAGTTAGTTACCAAACTTACTATTTTAAAACTAAATCCCTTACTTGTGAAGAAAAAGGAATGAGTAAAAGTAGTGTTAGAGTAAATATCATTATAGTGTGATATTTCTAAACAAACTTGTTAGGTTGAGCATTTAAAATAATTGCTATAAGAGAAAAAGATCAGTTTTATCCGCAGAATTGGTTTCTAAATCAGAGGACATTATAAATGTGGACTGATTATAAGATATGTTTGAGAATCTCTGGAAATGATAATTGAAACATTTGGCAGAGAGGATAATCTGATTGATAAAGATGTAAATGATTTTAAGAAAAGAGAATTTTCTATCACTAAAGTATTGAGAAATGTTTTATGATTGTACTATGGATTTATTTATCATGTACTGTTGTTGAAATATTGCACTGAGTCAAGATGCAAATTTCTTCTATGTGAATTTATTCATTTATTATATTATCATTAAATGTATGATAATGTAGGGTAAAAATAGTTGCAGCAAGGCAGAGCTATGACTAAAAAGAATTCCAAGAACTGTATTATATATGATTTTTCACTTTTTAGGATAATGTTACATGAAAAGCAGACCAGAAGTGAAACTAATGTAAACTTTGTATCCTTGTTTTGAAAAAATTTAGGATATGCCACTGACTTGACACTGTAAACCAGAATAGTTGAGAATGTCAAGGTTGAGAATGTATAATGTTGACATACCAATGTTCAACAAATGTATTATTAATTAAGGATTTCATGTCAAGATTGTAAAACTAATCTATTTTTTTTGTATTAGTTAAAATAGATTGAATGAATTGTATTGACAATCAAAAGACTGGGTAGACCTGAACACTGTGGAAGTAACAGGAACCTAGAACCTATGAATAAAACCTTTATGGAAAATGGAAAAGAGCAATGTACACCACTGAAAAGATTGGAAATGGAATGTTTTACCACAACAGTCAAACCAGCAGTTGTTTTGTACATAAATTGTTACATTGATTTCGCTCTGAAAAAAAAAAAAAATAATAGTAGCCTATGCTTAACTCTTTTCTACTTCAGTAATATTGTAATTGAAATGTCTTTAATGTAATTAAAAGAAAATAAGTACTTACTATTTAGTACTAAGATTGTATGAAGATAATATAATCTGCTTTGATTGATAGTTAATTAAGTAAATTAACCAAATTTGTTTCAAGTAAATCCATGTCTGCATGAAAGATAGAATGTTTCAATGTGAACTCTTTTAAAAAGAAAATAATGACGTCAAAAGGTCATGGTAAAATGAGAAATTGAATTATTTTTAATGAAATTGTCTATAAACTATTTTAATTCGTGAACAGACTATGTTTAATGTTCTTAAAATAACATAAATGAATTTGACTTTGAGAAGATAATGGTTGTTAAATAATGCTCATTTAGTTACGATAACTATTTAATCGCGTAGCAATATTTTTTTGACCTAGGCTGTGATGAGGTAAATTTGCATAGCGATGTCAACATTGTTAAAATCAATTGAGAATGAGAGAGAGAGAGAGAGAGAGAGAGAGAAAGGCGGAATTGACCTCAATTTCTGTGTCGCGTCACAGACAGTTGTCTAATGTTGTCCAGCCTACAAACATGAAAAAAAAAATACTGTCGAGAAAATGATCGTGTTGTTGTGTAATTAGGTCAAGCCTAGTAGTAATTTTTTCATCAAGAGCGTTTGTTTTTTTTCTGCTTATGAAAAAATAAGTCGTGTCTGCATAGACATTAAGTGATTTTTTCTTTTGTTGTTTGATTACAAATGTAAAAGATATTAGTTTATAATTAAATGGACGAGAGAGTTTTTATTGCAGTGGGATGTTCAATGTAATAGAAATTATTAACTTGTATTATATTATATCTATTAAGAATGATTATGTATTTTTTCTTGTATACAAGATTTAGATAAACAATTTAATTGTCCATTGTTTTGAATTAAAAATTGAATGATTGAATGACTATAGTTAAGCCATTTGATAAGATGAATTTATATTGCATATATTATTATGTTATTGTTATCAGTTCGATTGAATTATTGGGATCGCCAATTGAACTGTATTGTTTTCCCCGGAATATTTTCTTTTATAATTATTCCTTAAAATTAACATTTTTTCAAATGTAAAAGAAATAATTATAAAACTTTAGAAGGGGGGGGATGTTACGAATATCGGTCATAAATGAATGACGTAGTAAGGCATTGACCTCTTAACAAGTGCGTATCAGAGTCCAAGGCGACCAAGGTTTGACCTTTATGCCCTGAGGGCAGTTTAAATAAAATAATTCGTTCAAATCCCGTGGAAATTGGAGGATAATTCTGGATCGTAGTAATTATAGAGAAAGAGGTTAAAATGCGTATTAAGACCCTGTAGAATCTTCGATGATAGTTTTCTTTGTAAAGTCCCGACCTCCTTAAAGTTAGTTCAGTTCGGAAGTTTGTCGAGTGAAGTCGCTATATTCATTTGTATATTGTATGCCATTGTATTGAAACTTATGTTGCCATCAGTTGATGAAGTTTATTGATCGTTTATATTGAGTCTACAATTTAAATAAAATTGTTTATTCAACAACTGGAGTTGTTTGATCTATCATTGTTGAGAAAGGTGTTGAAGATAATTATCACGAATATAACTACATTGCTGCATAGACCTGTCAGTCAAGGAACCCCTAGCTTGGGCTACAGATTAGCAGAATCTAGAGACTTCTAATAAAAATACAACTATATTCATTGAATCCGATTTAACGAGTCGTAATAGTAATCATAATCATATAGAGGTCCATAACAATATAGACTCTATAAAGTCTGCATTTTCCTGATATTTTATGTTATTCAGCACTCCATGTATATATAGCTCTGTGACCACACTCACATTATATATGAGCTTAACAGAAAATCTTAAAGGCTGTTCATAATCACAGAATAGAAATTCTCTACACATAGTCGGTTTCCATAAATGACTCAAACGCCCGTTGGAGGGGAAATAACTGCCTCAATATTTTCGTGACAATGATTAGGCAAAAAATAAGCAACTGACTGTAGGCCTATAAAAAAAAAAGTCTGTAAATATTTAACTTTTTTTGAACTTTAGAAATCAGATTTCTTTTAAATTTTGGTCTTCAAAAATTATTTTGAAAGAAATATAGGCCCTATATGTCTAATAAATAATCATATATTTCAATTAACTTAACTTATTTTGTTAAGCGAGGGTCTTCCTTAAGGAAAGGCCTATGCATGCACGCCAATAGAGAAAGGAGACTCTGCCTTTTAGTGACGCAAACCTTTTTTTTGTTGTTGTTGTTGTTGTTGGTACAGTGAACAATATAAAACTGATTTACTGTCCATAGGTCTATAGGCATAAATTTAACAAACTAGGGGCGAGGAAAGCTTAGCCTATAATCTAGGCTAGGCCTACACATTTCAAGAAAAGGGAGGCGATAGTAAAAATGTTAGCAGGCCTAAAATATATATATTAATATGATATAATTTTAAGCTTATAATTGTAGGCCTATGCTATATTTTGCATTGTTTCATTATTTATTTCTTTATTTTGTTTTAAAATATCATCACAATAAAATGTTCCATTTTTAGCAGAACAATAACAATAGTCATTATGATATTGTATGATAAATATTGTGGGAAGGCGATTGGGGGTGGGGAGGTGGGCAAGCGAATTATAAATGTCTCCACCCCACTAGAATTATTTCATTTTAGACAGGCCTATTATTAGGAAGCAACAATGTTGGATGTCGGCCAAAAAAACGTCATGAGTTTTACTACATTTAATATAGCCTATATATCTAGAGGTCTAGGCTAATATAATATATATATTATTTTTATATATAGGTATTATTAGGTATATATCATTTTATCCCTCACTATGCCTAGATCTATAGCCTACAATTATTGTGACTGTGTTACAATTTTTACAATATTTGAAAAATGCTTATCATTTAAAAATACATGTAAACAAACAAAAACAAATTATATCGTAGGTAGGCATATATAGGCCTACCATAATATGCTCTTTATCATCATAATCATAAAGCATTCAAATGGAGCGGTGATGGGGGGAGAGGGGGGGGGGGGGGAGATTTTGTCCCCAAGTTTACACCTGCTCGGTTGATTAAAAATAGAGCCCGGAAATGGCTTTGTGTTACAGTTCAAAACAAACTTCAACAACCTGCAGAACTGTAGAGGCCGATAACTTTAAACAAAGACAACAAACTTAATTTCGTCTTGTGGATTTTTCAGATCAAGGTAACTGATACACAATTTATTACAATTAAACTCACAAATACTAAATGTTTATTTTAATGTTATTTTCTGTGATGATTAATATAAATAAACTTTGAGTAGTACCAAACTTTGAACTGCGGCGATTCACCAATTCCTTGCTGCCTTTCTTGACGTAGGCTATTTTTTTTAGTAAGAATAACTGTAAGGTGTTCAAGTTGTCGCGTATGCCTTGTCACTAAGTCAGTGGTATAAGTGGCTTAGTTCTTGATGTTTTTTTTATATAAATATTCGTAAGTTAGTAATCATTGAATGTATGACGCATCTAACAGTCACGGTCAACAAAAAAAAACGCTTGACTCTTTAATATTGCTTGTAGGCCCTATGCCTATGGACTATGGATTGTATTGCATAAAGTCATTGTCATTGTTACTCATTGTAGGCCCAATTCATAAAATTCATTGTAATTGTCAACCTATTGTTTTGGTCTTGGGTCTTGGAATAACCTGTGTTATTGTCAATAAATCCCGTTGCCATTATAGTTATAATAATTATTTTTAAACTAAAGATATTTGCTTCACTAAAGACTAAATGGTTAAATATTCCAAATATTTTAATTAAATGTAATCTTTTTATTATTGAATTATTAATTTTGGGCTTATACTTTTAGGCTTTTATATATTCAAAGTTTCTATTACTATTAATATAATAGCCTATAGAGTCATAGCATACAGAAATACACGCTTAAAATATATTTATTATATAATTACAAGCTAAATTCCCCGGCGTTGCTCAAGGAATAATTAAAAAGGCCTTTATAGTATAAGCTACAGATAAACAGTTCATAAACTACAACAAAAAGGTATATGCTAGAAGTAATAATTGTTAAAATATAATTATTTACTGGAAAAATTTAGGAAAGTACTTTAAAATAAATATTTTCATCGGGTTAAAAATAGGCCAGTCTTTTGATTAAACCAAAAGCTAAATTGCTCGGCGTTGCTCGGGGGAAAAATACATAGGCTTAGGTAGGTCTAAAGCTACAGATAAAAATGAATGGAAAGCTATAATAACTTAAAAAATATAATTATTATTTATTTACTGAAAACATTTAAAAAGTAATTTAAAAAAAATACTATATTCGGGTTAAAAGCATGGCTTTTTTATTTAATAAAAAGTTAAGACCATCCCTGTGGATAAGAATCAAATATCCGTCTTCCGCGTGCATTAAAATAATTATAATTATTAGATTTTTTTTTATTGAAAACCTTTTAGGAAAGTTTTAAATTCCTAAAATTCTTACAATCTTTCAAAGAAAAGTAATATTAATGGCAATTAAAAAAAAAGTTTTGAAAAGAAGCTATCAAAAGGGTATTGAACCCAGATCGCCCCCATGGTAGTCAAAGATGCTAACCACTATGCTAGGGAAACCTCATGTCCATAAGGGATCACAAAAGTAAGATATAAGACAATCAGGTCATGTGTCTTTAAATAAACCAATTTTGATTGGTTACACACCCATAAATGACATATATATGTAGATATGTCATGCATGATATTTTATTTAGGTTATATGTCAGCAGGCTTTGCTATTCATCTTCTACATATCTCTTCTTTTGTAAATTATACCTAATCTAAAAGCTTTTTCCAAGGCTACTAATAGAAACCCAAACCAAATCATATTTATTTAATAGAGGTTTGTTATTTATATATATAGTTCTATTGATAATAATAAATTAGAAAAGGCCTAGTGAAAACTTACTTACTAAAACAAACTTACAAACCAAGTTCTATTGTTTTAAAGTTAAAGCTGCTGGAATTGATTAAAAAAATATGCTAAAGGCTAATAGTGGGCTATAGTTTATAATTGGATATTTATAATCTGTGGGTTAGTAGAAGTAGACTAATACAATTAAAAAAACAAATTTATATTATAATTTCTTTAGGCTCTTAAACATTATAAGTGAGCTTAATCTTAATATTAAATGTCGCTATGGTATAATTATGTCAAGAATGTCCTAATTAATTTCTATAAATAGCATCATAATTATTTGTTAATTTCAACAAGGGCATTCATGCCTTACTGACCCATGACAGACAAGACCAATGGAATTTTCAGGACAGGGATATGCACCAGATCTTCTCCAGTCTATTTTTACTTTATAGGGTTGTAAAATTGTGTTTGTAGTTATATACTTGATGCCCATGAGTTGACCCCGTTGTATATAATAAATTGAAATAATATAATAGTTAAATATGTATAATCAGTTGTTAATTCTTGTGTAAAATGAGTATCATAATGTGTATTTCCAAACATTACGTAGGTAGCATCAATGGGATCTATTTTTACATCATTTCTGTGATATATTTGGTTAATTGAAAAACACATTTTCTGGTACATAAACGAATAATGAGTATATTAGTTATTACATACAACTCAATTAATTTTTTTTTAACATTTACTATGTTTTATCATATCCCTGAAAAAGTTATACACTTTAAATTACTTTAATACTATAAATATTGTCAGTTTTATCTAAAGACACTTTTAAAATGGCCTGTATATATATGCAACAGAGTTCTAGAGTAGGCCTATTTGAGTATACCATATTGAACATGCTAGCAATCTTCATACTTATTCATTTCATAATCATTTTAGCTCCACATTCCAACTGTCAATAGTACCATCACTAATCAATTCATTAGCAAATTACTGCCATAAAAGCCAATGATGGGAAATTAGTAACTTTTCTATTAGCAATATCTTTGAAAAGTGACTTATGTCTGGTTTAGACAGTAGTAGATTATAACCTATAGTTCTTGAGCTTTAAACGTTATATTATTGTATTGTTTTAATTGTCATATGGCTTTTAGTCTTGCTGCCTAACTTTACTTAATATTTCCAGGTGTATATTCCTGCTTTGGCCTGAGCATTAAATTGTTCCCCCCTCCTCCCAAAAGAATTCATTAGTTTCATTCAATCTACTTATATAAGATACAATACTACCCATACATTGGCAGAAAGTATCTGCATACATATTTTTTATAGGCCTACTGGTTGCTAGAATGTTTTATACATTTTTTTTTTATATTATGGAAATAAACTCTATATGCATAACTTGCCACGCACAGAACCGACTTTAATTTTTTACATTTTGATTCCCAATGGAAATAACTAAAGGAAATAACTCTCACTCGAAGTTGCCCGCAGTAGGCCCTATTGGTTGGTGTCTGGGCCAACAATTATAGATCCTCATAGTTCACTATCCTGTGCCATCTTTTCTATTTTCTTCCCGTTGAAACTCATCCTTCAAAAGTCTGCCTCTAAATCGTGTCGCCAGCTGTTTCTTGGCCGTCCTATTTTTCTCTTGCCTTGTGGATTCCATTTTGCTCTCATTAGTCCTACCAGGACACCAAAATAAAAGTGTTGAATGTGATTTTTCATGTATTTTATTTGGAATGGCAACTGATGGCAATATTATAAGGCCACCGGACAATGTTGTTAGACCAATGGACAATGTTGTAAGGCCACAGGACAATGTTGTTAGACCACCGCGTTCTGAAATAAAGTCACAACCAATTCATACAGTATTTCATTTGGAAGTCATCAACTTATCCAACTTTGTTTGCATATTTTTCTTTTCACTTCCCGATAATGCTATTTTAATAAAACCAGGAAGAAAAAAATGGGCTCAAGATACAAATAAAAAAAAATCAAATCAAATTAACACCATCACATTTTTTAATATGACTTTCAAATATAACATTTGTGGGCCTTTTTATTCAATTCTTTTTAATGGTTGATTACGATCACCTGGTATAACTAGTCTCACCCTCCCCCCCCCCTCCCACACAAACACGACATTTTTTATAACTAGCAACAATGACAGACACATCTCTCGTTTTGTCAGTTGTCTGAAGTCATGTCACCTTGC
This sequence comes from Anisus vortex, assembly GCA_949126835.1. Taxonomy (NCBI): domain Eukaryota; kingdom Metazoa; phylum Mollusca; class Gastropoda; family Planorbidae; genus Anisus; species Anisus vortex. The sequence goes on from OX421493.1 coordinate 27,497,068, forward strand.
AAGGTTTGAATTCATGCGTAATATGACACATTAGGTCGTGCAGAATGAATCAAACGGCTTTGTTATGTTTTTTTTTTTGTTGTTGTCAGTTGTTGTTGGTTTAGTTTTCATTTGTTATTGTTTAGTTGACGGAGGGGGGGGGGGGGTCTGTCTATTCTTTGATTTGTTGACTCTTTATTCAAGGTCGCACCATGGACGTTAGATGTCTGTTTTGTTTTAAAATAACAGCAGATCAACTAAATCATCTAGTTCAGTGGTTCCCAACCTTGCTAATGCCGCGAGCCCTTAATACAGCCCCTAATGCAGCGGTGACGCCTAACCAATAATTTTTTTTTCTTCGCTATCTTAAAATTTTGTTTTTTTCACATAATTTATCATCGTAATATATTTATCTGGTTCAATGTCATGTTCCTTTAAAGAAAGCAGATTAAGTACCGGTAGCTGTCTCGGTTCTTAAGACCAGCAAAAATTTGTGTTTTTCGGTGGTCTTAGGCGACTCCCGTGAAATGGTCGTTTGACCCCCAAAGGGGTCGTGACCTAGAGGTTGGGAACCGCTGATCTAATTATTAGTTAAATCAGGATGTTTCTAGTAGTTTTGACCTATAGGGCGTTTGCAATCACGTGAAAAAAAGCACGTGATTTTTGTTTACTTTGTGATTGAAACTTTGTGTATTAGTGTACAATGGCCGCTGTATTAATAAAGTTTGATATAGGCTCGAGCTTTTTTAAATGATGTTTTGTGTTTTAAGTCTTATTAAGATTTAAGCTGTATTAGGTCTGTTAAATAATATAGGCTATTTTATTATTATCATAGACATAGATCATAGACGATGTGAGCCTATTAGTGACTTGACTAGATATTCACCAACACTATCACTTGGCATCGTAGCTGCCCTACTTAGCCATTAGCCCATTAGCCTAGCCTAATCACATTAATCAATTAATCTGCAGTAATTGGGCGTAAAATGTTGAAAATCGTTGGAAAAATACCATGTCAGGCTTTCTCTTGTACTAGGAAGATGATCTACTACTAATTAACTCCTTATTTTTGAGTAGGATAGCCAATATTTATATGTGAATTTGGCATGATAAAGAACAACTTCACCATATTTGTTCTTCAAGTGGCTTCTATATTTACAAATGACGTCACTAAAAAACTTAAGCTCCGCCTATTGCAAACGCTCTATTGTAATAAGGTACACTGCCCAATCAAACCCAGGCATTCAAGTCTGGCGACATGATGCTCTGCTTTCTAAATGGTCCAGGTTCAAATCATTTGTGAAATTCTTAATCCTACCCTCCTTTTTTTTTGTCTAGGTCTGGGCAAAGACTATAATAAGATGGAACGCTTTCTCTATTTTTAGAGCTTATAATTTCTTTTTCCGTGCACTTCTAATAAGGTTGTTTTAATGATGTCTACGCTACTTTTGCCTAAATTTTTCCGCTGTGTAAATCTTTCGATTTTAATTCAAATGTTTCATTGAAAAAATCAGAGTGATTAAATAAAACAGTGCAAAATGGAATCGGGAATTCCTACAAGAAGTCATTCGAGTCATCAAATAGCAGAAATATTATATAATCTTTGGTCTGGGGCAGGGGTGTCTTTAACTTTAAACAGACCCGTCTTTAAAACTAGACTACATTATTTTGGGATAGTTAATGCGATTGTTCACCGTGCTATCCATACTATCCCTTTATTAGTCATGTACACGGAACTGTTCTTTAAAATTGTATACATAGGTGTGTGCAGTAAATGTGTCTTATTTTATCCCTTCTCACACCCCCTCTCCCCCAAGAGCAAATCAGGATGTTGCCGCGCGCCCCACCGTCGGCCCCATGCTAAAAAAGACTGATTTACATTGATAATACCAAGGGAGCTAGGGGTCTGATTGGCTGTAGTGAACGGATCCGGGAGTACGTGTTATGCATTATTTTCTGATCTAGAATGAACACTAAAGGACATTTGATTGGCTCCGCTCTTTAGGTTCCAGAACTGATGCGATCAGTTATTCCCTCTTCAATTCTCCCTCGCTTTTCTTTCATTCTTTTTTCTTCTGTGTTTACAGTTTAATCAAAATATATAAGACAAAAGAAAATTATGTTGTGTCTGACATTTTCTCTCTCGATTTTTTTTTCTTATTTTTGTACAACTATTTTGAATCAGTTAACATTAAATGTAAAGAAATAGAAAAATCCCAACTACATTAAAGAAATAAAAAAATTCAGTAATTCAGTAAATGGGTTTATGCCAATGGTGGGATTCTGTTATTTTTCCTAGCCTTTTTCACACAGGTAAAAACAACTACATATATAAATAATAATTATAGCTAATACAAATAAATACCATCTTCAAGATGAATGGTACAAAAGATAAACATTACCGGTAAATTGTGTTCTTTGCGAGCTTACAATTTTAAACAAATGTTTTTTTCTATTAAGGTAGAATTAGATTTTACACCTAAAGCACCACAACAATAACAGCCATAAACACCATCTTCCTGTTGATGACATAAAATCAATCAAAGATTGATTACCCAATCATCAAATGCTCTTAATCGTTTATGTAACTCAACGACAACCTTTTTTTTTTTTCACTGCTCTGTACATATGCCTGAGGTGAAATAGCCAAATAAGCCAACAACCAATTGGACGGGAGTGAATCGTACAGTGTTGGATCGAGTCATATTGACAGAGGCTCTTTTCCCCACTTTCCCGTTTGTCAACATGAAGAAACAAAGTCATGAACTTGGATCTTTCTTTTTTTTCTCCTTTAAATTTAACTTCACGTTTGGAGGCAGAGTTTCTCATACTGTTCTGTCAATGACCCTTTCATACGTTTTAAAAAAATAAACTTTTTTTTCTGTTGCAAAAAGAATGGACACGTTGGCCTAGCCTACCAATCGGAAAGTGTCCCATTCGAATCCAGCAACAACACCAGGAGTTTTTTCACATGCGTGGAGTGTGTGTTCCTGGATCTACCCAGCTTGTACAGGGTATCTGATGTGAAAGAAAGATAGTAGTTGTTTTTTTTTTTGTGCTGACAGACTGCCGAGAAGATTGTAATAATAATATACTGGATCCCGGCTGACAATAAGCCACTTTGAAGCTAACAGGTGGGGCATACGCATATTCTTATCTGTACCTTACTGCAACTATCTCATGGACGTCGGAGAAATTTATTAGCTGCATCCATACCCTCTCTTCGGCCCAGGTGCCGACTACTTATATGTATGGATGCTTCCTCACCAACCCAATCAAGGTCTTCAATGGGTAGGCCCTACTTTATTTCAACTTTTGGGGCCAAGAAAAAACATTTAATCATGATTAAAATATTTTTGAGGACCGACACTGCTAAAGCTTTCAAGGGCCCGATAATTTAATCCATGCTCATACCTTTCAAGGGCCCGATAATTTAATCCATGCTCATACCTTTCAAGGGCCCGATAATTTAATCCATGCTCATACCTTTCAAGGGCCCGATAATTTAATCCATGCTCATACCTTTCAAGGGCCCGATAATTTAATCCATGCTCATACCTTTCAAAAACTACCAAATGAGAAACAAAGATGCATTTTCTAGCACAAAGTCTTTGAAAAGTACTTATGGCTCCTCGAATCACTATTTGGCGACCGCCACATTTTTCGCGAAGGGGCGTGGGGGGGGGGGGGGGGTGATGGTGTGTTTGCGGAGTTCAACATTGACCTAAAGCTAATTGAACTATGCTAATGATGGAAGTTGTATTTCTAATCATTTGACTGGAAAGTTTGCTTTTCATTTCCTGTTTAATGAGAAGGTGAAAAAGAAAAAAGTTTTTTTTTTACCAAAACACTAGCTTGATGCGGATTTCAACTTTATATACACAAGATACTTACTGTATTGTGTTGTCACAATATTCTAATACAATTACAACAGTATCTCATATGTTGGCTCTAAAAAAAGTATTTTTATATCTTAATATAAACACAAACACGCACTAAGTACATTTACGTAGGCATATAGAGAACTATATACTATAAACATTTTGAAAAAGTATAGCTTTACATTATTTGATTCCAATGTGTTAGATCTATTTGTTTTATTCACTTCTAGATAAATTAGATTCAAATATTTTAAAACACTATTTTAATCATGACTATTAATTTGACATTAAGACTATATGCCTACAGTTGTATGTTATTGTTGTTTTTATACCTCTGACCAATTATGCAAATTCTAATTTTGCTTTTTAAGTGCCATATTAAGATTTATAATTGATGCAATCTTTTCCGACGTTAATGGAGGCTCATATTTAACATTTTAAAATTAAATTCTACAAAAGCATTTTACTTTGATATCAGGGTTTTAATTTAAAATTAATAGTTTGTGCGTTAAATTGAAAGTTATCCTTTTAATATTGGTGAAAATGCGATCGACAAAAAAAAAAAGGAAAAATTTGTCGGAGTTTATTGGCGACAATAATGAAAACTGGTCCAAATTTCGTAACATTTCGAATTTTTCGTAAAGTTAGACAGGTCAGGTACTATACTTGTATGTTTATAGTTTGATCTTCTATCTTACAGACGCACCTTCTATACTTGTATGTTTATAGTTTGATCTTCTATCTTACAGACGCACCTTCTATACTTGTATGTTTATAGTTTGATCTTCTATCTTACAGACGCACCTTCTATACTTGTATGTTTATAGTTTGATCTTCTATCTTACAGACGCACCTTCTATACTTGTATGTTTATAGTTTGATCTTCTATCTTACAGACGCACCTTCTATACTTGTATGTTTATAGTTTGATCTTCTATCTTACAGACGCACCTTCTATACTTGTATGTTTATAGTTTGATCTTCTATCTTACAGACGCACCTTCTATACTTGTATGTTTATAGTTTGATCTTCTATCTTACAGACGCACCTTCTATACTTAAGGTTTTTTCGTTCTACGGTTATTCGTGGTTGGAGTGTTGTATATTACAGATGCCCCTAGTTCACAGATAACATAGAAATAGCCCACTCATAGATTGAGAGATTGTCATATTATGTGACTTCTCTTCTAGTTTCAATGTTCAGACCATGGCGTTACAGTCACCCAATAAAACGTCATCATATTCTGTACTCACTGATATTAGCCAGACATAATTTTGTGCGCCGCTTCTTTCAATCTCATTTTTTATATTGATCTGTGAGGGGGGAAAACCTTTTCTGTCCCTCGATGAAACAATGACTGGAGGTGAAAGAAAGAAGAGGATGAAAAAAACCCAGACCTGTCACGTGAGATTTATTCATGTTATTGATTGGTCCACTATTCTCTTTTTGTTCATAGTAATTGGTACCTGACTCACCGGTTTTTGTTTTTTGTTTTTGTGTGTGTACCTTAAACCGGTGGTCCTCACAACTTCAATATCTTGTGTTCATTCATCAGATTCCACTGTGGCTATTAGTTGAATTTATACGGTTCTAATTGTTTGTGTGGCATTGTTTATGCCTTCAAGGTAAGTCAAGATTGGTTTATAGTTGTTGTTTACAAGTGGCCGTTTCCGGCGTGGTTTGCTTCATAAACAATAATACTTGTTGTGGTTGTTTTGGTCGTCTGTGGTTTATGATTGCTCCAGGGGTGTAAACAATTAAAAGTACTTCTACTTCGAGATGAGAGTATGTCTGCTTTAGTAACACTATCAACAAAATCAATCACAGATCACATTTGTATATAATATAATCAATATTTCTATTTATATTTAATACACTTTATATGATTGGGCTGGTTGTTCGTTTGTTGTTGCTTTGTGAGAAGGAAAGGGAACTGTTGTTATATTAGTATATTATTATATTGGCGTTAAAAGTAATTATTGTTTGTGGCGCAGATAAACATAAGAAATAAAGTGTTTTTATATGTTTTTTCAGTTGCATTAGATTTTTTTCATTGTACAGTATAATGGCAGGGTATAATGGCTCTCATTGAATGTTCTCATGTCTTAGTTAGTAAAGGGCCGTCATGTATTAGTTAATAAAGTGAAGTCTTGTATTATTTAATAAAGATAAAGCGCCAAATGCACATGCTCCAATGGCACCTACAACAAGACAACCATACTCAATTTACCCGGCTCAATGTAAACAAAAAATCGTGCGCATGTAAACGGGTCATCCAACCATTACGTTTGAAAACCAAAACAATGATAGACAGACATTATATTAACTACACAATCTCACGACGAGACTAAAGAAACTGTAATGTTTAACAATTCGAGACTTTTCTAGCATTGAGAACATGGTCTCATATTACCCAGCAAGGACAATTCTTGTCTTATTTTTTTCTTGAGACCGTTCGCTACAAGCAACCTTTTGATAATAGCGTGCCAAAGTAGGATTTTTAATTCATTCGTCGTGCCAACAGCTTAAAAGTCATCCGACTCTAGCACTCAATTTCTTGTACAAGAGAGTTGAATTGCCGTTGTGGCGGTCCTCTACGTGCCATTGAAATCCGCTCTGTGTGCCAAAGCTGGCACGCGTGCCAAAGGTTACCGACCCGTGGTTATGGCATACCTAGAACTTTCACCTAGAACTAACGTGGTGTTTGTGAATTAGTTGTTTGCTTTTTAATGGACGCTGTTCACCTCTTTAGCAGTGCTGCGAATCCAAGTTTGTCCACTCGCGGCATCTCTTTTCACCAAGAAGTCAGCGCACATGTTAGCTCTTCGTGTCTGATGCTTCGTACGTGTGTGTATGTATGTGAAATGGGACGTCAAACTAAGGAAGGGGCTCATGGCTGGATCAGCTTGAAGCCAAGAGCACGTTTAAAATAATAAGGCTCTACGTTTTTGAGAATACAGTAGAATTTACTGCTGTTTTAAAAGTTTTGTTTTTGCTCTCAACAACTGGTATCAAAGCACGCTTTTCTTCACTGGCCCTCTGGTACTAGGTTTAACCTCTTAGATCTAAGTTTATTTAGCTTAGGGATGTTAACCAAAAACCGTTTTAAAATCGGATTTATAGAACCGAAAAAAAACAACTAACGATATTAATATCCCTATATAATTTAGCTCACATTGTATTCCGAGGTTGGAAAAGGGGGGGGGGGGGAATAACATTCCAAACCTATGATGTTTCTCTACAGCTTTGTTTAGTTGTTCTTTTTTAATCGCTTAGAATTTCTAATGTTTTGCTAATGTTATTATTCATAGTATTATGCTCTTTGCTTTGTTAATTTTTAAGATAAACTCTGTGGAAATCTAACCCACATCGAAACCACTGCGTATGAGTATGAGAATGAACTTCTTTAATTTATAAGTAGACACTGAGAACGACTATGACTGTGATTGTGTTGTTTTGAAATATTTCTATGACAACATATTATATTATACCTTGCATTGGTGTGAATTAGAGTAATGCCATCTTTATTTTAACCAGTGCACGGGTCAGTGTGTTTAAATGCTGTTGTTTTTTAAGATTTATAAACGCTATATGCTACTACTACTAGTAATTATAATATTAAAAAAGTGCAAATAAGTTTGCCTTGTTTTTATAACTAAAGTTGAAACTAAAATATTGAGTTGCTTTCCTGGCCTTCTATTTGGCTGGTTGTGAATGCTTTAGACAGAAACTTATTTTATTTCCCCTCACAACCATAGTATCTAAAGTAATACAAATTATGAGAACATTGGAACGCTAATACTTTTTTGTGAGCTGGGGGGGGGGGGGGGGGGGGGGCGGAGTGGTGGCCTAGTTTTTAAACTCATCTCCTCGTCCATTCTGCTCTATGTCCACAGATGTACTGATTTACCACTCCGCCCCCCCCCCCCTTCCTTTTTGTTTTACCACTTTGTTCTTCTTTTCTGTACACCGTTCTGCTGTCTTGGTGGGTGGTAGAAGTGGATGTGGAAGTTGTGCAAAAACTCATTTCTGTTTCGAGGTCGTTGAAAACGCTTCCTCTCAACACTCACACAAACACAGACGCACACACACAATCACACACAACCTCAACCACCGAGAGCTACTCAATACAGGTGACTTGTTATGGATTTGTCGAGTTCAGCAATGAGTCGTGCCTGTTGTTTTTTTATTCTATAATTATATAATATTATATAAAAAAAGAAGTGTCTTTCTGGTGGCTGCTGAAAACTTTAAAATTATAAATTAACATCACCGCAGCGTAGCAATGCGGTTTACCTATCTATGTGTAAGGGTTGCTACCGGTTCAGGTAGAAAAATGGAAGTAAAATGGGGGAATCTAGGTCTGTGTAACCTTGGCAATGGAAGATCCAAGGCGGCCGTTTACGGCATAAGACTCTAGCTAACCACAATACAGCAATACTAGTACAACTACTTACAACCACTACAACACAAACTCGAATACAAAATACACAATACAGCAATACTAGTACAACTACTTCCAACCACTACAACACAAACTCGAATACAGCAATACACAATACAGCAATACTAGTACAACTACTTCCAATCACTACAACACAAACTCGAATACACAATACAGCAATTCTAGTACAACTACTTCCAACCACTACAACACAAACTCGAATACAAAATACACAATACAGCAATTCTAGTACAACTACTTCCAACCACTACAACACAAACTCGAATACAAAATACACAATACAGCAATTCTAGTACAACTACTTCCAATCACTACAACACAAACTCGAATACAGCAATACACAATACAGCAATACTAGTACAACTACTTCCAATCACTACAACACAAACTCGAATACAGCAATACACAATACAGCAATACTAGTACAACTACTTCCAATCACTACAACACAAACTCGAATACACAATACAGCAATACTAGTACAACTACTTCCAATCACTACAACACAAACTCGAATACACAATACACAATACAGAAATACTAGTACAACTACTTCCAATCACTACAACACAAACTTGAATACAGCAATACTAGTACAACTACTTCCAAACACTACAACACAAACTCGAATACAAAATACCAAGTAAAGGTGAAGGAATAAAAGTAGCTTTTTTTTTTTAAAGAAAGAATTAATCTTTTATTCACAGCATAATATTTAGAGTAAATATATTGGACATTAGTCAAAATAAATGCAGCTAGACCATGCAACTAAAGAAACAAGTCAAACGTTCAATGGATATGTTACAAAAAGTTTTTTTTATTTAAAGAAGGCAATAGATGTAATATAAATCCTGAATCCCAACCAGAATACACATTAATGGACATACTTTTATACTGAAACAATTTCTAGTACCACTAGACCACACTAGATACGCTGACCACTAACACTGGGCCCACTGACCACTTACACTGGGTCCACTGACCACTAACACTGGGCCCACTGACCACTAACACTGGGTCCACTGACCACTAACACTAGGCCCACTGACCACTAACACTGGGTCCACTGACCACTAACACTGGGTCCACTGACCACTAACACTGGGTCCACTGACCACTAACACTGGGTCCATTGACCACTAACACTGGGTCCACTGACCACTAACACTGGGTCCACTGACCACTAACACTGGGTCCATTGACCACTAACACTGGGTCCACTGACCACTAACACTGGGTCCACTGACCACTAACACTTGGTCCACTGACCACTAACACTGGGTCCACTGACCACTAGCACTGGGTCCACTGACCACTAGCACTGGGCCCACTGACCACTAACACTTGGTCCACTGACCACTAACACTTGGTCCACTGACCACTAACACTTGGTCCACTGACCACTAACACTGGGTCCACTGACCACTAACACTGGGTCCACTGACCACTAACACTGGGTCCACTGACCACTAACACTGGGTCCACTGACCACTAGCACTGGGCCCACTGACCACTAGCACTGGGTCCACTGACCACTAGCACTGGGCCCACTGACCACTAGCACTGGGTCCACTGATTACTAACACTGGGCCCACTGACCACTAACACTGGGTCCACTACTTCTTAGGACTGCCGCTCAGTCAACAAACCAACAATTCCAGCCTCTTTTATTGGGCCACTAAGGCGGGAAGTCCTCAGAGCAAAACTACCTGATACCTACGCGTTCCTAAGCAAGCAAAACCTAAAATTAAATTGAATTAGATCCATCACTACATCACTAACTATCTCATAATCAACTTAACCTTAAATCAAATTAATACAAACATAAATTCTATTAAGGCGCAGGGATAGGGTTAGTGAATTACCTACTAAACCTAAAAGTTAATATTATCTAAAAAAAAAAAACCTAGCCCTGCTTCCAATTAACCAACTAAATAGAAACATTAAAAAAAAAACAGCTTCGATCCGTCTCACATGTATGTCTATCCAATGACTATCCACCAATAATCTATCTATCTATCTATCTTATTGTCTATCCAACCATCGATTTTTTCTGCTATCTGTATGATTGCCTGTCTGTCTATCCCATAAATATCTAATTATGTGATTGTCTATCTCAGAGATTGTAAACCTTTTAATAACAATGTGCCAAGGTAGAATTTTTAATAAAATTCAGCGTACCATGAGCCTAAAATGTATCCTGCTTTAGCACTCAATTTCTTGTAAACAAAATAATACTTGAATTGCCTTTTGGGGGGGTGTCATTGAAAATCGCTCTGCGTGCCAAGTCTGGCACGCGAGCTGTAGGTTGCCGATCCCTGGTCTATCTATCCATCTTTCTATTTATCGCTCTGTGCATCCACCCACCCATCTATTTGCTCTTGTGTCTATCTGACCAATACACCCTAAATATTTTATTTTTTCCTTTCTTTTTTATCTGTTCAAATGTCTGCATGTCTGCTTGTCTTTCATGCTAGTGTGTTATTACCAGCCAGTCAGCCTATGACGACCAGTGATTTATTTGTTCATCTATGCCTTCTTCGTCCTGCCTCAGACACGCTAAGTCGTCGGGGGTTCCACAGTCCTGTGAAGTCCTGTCTATCTGTCCGAGCCAGTTATTTCCCTTTGCTCACTGCCAATGCTCAAAACTAGCCACTCACGTTTCACTGATAGCCTACTTCTATGTATATTTTTGTACTGCATGACCACGACTCAGTTACCTCAATACATGCACCCAGTGCAGACACAACATTGGAGACTTAGATTACATACTTATGACTAGGTCTATCTAACATAGTCGTAGCCATAGAGCGGAGGAATGGGGACAAGCCGGCATTTGCAGAATTTGCTCCTACCTCGTCCACCATGGGCCACAGTGGCGACTGGCGATCCGAAGGCTCTGTGTTAGAATCCAGGTGCAGGGTAGGATTTTTTTTCTCCGGGACTTGAACGTGTCCCTGAGTTTACCAGCTCTGATGGGTACCTGACATTAGTTGGGGTAAAGTAAAGGCGGCTGGGCATTGTGTTGGCCACACATCCCCCTAGTGTGTCTAGGCCATTGACACTGGTGAACACTGCTTCACCGGTTCTATGATCAGTTTCGTCCGAAGGATACTTTACTTTTTTTACTAACCGCGTCCACCCCTTTCCGTCATTAGAGTTGTTTCTTTTTTTTTCTTTTTCATTTCTTATTATAAATAATATTAAATGGATTTAATTTTACGTTTCACTATCGATACTTATATTTTTTTTAAATCCAATTGGTTAGTAGGTAATTGTACAGCAGTTCAGAAATAGTCGGAAAGTGCTCCGCCCCCCCCCCCCCAACTCTCCTAAAGTGCACTTGTTTAACCTTGTACTATTGCGCCCCTTCCCCCAACATAAACACACTTTATCCCATCAGCCCCTTTCAACTTGCGCTATTCGCCCCCTACCTTGCAATCCTGGCCACGCCAATGCTCTGTATTAACCTACTAATAACAATATTCTCTCTCCTCCTAGCTTCTTTCTTCCATCAATGTAAAAGCTTACAGTGATGGCTCTTACTTTCTCTAATGATTTTCTTTTAAGAATATATAGTCCTACCGGACTCCTACCCCCGACAGTCGACGCCGCAGGATGTGACCCCCCCCTCCCCCCTTTTTTTCCCCTTACCATCACTGACGCCTCCACCTGCTGTTAATGAATAATAAATATTGTTTTCTATCTACTCCCGAGCGGGAAGGGGGGGGGGGGTATGATAATTTTTCGGTTTGATTTAAAAGGAAAAGGAATATCGTAAATATCATGTCTGTTCCTAGTTGCGTCTTTTCTCACGCTCTCCTACACTCCCCCTCTCTACCTCCGCTGAGCCTCACTCTAGGAACTAGGTCATACATTTTCTCATTGACCCTTCACTCCTGCCGTGTATTTTTTAACTTTTTATTTTTAAAAAAAAAACGAATTACACCAGCAGTGTGAGTAGTGGGTGATGGTTCTCATAACTTGCTTGATGCCAGTTTAAATAGAAGAGTTCTCTCTCTCACACACACACACATACACACACACACGTGCTCACCAACTTGTAGGTGTCTGTAGTTATTATTTTTTTTTCTGAGTTGTACTTTTTTTCTTTCCTCTAAACCTCAACCGTGTTCATTTCCTGTTTCACCGCGAAAAACAAATTGTGTGGCGTGAAAAACTAAATAAAAAATATTGAGTTGGATTTATTTTTGATTCCTTTTAATATTCTAATTTATAGACTAGAGTCTAATGATTTCTTAACTAATTGCTTTGAAATTGGATTGTTCAAATTTCAGGTAAAATTGCATTTATATTCTTACCTTTGCTCTTAAGCTTTCGACATTTATTATATTGTGTTAAAAAATTGATACTCTTAGAGATCTAACATGTTTATTTCTTATATAATTGAATGACATAGTTATTTTATTATCTCCCTCCCTCCTCCCCACAACTATTTATAATGTTTTGATTTATTATCTCTCTTGATGATCGTGCACTGATCTCTATATATATATTCTTATATTTACGGTTTTCGTATTTTATTGCTTTACTGGTTTTGTATCATTTGCATAAAAGTTTAGCACTGACTCAATGAGCTGTTTCACTTCCTTGTGTTATTCTTGAACTTCGGCCAATGCACGATCTTAAGTGAATAATTGCAACTGTTTTTAGATATAAGTAAATACTTGTATGTTTATGATACTACATAAAACCACATTTAGCTATCACGATAGTGCCATTGACAAGTCTTAACGATTAGCCTATGCATGCATAAAAGGTCGAAGAGTAAAACATTTCCGTTCCCATTCGATCATTTGATAAAAATAAATCATGTATGTGTGCTACGTTGTATGAAAAGATATAGAGATTAAATTGTATTTCATTTCCAAAAGTTGTTGCCAAAAGAAAACGATTGATTATGAATGTCGGCAGTGAAGAATCACATATTTATAAATAATCTGAAACAGGTAATTTCTCACATTCTCTATTTTTCTTTCTCTCCCTTTCTATCTCTTTCTCTTTCTCTCTCTCTCTCTCTCAGTTTGTATTTAGTTGATTGAGGATGACAGCCTCTCTCTCTCTCTCTCTCTCAGTTTGTATTTAGTTGATTGAGAATGACAGCCTCTCTCTCTCTCTCTCTCAGTTTGTATTTAGTTGATTGAGAATGACAGCCTCTCTCTCTCTCTCTCTCTCTCTCTGTATTTAGTTGATTGAGGATGACAGCCTCTCTCTCTCTCTCTCTCTCTCTCAGTTTGTATTTAGTTGATTGAGGATGACAGCCTCTCTCTCTCTCTCTCAGTTTGTATTTAGTTGATTGAGGATGACAGCCTCTCTCTCTCTCTCTCTCTCTCAGTTTGTATTTAGTTAATTGAGGATGACAGCCTCTCCCTCTCTCTCAGTTTGTATTTAGTTGATTGAGGATGACAGCCTCTCTCTCTCTCTCTCTCTCTGTATTTAGTTGATTGAGGATGACAGCCTCTCTCTCTCTCTCAGTTTGTATTTAGTTGATTGAGAATGACAGCCTCTCTCTCTCTCTATCTCTGTATTTAGTTGATTGAGGATGACAGCCTCTCTCTCTCTCTCTCAGTTTGTATTTAGTTGATTGAGGATGACAGCCTCTCTCTCTCTCTCTATCTCTGTATTTAGTTGATTGAGGATGACAGCCTCTCTCTCTCTCAGTTTGTATTTAGTTGATTGAGAATGACAGCCTCTCTCTCTCTCTATCTCTGTATTTAGTTGATTGAGGATGACAGCCTCTCTCTCTCTCTCTCTCTCTCAGTTTGTATTTAGTTGATTGAGGATGACAGCCTCTCTCTCTCTCTCTCTCTCTCAGTTTGTATTTAGTTGATTGAGGATGACAGCCTCTCTCTCTCTCAGTTTGTATTTAGTTGATTGAGGATGACAGCCTCTCTCTCTCTCTCTCAGTTTGTATTTAGTTGATTGAGGATGACAGCCTCTCTCTCTCTCAGTTTGTATTTAGTTGATTGAGGATGACAGCCTCTCTCTCTCTCTCTCTCTCTCAGTTTGTATTTAGTTGATTGAGGATGACAGCCTCTCTCTCTCTCAGTTTGTATTTAGTTGATTGAGGATGACAGCCTCTCTCTCTCTCTCTCAGTTTGTATTTAGTTGATTGAGGATGACAGCCTCTCTCTCTCTCAGTTTGTATTTAGTTGATTGAGGATGACAGCCTCTCTCTCTCTCTCTCTCTCTCAGTTTGTATTTAGTTGATTGAGGATGACAGCCTCTCTCTCTCTCTCTCAGTTTGTATTTAGTTGATTGAGGATGACAGCCTCTCTCTCTCTCTCTCTATCTCTGTATTTAGTTGATTGAGGATGACAGCCTCTCTCTCTCTCTCTCTTTCTCAGTTTGTATTTAGTTGATTGAGAATGACAGCCTCTCTCTCTCTCTATCTCTGTATTTAGTTGATTGAGGATGACAGCCTCTCTCTCTCTCTCTCTCTCTCAGTTTGTATTTAGTTGATTGAGAATGACAGCCTCTCTCTCTCTCTCTCTCTCAGTTTGTATTTAGTTGATTGAGAAAGACAGCCTCTCTCTCTCTCTATCTCTGTATTTAGTTGATTGAGGATGACAGCCTCTCTCTCTCTCTCTCAGTTTGTATTTAGTTGATTGAGAATGACAGCCTCTCTCTCTCTCTCTATCTCTGTATTTAGTTGATTGAGGATGACAGCCTCTCTCTCTCTCTCTCTCAGTTTGTATTTAGTTGATTGAGAATGACAGCCTCTCTCTCTCTCTATCTCTGTATTTAGTTGATTGAGGATGACAGCCTCTCTCTCTCTCTCTCAGTTTGTATTTAGTTGATTGAGGATGACAGCCTCTCTCTCTCTCTCTCTCTCTCTCAGTTTGTATTTAGTTGATTGAGGATGACAACCTCTCTCTCTCTCTATCTCTGTATTTAGTTGATTGAGGATGACAGCCTCTCTCTCTCTCTCTCTCTCTCTCAGTTTGTATTTAGTTGATTGAGGATGACAGCCTCTCTCTCTCTCTCTCTCTCAGTTTGTATTTAGTTGATTGAGGATGGCAGCCTCTCTCTCTCTCTCTCTGTATTTAGTTGATTGAGGATGACAGCCTCTCTCTCTCTCTATCTCTGTATTTAGTTGATTGAGGATGACAGCCTCTCTCTCTCTCTCAGTTTGTATTTAGTTGATTGAGGATGACAGCCTCTCTCTCTCTCTATCTCTGTATTTAGTTGATTGAGGATGACAGCCTCTCTCTCTCTCTCTCTCTCAGTTTGTATTTAGTTGATTGAGGATGACAGCGTTGTCTATCACCGCATCCCCTACTAACAACTGAAGCTATTACAAAAGCGATACTGCATCTTTTACCAACAGCTTATTACAATCATTTAATTTGAGACTACATGTGGTATGTTTTGTTGTCAGGCAGCCAGGCATTCCAAGATGGAAGGATTTTGGAAATGGGCAGTGTGGCACTATTTGTTTATAGAAACAGAATATTATGAACACATTGCCGCTTTTTTAAAAAACCTTTACAAACGATTCTAGAGTTTGCTCAAAACCAGAATTTGCATTGGCATTGTGTGACTAGGTCTGTCCAAGCGCGTTCTTTAATCTCTGCCACTTGAAAAGTTTTTTTTTTTTATGGGGCACGGTAGCAGAGCGGCAGCGCGTTCGACTGGCGAGCCGAATGTCCCGGGTTCGAATCCTGGTTCAGGCTAGGATTTTTCCCCGGGTATGAAGGGCCAGGGTGTCCCTGAGTCTACGCAGCTCTGATGGATACTTGACCTTAGTTGGGGTAAAGTAAAGGCGGCTGTGCATAGTGCTGGCCACAGAATCACCTAGTATGCCGTGGCCACAAAAACTGTTGAACGCTGCTTCATTGGACCTATGGATCAATTCGGTCCGACGGGTACTTTATTATTTACTTACTTGAAAAGTTTATTTGAATTTGCTTATTATGCTGTTTATTGTCTGTTTTTTTTTAAATAATAATTGTTTGTACTGCTCAATACGTAATTAATCTGGACAATTATTATTATAAGGCACTAAGAAATGCCACGACATATTTTAAGAAGGCTGATATATTTCCGCTTCATTATGAGATATTTTATTATAAAATATTTTAGCGTAGACATGATACCATGAGATAATATGTTATCGTAAAAACCAGATTTTTTATCGTAGACATTCGGTATCTTGTGGTAAAGACGAGATACATTGTATTTTATTCTATACCATGTATGTGATTCTCTTCCGCTTTATATTCTCTCTATTTCCGCTCTTTTCTGTATCTTTACTTTCTTTTGTTGCCTCTTTATGCTTCTCTATTTTCTTTCTATTGTTGCCTCTTTATACTTCTCTATTTTCTTTCTATTGTTGCCTCTTTATACTTCTCTATTTTCTTTCTATTGTTGCCTCTTTATACTTCTCTATTTTTTTTCTATTGTTGCCTCTTTATACTTCTCTATTTTCTGTATCTTTACTTTCTATTGTTGCCTCTTTATACTTCTCTATTTTTTTTCTATTGTTGCCTCTTTATACTTCTCTATTTTCTGTATCTTTACTTTCTATTGTTACCTCTTTATACTTCTTTATTTTCTTTCTATTGTTGCCTCTTTATACTTCTCTATTTTCTGTATCTTTACTTTCTATTGTTGCCTCTTTATACTTCTCTATTTTCTTTCTATTGTTGCCTCTTTATACTTCTCTATTTTCTGTATCTTTACTTTCTATTGTTGCCTCTTTATACTTCTCTATTTTCTGTATCTATACTTTCTATTGTTGCCTCTTTATACTTCTCTATTTTCTGTATCTTTACTTTCTATTGTTGCCACTTCATACTTCTCTATTTTCTGTATCTTTACTTTCTATTGTTGCCTCTTTATACTTCTCTATTTTCTGTATCTTTACTTTCTATTGTTGCCTCTTTATACTTCTCTTTTCTGTATCTTTACTTTCTATTGTTGCCTCTTTTTACTTCTCTATTTTCTTTCTGTATACATTTATTATTGTAGAACTGTGTAGAACTCACATTGACCTGGTCAACAAGGTCCGGCAAGCTGTGATCACGTGGTGACTACTCTCAATATTCCCACTGGTTTCTCCAACCTGGTTCCGTTTCATTGGTTGGGATGACCACACCTAATAGCATAGTAATGCCATAATATATAGTTTATATTGGTCCAATATTCTGCCAATGTTTAAATCTTGGCCCAATGTTGGATCAATATTGGGCCAATATTCAATATAGTGTGCTGTTAGGGACGTTTGGGACGTTCCTGTCAGTTTATGTATAGAAATTTCCAATGACTAAGTAAGCCTAATGGTGCATGTGTACACAAAATATAATGATAAAAAACAAAATGCATGTAATAAATGGAGTAATTAGTGCCAAGTTATAATATTTTCTTCATTTATTGATAAACAGAATCTGGAGAGCAAAATTAATCCGCGGAATCTCTGACTCCTTTTCCCACCCCTTGTCGACACAGTGGACATAGACACACCCACATTGAATGGTTTCATTGACCAGCTCCTCCTCCTACTTTATATTTACCTGACTGTGGTGGCCCAAGGGTTTTGGTCACCAACAGCAGCCAGCTGTTGAAACATGTATTAGGGTGTGGCATTATCACCCCCTTCCTCCCCCCCAAAAAGTTAATTGATCATTTCGAGATTTTATGGTCCCTTGGAGCAATGACAATTCCATTTTTTTTCTTTCATTTATTTTGTAAAGTTTTTTTTTTTTTAATGTACCTACATTAAGACAACTGTGTTCATCCATGTAATGCGTTCTGCACTATTAGATAGGGTTTTATGAATGAAAAAAACATCAACGGTAAGCTTTCGGTCTGATTACTTCTGCTTGGCGGATTACACACGTGTGTTCAAACGTCTTCATATAAGCCTTCTTGATATATAAAATGTAGATTGAATGATATATTGATACTAGATTATATTCGGATAACCCGCGGTAACGAACAGGGTGGTAATTCTTGACACACTTTCAGTTTGATAAGAGTTTTATAAGATGTAAAAATGTTGGTTTTCTCGTATTAGTACTGAGAACCCATTAGTAAAGTACGAGAATTTAGATAAATTAGTCCTTGTTATGGAAAGAAATTTATTCTTTTAATCTCTCTGCGTGTCTGTATATTTTATACTTTTTTTTTATTTTAGTATTAGCATTGTGTTTAAATTCTAAATTAATATAGGCCAAGAAACTAAGTAACAAGTGAGTTCAACAGACTTCTGTTTATGTGTAAATACGTTTTCACACAAGTAAAAGCTGATAATTGTCTTACAAGAAATATCTTAAAAGCATTTCTCGTTCATGTAGTTTGCACAATTGCGGAGTTTATTTGGGCCTACACTATTTATATAAATATATTTTGTCTATCTATATTTTGTAATTAGGTCTATATAATATATATTATAGCACTTATATATAGATCTAGTCTTGTATTTTGATCTATATTAAAAATTGAATATTTCTATAATAGTGTTTGTGTGTAGTACAATATAGTATTTATATTTAGTAAGCTATTATTAAACTTCATTCCGAGATGTGTTTGTGTGTAATGTCCAAAAGGTTCATAAGGTCGTTATCTCACCTACTGTGCCATGTGCCGCCGTGTTACTTAAACTTTACTACACACACACGCACATACAGAAGGTGGAGAGAAAAAGAGAGAAGGGGAGATGGGGGAAGGGAAGAAGGTCCAAAAATCGCTGCGTCAGGGACGGGCGGCGCGTCTCAACGGTTGACCTGGTGCCGTGTGTAATGTTGACATTATAGTGTGCCGCGACTGTGTCACAAGGCGCAACAGGCAGGATCCGTGTGTTTGTTATTGTGTACAGTTGAATGATTCAGAGCTAAGGGAGCCGTTGATAATTATTTCTATATGTGTAGTTCATTCATTTAATGTTCTTCTCTTGTGGTCAGAGTTTCAAGTATACAACAACAAAGGTAACATTGTTTAAGTGAGACTTCGGTTGAAATTACAATTTTGTTCTTTTTCCTTAAGTAAGGAGTATTTGGCATTAGTAGTCAGACATAGAATGGGTTACCTGGGCTGGCTTAGAAAACCTACACACTGTGACATGTACGACTAGACTTAAACCACAGATAAGCGTAAGTACTGTAGGAAAGTCATAGCAGGCCATACAAATCTCTCTAGATTGAACTTTTGTAACTTATTACACTTGAACTTACATATCGGTTAATTATTTCTTTATGGGTATTCCCATAATGGTAGAACTGTATGTGTCATGAATTATTATTTTTTTAACTTCAAAGTTATTTATAGTAAAGTACTCTGCCCTATGTTATAACCTGTATCCACTTCCTCAACTCGGTTGTCATATTTTTACTCGGCACTAATGTATCTATGACATTAAATAGGAAAAACCAAACAAGAATGGAGAAATGATTACACATACCTAAATAAACATTGAATTGACGCATGAGAAACGACTTATTGGAGAGTTCGATTTATTGCTAGATAAATACTCTATTGACTAATCAATACGATTCAAAAGACGAGTTTTTTTTTTCTAGCACACGAGGAGGTGATGTTGCCTAAAATTATTCTTATCAAATGCTGCGGGTTTAAGGTATTGTGTTCCTGCTTTGGATGTCTTAATTCAAGTAGATTCCCAGGTTAAGGTGTTCAGTTTAGATGATGCCAAAAATGTTTGTTACCTCACGAGACCTGGTGGTCTGCCTTAGTCTTTATGTACCCAACTCATCTCCACCATCTGTTGGGAGTCTTGGGAGAACGACAGCTTGTGTTGGCCTCACAAAAAAACCAGTGACAGTGTTCGTGGCCACAGCATGTCCCGTCACCTCTACTTTCTCCTAACTAATGTCATCCGCATAACAATTAAAAACTATGTATCGGTATATGTATCGGTATATGTATCGGTATATGTATCGGTATATGTATCGGTATATGTATCGGTATATGTTTAGGTATATGTTTAGGTATATGTATCGGTATATGTATCGGTATATGTTTAGGTATATGTATCGGTATATGTATCGGTATTTGTTTAGGTATATGTTTAGGTATATGTATCGGTATATGTATCGGTATATGTATCGGTATATGTTTAGGTATATGTATCGGTATATGTATCGGTATATGTATCGGTATATGTATCGGTATATGTATATGCATAGGTATATGTATCGGTATATGTATCGGTATATGTATCGGTATCATGTCAAGAGACTTGAATTTCATTTTTGGTGGTCTTTCACTTGCCTTTAAAAACCGCTTTGCGTTCCAAGTCTGACACGCGCTTCCTAGATTGCCGATCCCTATTCTAAACTATTCATATCAGACGAGAATAGTAGACATCGATGAGATGAGTTTGAAGCTATTCAGCCATTTTTGTTATGTAAATTTTTGTCAACTATTGTTATATAAAGTTTGACATTTTGTTTTCATTTCTGAATGTTTTTTTTTCTTTTTGTTTATAATATATTTTTTGTTGTTGTTATCATTTGTCTAGGTGTTGAAATGATGTCTGCCTAATTGAACTGCCCTGTGATAGAGACAACATGGGAGACTTCGTCTTCAGGCTTTGTGCCGTGTGGCGGGCAGAGCCGAGTGTCAGTGACACACCACCTGTCATCCGCTGCACGTGACATGCCCTACCCACCTGAGAGCGTTGTACGGTGGAGGGATCCGATGGTCACATGATGCACTGGTCATTCCAACGGAAGGAAAAGATCTTGCTGGATTTTATATTAAACAGAAACATGCTTACATATTAGTTTGGAACATCGGGTGAAAGTTCTTCTCAAGACTATCACAGCTGTAGGGATTACATTTTCTTAAAGACGTCAACACACAATTCTACTAGCAGGGTTTATAACAACGACCATCCCATTTAAAAGAGCTTCTTCACATATATCCTGTATACATTTCTCAACTGCTTACCGAAATTCGTCACATCGCTCAAACAGCCCAATCGCAGGTGATTCGACTCACTCTTTCAGTGTTGAAAGGGGGCGAGATGCGAACCTGGAACGTTTGGTGGAATCTGCAAGCGTAACCTAACTGTAACCGGAAGCCATGTCTCTGCTTGTGACCTCCTGCACCATGGGCAAGCAGCCGGACAGGCTGTTACATAAAGGCGCGGCCTATCTGAAGACACGCACCAACATGAGCTTGTTCTGTAAGTACTTTTTAAATATATTGTTTTTCTCTCTTACCTAAAGTGGTTAATCACTTAGTATACACAGCCCCAAGAGATACCTCGCTTTAGATGGGAATAGGCAGCCCCGCTTATGCGAATCTGATTTAGATTGTGAACTTTCTTCTTCTTCTTGCACTTCGGTACCGGGTGGCAGCCTGGTATTTGGGAAAAGCTGGGCTATATACTACTATATAGTTGATGAGCAACACAATCTTTGTGCTTAATCTTTTAATTACAGATAGTAAAGCAGTAATAATACTTTAAAAATGATAAGTTATAGCTTTCAAAAGAGAAACCTTAATATGGTAGACAGGCATTGCAATTATAAAGGTCTAGGGCCTAGGATAAGTGCAGTCAGTGCATTAAATTACAATGCACTATACAAAGAAAAGAACCTTTCCTTTTAAATGATATACAATTAGGGTTTCTGGGAATATTTTAACGGCAACAGTAAAACAGATGTCACTTAGCCCAAAATATACATTAGAGAAATACAGTAAACATTTTTGAACTAGTGTTGTTGTTTTTTAATTTAAAAATTTACTTTTTAAACGAGTGTCTTTCAATTCAAATGGGACCTGATACGAATTTATTCCAACTTGATACTGGACTGCATCTTGTGGTAAAGTCTAACTTGAGCTCGATATCATTGTAAGAGTTCCAAGTAAAGACTAATTTACCTCCCGCCAGACAAAATGTATAAATCAGTTTAATCTGTTCATGGAATATTTTTTTTTTAATCTAAAAAAAATCTTTGGTTCTAGAAAAAAAAAGGTGTTTCCTGTAAAGGCTGGGAATTTGTTGTTCTGTTGTTGTATTTTTTGTTGGGGGAACGGATGGTGGTAGCGTTATCTCGCTTGGATACACCTATGTTCATCAAAGGTAACACCTGCTAAAAAATGATTACAGTAACTTCTGTATTTTCAAGATGAAATTTTTTTTCTATATGAGTCAATATTTAATTGAAGACACTCACCTCCTTTGGAGAAACTGTTTTTCTTATTTAATCCATTCAATTAATCTATATTTTTCAAAGCATAACTCTTTACCCACAAAAGTTTGTAATTCTAAATGATTTTCGAGTAAGCACAAAGAACCCTTTAAATCATAGGTTCTCAACCTTTTTTGGCTCACCACCCCCTTTTACAATTTTTTCCGCTCACCCCCCAGCGCCCGTTTCTGAATGACATGGCGAAACATTTCATTGAGTTGATCTTGCATTTACAAGAGCCAGTGGAATGGATTTGAATTGAAACTGGACATATCTTGCCGTGAAATCAATTTCAAAACATTTATCTATATGTATATCCCTATGTTAAGGCATATATTAAGATATATAGTTGGACTTTTTCAGAAGTACATAGAAGCACTCGAAGCGGAGTTTGGTAATCAAAGGCAAGACTTTTAAGTTGATTGACTCATTTTCTCATACCACACCTAGTCCAACTGGTTTGATATTACTACAACCTTCTTATATGTAAATCATTTTTTTTAAGTGGAGGGATTTAGGCGATTTTAAAATGCAGCAATCTGAATTTTAAACATTAAAAAAATTGGCATCCAAATGTGCCAATTTGAGGGAAAAATCTGGAAGGAAAGTAAATCTGCTATTTTCAACCGCTTGGCATTGGCTCTTCTTTTTTTTGACTCAACTTACTCTTGTGAACTTATTTAATCGCACATGGAAGTTGTTTTAAGCATACAAAGAGTTCACCTAAACTTGACCACTCAGAAATGGAATTGAACATGTAGCGAAGCGCATTGAAGACAAGGCGCTCATAAATTGATACAAAGTACATTTAGAAGAGTTTTTATGCTGATCTTTGTTAAACATAAATATAAATAATCGGACAAAAAATTATTTATATTATTAATTTATTAAATCTACAACAAAGCCCAGGCTTTATAGATCCTTTATAAAAACCATTGTTCTGTACGGATGTGAGACCTGAACACTGCTAGTAGCCACTTCAAACAAATGCAGGCATTCGAAAATATTTGCATAAGAAAAATCCTTCGAATCTTCTACCTACAACACAAGACTAATGAGTAAGTCTGGGACAGAATATTCTCAATTGCGGGCCCTCAAGAAACCATTTTTCAACAATCAAACGACGCATGCTGACATAGTTCGGTCATATGGTGCGACATAGTAACCTGCCAAAAACCATCCTCCAAGACAATGTAGAAGGTGGACGTCGGAGAGGCCGTCAGCGGAAATGCTGGTACGACAAAAAAGATTGGACAAGGCTGCTTGGGCCGGTCAGGATAGGCACAAATGGAGAAAGATTACTGCTGAGGTGTCCATTCGCTCCCACCAACGGCCATCTCGGTCAAGGGTTTGATGATAATTTATGAAATATAAGACAATTATTTAATAGCACTATATTATATAATCTCTGTAATTATTATTGTTTAAAAGAAAAACTCCATAAATGGACAAACAATTAATACAGGAAATGTTTATTTACAACTAACTTTTTATCGTTAATTATTTTAATCCTCTAATCTATTGATTAAATTTTGCAATGAATACCGTAATGTTTGATTTATATAAAGAATAATGATTAGTCAGTAATATTTGTTATATTACAAAACATAACTTGTTTGGCATTACTCATAAAATCAAATGTTGAAATCTTTTTTAATTAAAGGGAGACAATTTACCCGTTTTAATTGCGCCAATATATTTCTATGTTTCTTTTTTTTTTTTTTTTTTTTTAATTTTTTTTTTTTTTGCTTTTATAAAAGAATAAATGGCTTACAATTATAACTTTGAAATGATCAAATTGTAACAAGTATTTGAAAATTATATAAATAACATATGACTAAAGAATTTATATCTATATTTTGAAATACCCAGTTTTTGTGATTGCTACATATCAATTCCGCTTTATGTTAATTCAATGCCGACCGTAATCCATTTGTTCTGAAACACTAATATTAAAGGGCATCTCAGTTAGACTGAGATTAAATTATAATTAATATTAACAGGTGTTAGATCCTCATCCTGACTACCAAATGATAATGTTAAGACAATAACTACCATAAAATTAATGTGAAAATTCAGTATTAAAATATTATATTCGATATAAATGCAAATAAAAAGGATGATAATCACAAATATATTATATACGTTAATTTGGTATTAAATCTAAGACGCTTAAAAATATTTTTTTTTTAAAGTGAAATAGAGCAGGTTGACTTTTGGGTTGTTGGCACGCTGAATGATTTAGAAATCCTTGTCACACTAATATTAGCAAAAGGTTGCCGACCCCTGGTCTATACTATAGTCCAGCGATGGCGAACCTATGGCACGCGTGCCACAGCAGGCACGCAGAGCCATTTCTGTGGGCACGCGAGCATTTACCAAAAATAGAACAGCTACGTTATGGTATTTGGTTTAAATTGCTGTGTTGGCACGTTAAAAGAAATAAGTTTGTCTTCCATTGTACTTTGGGCACGCGGCCTCAAAAAGGTTCGCCATCACTGCTATAGTCTATAACTTTGTGATAAAGTGTGATGATGGAGGGAAGGTTTATTGAAGGTAACGTCATTCAATTAATTAATTGTATGATGCCTTGTGGCCAATGACTCAGGGTGGAAGGGACCTAACATTTTTTTTTTATGAGTGTAATGTGAATGAACCCTCAATCTTTCCTGAGATGTATTTACTTTTAATGCCTTTTTTTCTCGTTTTTTTTCCCTCTCCACGAAAAGAAAAAAAAACTGTACATAGATTGTATATCCTTCAATTAAAAAAAACACGCCATAAAAAAAATTCGCCAACTGCCATAGCCCTTAAACCGGTGTGTGTGTGTGTGTTTTACAGCCGTTTTGTGATAGAAGTGTTGAACCAGGCTACGTCTTGTATTACACAGACAGCCGTGCCACCATTACCTGGACGTTATCTCCTCGCTACGGTTTTATATTACGCTGGTATCGAGTCACCAGTTACGCTCTGTTTAAAATACATTTTTTTTTTGTTGCCTTTGGAATACGTTTAATGGGAAATTGCTTTAACATTATTCGACAAGTTGGGATGACTCATTTGACCTCGGCTTTGTGTTACCTACATGTTCATTAACGAACTCTTCTTTGGTAGCCCTGGTCAAGTGATAGATCTTTGCATTCATTCCGAAGGTCTCTGGTTCAAAACTGTGTTTAAGCGACAGACATTGACCCCCACCCCCCGGCCGGGGCCGTAGTACGAGACATTTAGCCAATGGACATTTGGGGCATTTAGCTAATGGGCATTTGGGGCATTTAGCCAATGGACATTTGGGACATTTAGCTAATAGGCATTTGGGGCATTTAGCCAATGGACATTTGGGGCATTTAGCCAACTGGCTCTTGGTTTATAATTGGATTGAGGACATTCAGCCACCTTTATTGTGTAGTTTTCATTTATATTGTCCCTAAAACTAATTACTAAAATGTAAATCTATAGGTATATTGGTGTTACTTTTTTTTTTGTAACACAAATATGTTTTTACATTTTGTTACTTTGTATATTTACTTCTCTATTTAACGCCACCAGTTTTGGTTATTTATCAAACATTTGTAAATGGTCATTATCAAAACGGATAATTCAAGAATTTATTTATATAGCTAAAACATTTCGCTGAATCACATGAAGAATTAACGTAAAGCAAGCCTTACAATGGATGAACATTGACACACTGTATTTAAATATATACAAGTAATGTAGACAAACGTCTTGGAGTGATTCATTGACAGATCACATCTGTCACCAACATTGTTTGCATTGCATTGAACCCTTCCCCTTTCTCTGCTGTACTTTGAAACTGTTCCCCCCCCCCATATTATACAAGTCAACTGTTGTTTGTTTTTTTTTCTTTTGTTTTTAATCTGTTAATTAAGTTGGTTGGGAGAGGAAGATGTTAAGTCAAATAATTAAAATCAAATTGATTTATTGTTCTCTTTACCAACGTATACAGTGGATAAATCTTTTATTTAGTTTGAATACCTTTTACTTATATGACAATGCACATATATGAATCGGTCATATATAATATGTTTACATTTAACTACATAATACATCATATCACGTGATATAAAAATAGTATGTATAATAGTATTAATGTACAGTGCTTTTTTTTTATAAATAATACTTTGCCAGACATCATTCGAGGAGGTATTTATGCACTGGATATGACTGTGCCTACACCCATACAGTGTATTATGGTATAGTCCGAAAACGTTTTGATAACGATTTAGTTGCGTTTCTTAGAAAATGGAGCCTAGGAATGGCAGCAATCTGACACAAAGAAAGAACAATAAAACGGCTAGTGACCTTAACCTTGACTTATAGCTGACATGACTTTGCTAACCACAAAATGTAATCTTGTTTGACAAAAGCTTAAAACAACAACAAAAAAACAAGAACAGCACATGTGACATAATTTATTTCCTGCATATTGACACAATGCCAAAGACACAGAGACACATTATGTATAGCACACGAGAATGTGTAACCTCGTTTTGAAATGGTTCCGCACATACGGGGATTTTCTAAAAAGACACAATATCTGCATACGGTTTGAATAAAACAATTTTAAAATGAATGTATAAATTATAATTGTGTAGACTCTTGTAGGTCTAAATACACATGTGTATACATAATAAAAGTCACAACTATGGGAAACGCCAATAGTTGTTCTTCTCGTGTGGTATAATTGTGACATCATGTCAATGCAGTGTAATTTCTCACGGTCTTTCTATCCAGTTTGTTCCGGTATCACCAGCTCACGTCTGCTCACTAGATATACCGCGCATCGGCTTAAAATATGTTGACATTTCTTGCATCCATTTTAGCTGTAGTAGACTCTACTCTCAGCTGCTTTAATTTGGAATATTAAGCTATGAAAAATAAAAGATTATTAAACGAACATTTGTTCTGGTCATTGTTTGTAGGCTACACATTGTAGCTATACAGTCTATATAACCACAGCTGCTTTAGTTTCCATTAAGTAAGATCAACCAGTTGCAATATTTTTATGAAATTAAAAACAAACCTTTAAGTGGATTGCTATTAAAGTAAAGTATTTATCGACCTACTTCTATCTATGCTGCCTTCAGTTCCGCTATATACGCGCCCGGGACTGTAAGGGTTAAATTTTAAAGTATTGAAAAGATAAAAAAAATGCTTTTAATTCAAGTCCGACAACTCTTGCTTTATATTGATATAAATTATGAAATTAATTAAAAGGGTTAATGGGATGCGGGGGGGGTGAGGTGGAGGGATAGTTTATCTCTGGCCTTGGATGTTTGTTTTTTTTCTAGGTCAACGCGGTGACCTCTGGCTAACATGAGGAGGGAAATGGAATAACGTGATTTGAAAAATCTAACTATGATATGCATTGTGAATATAACATTGGAGTAAAGTACGTTGTAATAGTTCAGAGAGAGAGAGAGAGAAAACGGAGAGATTGCGAGTGAGCAAGAAAGATAGATATAGCCTTCATATATAGACATACATAGAGATATACAGATAGATAGATATAGCCTTCATATATAGACATACATAGAGATATACAGATAGAAAATAGAAAGAGCAGGAAAGATAAAGAGGAAGTGAGAAGAGAGAGAGAAAGAGTGGGGAAAGAAGAGAGAGACAGAAATAGTAGAGAATTACATAAATATAAAGAGAGATAGTGAGAGAGAAAGAGCAGTAGAGATAGAGAGAGATAGACATAGAGAGAGAGAGAGAGCATAAGAGATAGAAAGAGTGGTGGAGATGAAGAGAGACATTGAGAGACATAAATAGAGAAAAAGAGAGACCGTGACGCGATCCAGGTAATTTGGGCAATTTCGATTGATAATCCACCCATAGATTAAAAACAAAGAAGGAATTTTGGTCTCTTATAGAATACCTGCCTAACACATGCACTAACACCTAAACATAATATAAATCTCAACAAACAACAACATTGTATTGTGTGAAAAGATATTTTCAATTGTTTGTCCCTGCGTTATTAAAATGACAAAGAGGTGGGTGTGGTTAAAGTTAAAGGTGAATAAAATGTTATGAACTGCGGTGACTAAAATTAGTGTTGTGGATATTCCCCCTAATAGCGGTCTTTTTCTTCTTGACTTAGCAAAGGGAGATAAAAACGACAACTGGGGGTAAAAATGCTTTTATCATCCTGGCCTCCCTTTGAATTCAGTAGTGTAATTTTTGTTTTTAAAGAAAAAGTTAATTTCAACCTTTAAACAATAATTATAAACCAATAAATAACATGTTTTAAGCAATGTGCGTTATATAAATATATATTCTATATATACATATATATTTAATTTTTTCTTATCAGAAAACAATAATATCTGTTTTTATTGCTGTTGTGTTTTGTTTGTTTTTTTGTTTTTTTTTTAATTGATTTAGATCTTTACTTTTACAGATACTAATAATATACGTAAAACAGTGTTATTCATGCTTCAATATAGCGTTGTAGCTATTTTTTTTTTCTTTTTTTTTCTTTGAGACACAGAGGCATAGATTTTAATGCTTTTATAGCCTTTATATTTAGTTATTCCCATTCTTTTAAGAAAGGCACAAAATAGAAGGCAAACATTCGAATATTAATGTTTTTTATATTATTATTTTCTCATAGTTTTTATTACGGTACTTGTATTTATTTGTTTTTTCTTTCGGTATAAGTCTAGATCTATATCATTTTTAATGGTCTTTTTTAAGGTTGCACTGGTTTTGTAATTTTTACTTTCAATAAAAAAATATTTTAATATTTCTAAAGGGAATAAAACTATACTTTAAAACTATACGTTTATATATTCTTTCTAGACTGAAATCCTACGAACATGTTATTTAATATTATTAGTGAATTTGATTATTCGTAACATTAGCTTGCTAGCAAATTTATCTTTTTGCTGGGGCACATGTACTTAAGAAAACGGGACAAGGGAGGGGAGGCTTAAAAGATTACTTTACTAATGCGTTAATCTTCAGCAGCTGTGAAAGATTACTTTACTAATGCGTTTATCTTCAGCAGCTGTGAAAGATTACTTTACTAATGCGTTTATCTTCAGCAGCTGTGAAAGATTACTTTACTAATGCGTTTATCTTCAGCAGCTGTGAAAGATTACTTTACTAATGCGTTTATCTTCAGCAGCTGTGAAAGATTACTTTACTAATGCGTTTATCTTCAGCAGCTGTGAAAGATTACTTTACGAATGCGTTTATCTTCAGCAGCTGTGAAAGATTACTTTACTAATGCGTTTATCTTCAGCAGCTGTGAAAGATTACTTTACTAATGCGTTTATCTTCAGCAGCTGTGAAAGATTACTTTACTAATGCGTTTATCTTCAGCAGCTGTGAAAGATTACTTTACTAATGCGTTTATCTTCAGCAGCTGTGAAAGATTACTTTACTAATGCGTTTATCTTCAGCAGCTGTGAAAGATTACTTTACTAATGCGTTTATCTTCAGCAGCTGTGAAAGATGACTTTACTAATGCGTTTATCTTCAGCAGCTGTGAAAGATGACTTTACTAATGCGTTTATCTTCAGCAGCTGTGAAAGATTACTTTACTAATGCGTTTATCTTCAGCAGCTGTGAAAGATTACTTTACTAATGCGTTTATCTTCAGCAGCTGTGAAAGATTACTTTACGAATGCGTTTATCTTCAGCAGCTGTGAAAGATTACTTTACTAATGCGTTTATCTTCAGCAGCTGTGAAAGATTACTTTACTAATGCGTTTATCTTCAGCAGCTGTGAAAGATTACTTTACTAATGCGTTTATCTTCAGCAGCTGTGAAAGATTACTTTACTAATGCGTTTATCTTCAGCAGCTGTGAAAGATTACTTTACGAATGCGTTTATCTTCAGCAGCTGTGAAAGATTACTTTACGAATGCGTTTATCTTCAGCAGCTGTGAAAGATTACTTTACTAATGCGTTTATCTTCAGCAGCTGTGAAAGATTACTTTACTAATGCGTTTATCTTCAGCAGCTGTGAAAGATTACTTTACTAATGCGTTTATCTTCAGCAGCTGTGAAAGATTACTTTACTAATGCGTTTATCTTCAGCAGCTGTGAAAGATTACTTTACTAATGCGTTTATCTTCAGCAGCTGTGAAAGATGACTTTACTAATGCGTTTATCTTCAGCAGCTGTGAAAGATGACTTTACTAATGCGTTTATCTTCAGCAGCTGTGAAAGATTACTTTACTAATGCGTTTATCTTCAGCAGCTGTGAAAGATTACTTTACTAATGCGTTTATCTTCAGCAGCTGTGAAAGATTACTTTACTAATGCGTTTATCTTCAGCAGCTGTGAAAGATTACTTTACTAATGAGTTTATCTTCAGCAGCTGTGAAAGATTACTTTACTAAAGCGTTTATCTTCAGCAGCTGTGAAAGATTACTTTACTAATGAGTTTATCTTCAGCAGCTGTGAAAGATGACTTTACTAATGCGTTTATCTTCAGCAGCTGTGAAAGATGACTTTACTAATGCGTTTATCTTCAGCAGCTGTGAAAGATTACTTTACTAATGCGTTTATCTTCAGCAGCTGTGAAAGATTACTTTACTAATGCGTTTATCTTCAGCAGCTGTGAAAGATTACTTTACTAATGCGTTTATCTTCAGCAGCTGTGAAAGATTACTTTACTAATGCGTTTATCTTCAGCAGCTGTGAAAGATTACTTTACTAATGCGTTTATCTTCAGCAGCTGTGAAAGATTACTTTACTAATGAGTTTATCTTCAGCAGCTGTGAAAGATTACTTTACTAATGAGTTTATCTTCAGCAGCTGTGAAAGATTACTTTACTAATGCGTTTATCTTCAGCAGCTGTGAAAGATTACTTTACGAATGCGTTTATCTTCAGCAGCTGTGAAAGATTACTTTACGAATGCGTTTATCTTCAGCAGCTGTGAAAGATTACTTTACTAATGCGTTTATCTTCAGCAGCTGTGAAAGATTACTTTACTAATGCGTTTATCTTCAGCAGCTGTGAAAGATTACTTTACTAATGCGTTTATCTTCAGCAGCTGTGAAAGATTACTTTACTAATGCGTTTATCTTCAGCAGCTGTGAAAGATGACTTTACTAATGCGTTTATCTTCAGCAGCTGTGAAAGATGACTTTACTAATGCGTTTATCTTCAGCAGCTGTGAAAGATGACTTTACTAATGCGTTTATCTTCAGCAGCTGTGAAAGATTACTTTACTAATGCGTTTATCTTCAGCAGCTGTGAAAGATGACTTTACTAATGCGTTTATCTTCAGCAGCTGTGAAAGATTACTTTACTAATGCGTTTATCTTCAGCAGCTGTGAAAGATTACTTTACTAATGCGTTTATCTTCAGCAGCTGTGAAAGATTACTTTACGAATGCGTTTATCTTCAGCAGCTGTGAAAGATTACTTTACTAATGCGTTTATCTTCAGCAGCTGTGAAAGATTACTTTACTAATGCGTTTATCTTCAGCAGCTGTGAAAGATTACTTTACTAATGCGTTTATCTTCAGCAGCTGTGAAAGATTACTTTACTAATGCGTTTATCTTCAGCAGCTGTGAAAGATTACTTTACTAATGCGTTTATCTTCAGCAGCTGTGAAAGATGACTTTACTAATGCGTTTATCTTCAGCAGCTGTGAAAGATGACTTTACTAATGCGTTTATCTTCAGCAGCTGTGAAAGATGACTTTACTAATGCGTTTATCTTCAGCAGCTGTGAAAGATTACTTTACTAATGCGTTTATCTTCAGCAGCTGTGAAAGATTACTTTACTAATGCGTTTATCTTCAGCAGCTGTGAAAGATTACTTTACTAATGCGTTTATCTTCAGCAGCTGTGAAAGATTACTTTACTAATGAGTTTATCTTCAGCAGCTGTGAAAGATTACTTTACTAATGCGTTTATCTTCAGCAGCTGTGAAAGATTACTTTACTAATGCGTTTATCTTCAGCAGCTGTGAAAGATGACTTTACTAATGCGTTTATCTTCAGCAGCTGTGAAAGATGACTTTACTAATGCGTTTATCTTCAGCAGCTGTGAAAGATTACTTTACGAATGCGTTTATCTTCAGCAGCTGTGAAAGATTACTTTACGAATGCGTTTATCTTCAGCAGCTGTGAAAGATTACTTTACGAATGCGTTTATCTTCAGCAGCTGTGAAAGATTACTTTACTAATGCGTTTATCTTCAGCAGCTGTGAAAGATTACTTTACTAATGCGTTTATCTTCAGCAGCTGTGAAAGATTACTTTACTAATGCGTTTATCTTCAGCAGCTGTGAAAGATTACTTTACTAATGCGTTTATCTTCAGCAGCTGTGAAAGATGACTTTACTAATGCGTTTATCTTCAGCAGCTGTGAAAGATGACTTTACTAATGCGTTTATCTTCAGCAGCTGTGAAAGATGACTTTACTAATGCGTTTATCTTCAGCAGCTGTGAAAGATTACTTTACTAATGCGTTTATCTTCAGCAGCTGTGAAAGATTACTTTACTAATGCGTTTATCTTCAGCAGCTGTGAAAGATTACTTTACTAATGCGTTTATCTTCAGCAGCTGTGAAAGATTACTTTACTAATGCGTTTATCTTCAGCAGCTGTGAAAGATTACTTTACTAATGAGTTTATCTTCAGCAGCTGTGAAAGATTACTTTACTAATGCGTTTATCTTCAGCAGCTGTGAAAGATTACTTTACTAATGCGTTTATCTTCAGCAGCTGTGAAAGATTACTTTACTAATGCGTTTATCTTCAGCAGCTGTGAAAGATTACTTTACTAATGCGTTTATCTTCAGCAGCTGTGAAAGATTACTTTACTAATGCGTTTATCTTCAGCAGCTGTGAAAGATTACTTTACTAATGCGTTTATCTTCAGCAGCTGTGAAAGATGACTTTACTAATGCGTTTATCTTCAGCAGCTGTGAAAGATGACTTTACTAATGCGTTTATCTTCAGCAGCTGTGAAAGATTACTTTACTAATGCGTTTATCTTCAGCAGCTGTGAAAGATTACTTTACTAATGCGTTTATCTTCAGCAGCTGTGAAAGATTACTTTACTAATGCGTTTATCTTCAGCAGCTGTGAAAGATTACTTTACTAATGAGTTTATCTTCAGCAGCTGTGAAAGATTACTTTACTAATGCGTTTATCTTCAGCAGCTGTGAAAGATTACTTTACTAATGCGTTTATCTTCAGCAGCTGTGAAAGATGACTTTACTAATGCGTTTATCTTCAGCACCTGTGAAAGATGACTTTACTAATGCGTTTATCTTCAGCAGCTGTGAAAGATTACTTTACTAATGCGTTTATCTTCAGCAGCTGTGAAAGATTACTTTACTAATGCGTTTATCTTCAGCAGCTGTGAAAGATTACTTTACGAATGCGTTTATCTTCAGCAGCTGTGAAAGATTACTTTACTAATGCGTTTATCTTCAGCAGCTGTGAAAGATTACTTTACTAATGCGTTTATCTTCAGCAGCTGTGAAAGATTACTTTACTAATGCGTTTATCTTCAGCAGCTGTGAAAGATGACTTTACTAATGCGTTTATCTTCAGCAGCTGTGAAAGATTACTTTACTAATGCGTTTATCTTCAGCAGCTGTGAAAGATTACTTTACTAATGAGTTTATCTTCAGCAACTGTGAAAGATTACTTTACTAATGCGTTTATCTTCAGCAGCTGTGAAAGATTACTTTACTAATGCGTTTATCTTCAGCAGCTGTGAAAGATTACTTTACGAATGCGTTTATCTTCAGCAGCTGTGAAAGATTACTTTACGAATGCGTTTATCTTCAGCAGCTGTGAAAGATTACTTTACTAATGCGTTTATCTTCAGCAGCTGTGAAAGATTACTTTACTAATGCGTTTATCTTCAGCAGCTGTGAAAGATTACTTTACTAATGCGTTTATCTTCAGCAGCTGTGAAAGATTACTTTACTAATGCGTTTATCTTCAGCAGCTGTGAAAGATGACTTTACTAATGCGTTTATCTTCAGCAGCTGTGAAAGATGACTTTACTAATGCGTTTATCTTCAGCAGCTGTGAAAGATGACTTTACTAATGCGTTTATCTTCAGCAGCTGTGAAAGATTACTTTACTAATGCGTTTATCTTCAGCAGCTGTGAAAGATTACTTTACTAATGCGTTTATCTTCAGCAGCTGTGAAAGATTACTTTACTAATGAGTTTATCTTCAGCAGCTGTGAAAGATTACTTTACTAATGCGTTTATCTTCAGCAGCTGTGAAAGATTACTTTACTAATGCGTTTATCTTCAGCAGCTGTGAAAGATGACTTTACTAATGCGTTTATCTTCAGCACCTGTGAAAGATGACTTTACTAATGCGTTTATCTTCAGCAGCTGTGAAAGATTACTTTACTAATGCGTTTATCTTCAGCAGCTGTGAAAGATTACTTTACGAATGCGTTTATCTTCAGCAGCTGTGAAAGATTACTTTACTAATGCGTTTATCTTCAGCAGCTGTGAAAGATTACTTTACTAATGCGTTTATCTTCAGCAGCTGTGAAAGATTACTTTACTAATGCGTTTATCTTCGGCAGCTGTGAAAGATTACTTTACTAATGCGTTTATCTTCAGCAGCTGTGAAAGATTACTTTACTAATGCGTTTATCTTCAGCAGCTGTGAAAGATGACTTTACTAATGCGTTTATCTTCAGCAGCTGTGAAAGATGACTTTACTAATGCGTTTATCTTCAGCAGCTGTGAAAGATTACTTTACTAATGCGTTTATCTTCAGCAGCTGTGAAAGATTACTTTACTAATGCGTTTATCTTCAGCAGCTGTGAAAGATTACTTTACTAATGAGTTTATCTTCAGCAGCTGTGAAAGATTACTTTACTAATGAGTTTATCTTCAGCAGCTGTGAAAGATTACTTTACTAATGCGTTTATCTTCAGCAGCTGTGAAAGATTACTTTACTAATGCGTTTATCTTCAGCAGCTGTGAAAGATTACTTTACTAATGCGTTTATCTTCAGCAGCTGTGAAAGATTACTTTACGAATGCGTTTATCTTCAGCAGCTGTGAAAGATTACTTTACTAATGCGTTTATCTTCAGCAGCTGTGAAAGATTACTTTACTAATGCGTTTATCTTCAGCAGCTGTGAAAGATTACTTTACGAATGCGTTTATCTTCAGCAGCTGTGAAAGATTACTTTACGAATGCGTTTATCTTCAGCAGCTGTGAAAGATTACTTTACTAATGCGTTTATCTTCAGCAGCTGTGAAAGATTACTTTACTAATGCGTTTATCTTCAGCAGCTGTGAAAGATTACTTTACTAATGCGTTTTTCTTCAGCAGCTGTGAAAGATTACTTTACTAATGCGTTTATCTTCAGCAGCTGTGAAAGATGACTTTACTAATGCGTTTATCTTCAGCAGCTGTGAAAGATGACTTTACTAATGAGTTTATCTTCAGCAGCTGTGAAAGATTACTTTACTAATGAGTTTATCTTCAGCAGCTGTGAAAGATTACTTTACTAATGCGTTTATCTTCAGCAGCTGTGAAAGATTACTTTACTAATGCGTTTATCTTCAGCAGCTGTGAAAGATTACTTTACTAATGCGTTTATCTTCAGCAGCTGTGAAAGATTACTTTACGAATGCGTTTATCTTCAGCAGCTGTGAAAGATTACTTTACTAATGCGTTTATCTTCAGCAGCTGTGAAAGATTACTTTACTAATGCGTTTATCTTCAGCAGCTGTGAAAGATTACTTTACTAATGCGTTTATCTTCAGCAGCTGTGAAAGATTACTTTACTAATGCGTTTATCTTCAGCAGCTGTGAAAGATGACTTTACTAATGCGTTTATCTTCAGCAGCTGTGAAAGATGACTTTACTAATGCGTTTATCTTCAGCAGCTGTGAAAGATTACTTTACTAATGCGTTTATCTTCAGCAGCTGTGAAAGATTACTTTACTAATGCGTTTATCTTCAGCAGCTGTGAAAGATTACTTTACGAATGCGTTTATCTTCAGCAGCTGTGAAAGATTACTTTACTAATGCGTTTATCTTCAGCAGCTGTGAAAGATGACTTTACTAATGCGTTTATCTTCAGCAGCTGTGAAAGATGACTTTACTAATGCGTTTATCTTCAGCAGCTGTGAAAGATGACTTTACTAATGCGTTTATCTTCAGCAGCTGTGAAAGATTACTTTACTAATGCGTTTATCTTCAGCAGCTGTGAAAGATTACTTTACTAATGCGTTTATCTTCAGCAGCTGTGAAAGATTACTTTACTAATGAGTTTATCTTCAGCAGCTGTGAAAGATTACTTTACTAATGCGTTTATCTTCAGCAGCTGTGAAAGATTACTTTACTAATGCGTTTATCTTCAGCAGCTGTGAAAGATGACTTTACTAATGCGTTTATCTTCAGCACCTGTGAAAGATGACTTTACTAATGCGTTTATCTTCAGCAGCTGTGAAAGATTACTTTACTAATGCGTTTATCTTCAGCAGCTGTGAAAGATTACTTTACGAATGCGTTTATCTTCAGCAGCTGTGAAAGATGACTTTACGAATGCGTTTATCTTCAGCAGCTGTGAAAGATGACTTTACTAATGCGTTTATCTTCAGCAGCTGTGAAAGATGACTTTACTAATGCGTTTATCTTCAGCAGCTGTGAAAGATTACTTTACTAATGCGTTTATCTTCAGCAGCTGTGAAAGATTACTTTACTAATGCGTTTATCTTCAGCAGCTGTGAAAGATTACTTTACTAATGCGTTTATCTTCAGCAGCTGTGAAAGATGACTTTACTAATGCGTTTATCTTCAGCAGCTGTGAAAGATGACTTTACTAATGCGTTTATCTTCAGCAGCTGTGAAAGATTACTTTACTAATGCGTTTATCTTCAGCAGCTGTGAAAGATTACTTTACTAATGCGTTTATCTTCAGCAGCTGTGAAAGATGACTTTACTAATGCGTTTATCTTCAGCAGCTGTGAAAGATGACTTTACTAATGCGTTTATCTTCAGCAGCTGTGAAAGATGACTTTACTAATGCGTTTATCTTCAGCAGCTGTGAAAGATGACTTTACTAATGCGTTTATCTTCAGCAGCTGTGAAAGATGACTTTACTAATGCGTTTATCTTCAGCAGCTGTGAAAGATGACTTTACTAATGCGTTTATCTTCAGCAGCTGTGAAAGATGACTTTACTAATGCGTTTATCTTCAGCAGCTGTGAAAGATTACTTTACTAATGCGTTTATCTTCAGCAGCTGTGAAAGATTACTTTACTAATGCGTTTATCTTCAGCAGCTGTGAAAGATTACTTTACTAATGCGTTTATCTTCAGCAGCTGTGAAAGATTACTTTACTAATGAGTTTATCTTCAGCAGCTGTGAAAGATTACTTTACTAATGCGTTTATCTTCAGCAGCTGTGAAAGATTACTTTACTAATGCGTTTATCTTCAGCAGCTGTGAAAGATGACTTTACTAATGCGTTTATCTTCAGCAGCTGTGAAAGATGACTTTACTAATGCGTTTATCTTCAGCAGCTGTGAAAGATTACTTTACTAATGCGTTTATCTTCAGCAGCTGTGAAAGATTACTTTACGAATGCGTTTATCTTCAGCAGCTGTGAAAGATTACTTTACGAATGCGTTTATCTTCAGCAGCTGTGAAAGATTACTTTACGAATGCGTTTATCTTCAGCAGCTGTGAAAGATTACTTTACTAATGCGTTTATCTTCAGCAGCTGTGAAAGATTACTTTACTAATGCGTTTATCTTCAGCAGCTGTGAAAGATTACTTTACTAATGCGTTTATCTTCAGCAGCTGTGAAAGATTACTTTACTAATGCGTTTATCTTCAGCAGCTGTGAAAGATGACTTTACTAATGCGTTTATCTTCAGCAGCTGTGAAAGATGACTTTACTAATGCGTTTATCTTCAGCAGCTGTGAAAGATTACTTTACTAATGCGTTTATCTTCAGCAGCTGTGAAAGATTACTTTACTAATGCGTTTATCTTCAGCAGCTGTGAAAGATTACTTTACTAATGCGTTTATCTTCAGCAGCTGTGAAAGATTACTTTACTAATGCGTTTATCTTCAGCAGCTGTGAAAGATTACTTTACTAATGCGTTTATCTTCAGCAGCTGTGAAAGATTACTTTACTAATGCGTTTATCTTCAGCAGCTGTGAAAGATTACTTTACTAATGCGTTTATCTTCAGCAGCTGTGAAAGATGACTTTACTAATGCGTTTATCTTCAGCAGCTGTGAAAGATTACTTTACTAATGCGTTTATCTTCAGCAGCTGTGAAAGATTACTTTACTAATGCGTTTATCTTCAGCAGCTGTGAAAGATTACTTTACTAATGCGTTTATCTTCAGCAGCTGTGAAAGATTACTTTACTAATGAGTTTATCTTCAGCAGCTGTGAAAGATTACTTTACTAATGCGTTTATCTTCAGCAGCTGTGAAAGATTACTTTACTAATGCGTTTATCTTCAGCAGCTGTGAAAGATTACTTTACTAATGCGTTTATCTTCAGCAGCTGTGAAAGATGACTTTACTAATGCGTTTATCTTCAGCACCTGTGAAAGATGACTTTACTAATGCGTTTATCTTCAGCAGCTGTGAAAGATTACTTTACTAATGCGTTTATCTTCAGCAGCTGTGAAAGATTACTTTACTAATGCGTTTATCTTCAGCAGCTGTGAAAGATTACTTTACGAATGCGTTTATCTTCAGCAGCTGTGAAAGATTACTTTACTAATGCGTTTATCTTCAGCAGCTGTGAAAGATTACTTTACTAATGCGTTTATCTTCAGCAGCTGTGAAAGATTACTTTACTAATGCGTTTATCTTCAGCAGCTGTGAAAGATTACTTTACTAATGCGTTTATCTTCAGCAGCTGTGAAAGATTACTTTACTAATGCGTTTATCTTCAGCAGCTGTGAAAGATGACTTTACTAATGCGTTTATCTTCAGCAGCTGTGAAAGATGACTTTACTAATGCGTTTATCTTCAGCAGCTGTGAAAGATTACTTTACTAATGCGTTTATCTTCAGCAGCTGTGAAAGATTACTTTACTAATGCGTTTATCTTCAGCAGCTGTGAAAGATTACTTTACTAATGAGTTTATCTTCAGCAGCTGTGAAAGATTACTTTACTAATGAGTTTATCTTCAGCAGCTGTGAAAGATTACTTTACTAATGCGTTTATCTTCAGCAGCTGTGAAAGATTACTTTACTAATGCGTTTATCTTCAGCAGCTGTGAAAGATTACTTTACTAATGCGTTTATCTTCAGCAGCTGTGAAAGATTACTTTACGAATGCGTTTATCTTCAGCAGCTGTGAAAGATTACTTTACTAATGCGTTTATCTTCAGCAGCTGTGAAAGATTACTTTACTAATGCGTTTATCTTCAGCAGCTGTGAAAGATTACTTTACTAATGCGTTTATCTTCAGCAGCTGTGAAAGATTACTTTACTAATGCGTTTATCTTCAGCAGCTGTGAAAGATGACTTTACTAATGCGTTTATCTTCAGCAGCTGTGAAAGATGACTTTACTAATGCGTTTATCTTCAGCAGCTGTGAAAGATTACTTTACTAATGCGTTTATCTTCAGCAGCTGTGAAAGATTACTTTACTAATGCGTTTATCTTCAGCAGCTGTGAAAGATTACTTTACGAATGCGTTTATCTTCAGCAGCTGTGAAAGATTACTTTACTAATGCGTTTATCTTCAGCAGCTGTGAAAGATTACTTTACTAATGCGTTTATCTTCAGCAGCTGTGAAAGATTACTTTACTAATGCGTTTATCTTCAGCAGCTGTGAAAGATTACTTTACTAATGCGTTTATCTTCAGCAGCTGTGAAAGATTACTTTACTAATGCGTTTATCTTCAGCAGCTGTGAAAG
Source organism: Anisus vortex (assembly GCA_949126835.1). NCBI lineage: Eukaryota > Metazoa > Mollusca > Gastropoda > Planorbidae > Anisus > Anisus vortex. Next base: position 27,537,462 of record OX421493.1, read on the forward strand.
ATTACTTTACTAATGCGTTTATCTTCAGCAGCTGTGAAAGATTACTTTACTAATGAGTTTATCTTCAGCAGCTGTGAAAGATTACTTTACTAATGCGTTTATCTTCAGCAGCTGTGAAAGATTACTTTACTAATGCGTTTATCTTCAGCAGCTGTGAAAGATGACTTTACTAATGCGTTTATCTTCAGCACCTGTGAAAGATGACTTTACTAATGCGTTTATCTTCAGCAGCTGTGAAAGATTACTTTACTAATGCGTTTATCTTCAGCAGCTGTGAAAGATTACTTTACGAATGCGTTTATCTTCAGCAGCTGTGAAAGATGACTTTACGAATGCGTTTATCTTCAGCAGCTGTGAAAGATGACTTTACTAATGCGTTTATCTTCAGCAGCTGTGAAAGATGACTTTACTAATGCGTTTATCTTCAGCAGCTGTGAAAGATTACTTTACTAATGCGTTTATCTTCAGCAGCTGTGAAAAATTACTTTACTAATGCGTTTATCTTCAGCAGCTGTGAAAGATTACTTTACTAATGCGTTTATCTTCAGCAGCTGTGAAAGATTACTTTACTAATGCGTTTATCTTCAGCAGCTGTGAAAGATGACTTTACTAATGCGTTTATCTTCAGCAGCTGTGAAAGATTACTTTACTAATGCGTTTATCTTCAGCAGCTGTGAAAGATTACTTTACTAATGCGTTTATCTTCAGCAGCTGTGAAAGATTACTTTACTAATGCGTTTATCTTCAGCAGCTGTGAAAGATTACTTTACTAATGCGTTTATCTTCAGCAGCTGTGAAAGATTACTTTACTAATGAGTTTATCTTCAGCAGCTGTGAAAGATTACTTTACTAATGCGTTTATCTTCAGCAGCTGTGAAAGATTACTTTACTCATGCGTTTATCTTCAGCAGCTGTGAAAGATTACTTTACTAATGCGTTTATCTTCAGCAGCTGTGAAAGATTACTTTACGAATGCGTTTATCTTCAGCAGCTGTGAAAGATTACTTTACTAATGCGTTTATCTTCAGCAGCTGTGAAAGATTACTTTACTAATGCGTTTATCTTCAGCAGCTGTGAAAGATTACTTTACTAATGCGTTTATCTTCAGCAGCTGTGAAAGATTACTTTACTAATGCGTTTATCTTCAGCAGCTGTGAAAGATGACTTTACTAATGCGTTTATCTTCAGCAGCTGTGAAAGATGACTTTACTAATGCGTTTATCTTCAGCAGCTGTGAAAGATTACTTTACTAATGCGTTTATCTTCAGCAGCTGTGAAAGATTACTTTACTAATGCGTTTATCTTCAGCAGCTGTGAAAGATTACTTTACTAATGCGTTTATCTTCAGCAGCTGTGAAAGATTACTTTACGAATGCGTTTATCTTCAGCAGCTGTGAAAGATTACTTTACTAATGCGTTTATCTTCAGTAGCTGTGAAAGATTACTTTACTAATGCGTTTATCTTCAGCAGCTGTGAAAGATTACTTTACTAATGCGTTTATCTTCAGCAGCTGTGAAAGATTACTTTACTAATGCGTTTATCTTCAGCAGCTGTGAAAGATTACTTTACTAATGCGTTTATCTTCAGCAGCTGTGAAAGATGACTTTACTAATGCGTTTATCTTCAGCAGCTGTGAAAGATGACTTTACTAATGCGTTTATCTTCAGCAGCTGTGAAAGATTACTTTACTAATGCGTTTATCTTCAGCAGCTGTGAAAGATTACTTTACTAATGCGTTTATCTTCAGCAGCTGTGAAAGATTACTTTACTAATGCGTTTATCTTCAGCAGCTGTGAAAGATTACTTTACTAATGAGTTTATCTTCAGCAGCTGTGAAAGATTACTTTACTAATGCGTTTATCTTCAGCAGCTGTGAAAGATTACTTTACTAATGCGTTTATCTTCAGCAGCTGTGAAAGATTACTTTACTGATGCGTTTATCTTCAGCAGCTGTGAAAGATTACTTTACGAATGCGTTTATCTTCAGCAGCTGTGAAAGATTACTTTACTAATGCGTTTATCTTCAGCAGCTGTGAAAGATTACTTTACTAATGCGTTTATCTTCAGCAGCTGTGAAAGATTACTTTACTAATGCGTTTATCTTCAGCAGCTGTGAAAGATTACTTTACTAATGAGTTTATCTTCAGCAGCTGTGAAAGATTACTTTACTAATGCGTTTATCTTCAGCAGCTGTGAAAGATTACTTTACTAATGCGTTTATCTTCAGCAGCTGTGAAGTTGTAAAATATATACTCCCCATTTAGCACTATAGTCTTCTATAAGTTTACATAGGTCTTGACTTCTTCTCAGAATGTACCCCCCTCTCACCATATGTACCCGCATTCCTTATTACCCCCCCACACACACACACACACACACACACACGCACGACCATGACAGTGTTATACTTTGACTGACCTGGTGCCCTTTACCTGGGTTGTGCTTACGGGGCTGCAGATTGACAATCAATGTTTCGCGCCACCCGATTGTCTGGAGGGAAGGTAATTCGCTTTCAGGTAAGTTATCGATCGGCAGGTTATTGTCCACGGTAGCGGGAAGTAATCCACCGTCAACAAGTACATCCAACTAGTCGCAGCGAATTATTACCCTTTTTATTGTTGTTGATGTTACAGGTATTACTACCTTTTTAAAAAAAATAACAATTTCTCCCTTGTTGGCAATTCAATCGTTAGAAGTTATCGTTCTTTGTTGACATTGTTTACCTCCCATCCCTATTTGCATACAATGCTTTGTGTTGAAAAGAGAGGGCCAGGGGCGGTATATTGCTATTCGTTACCAGTGACAGACAATAATGCGTTTCATACGCAACCTATTGTGTACACGGAATATGTTTTGTGAAAAATATTAGAAAAAAAAAGCTGTAATAAAAAACCATAACATTGTGAACATAAATAACATTTCTAGACCACAATACACAATACAGTGACGGTACAGTGTTCTCATTGCGTGCAGTAAAGAAAAGAGAACTGAAACTATGTATGTAATTACTGCACTAATGGAGTATGCTAGCCACGATGCCACTTCCCTACTACCCCTTTACCACTTACTTAGTAAAAAAAAATTACTTCTTTGTCTATGCGTGATCTGATCAGACACCTTCCTAATGGAGAGAGAGAAAGAGTGAGAGAGAGAGAATGAGTGAGGGAGAGAGAATGAGTGAGGGAGATAGAGAAAGAGTGAGAGAGAGAGAATGAGTGAGGGAGAGAGAGAAAGAGTGAGGGAGAGAGAATGAGTGAGGGAGATAGAGAAAGAGTGAGAGAGAGAGAATGAGTGAGGGAGAGAGAGAAAGAGTGAGAGAGAGAGAATGAGTGAGGGAGAGAGAGAGAGAGAGATCACTGAAAAAGAAAGAAACAGTTTTAGCAGGAAGTGATATCACCTTTTCCTTCCCAGAAACCCCGTAGAGTACCAATTGAAAGGTCTTACAATTGAATACAATAATTGCACACACTGTGCCATTAAAATGACACAAAAAGAAAATTTCAATATTTAATTACCGTTATCAATGGAGGGAGGAAGGGCGAATTTCTTCTCCTATAATTTTGTGTAATATTATATAAATCATTTGTGACTGTACTATCAGTCAAAGATTGTGCACGACTCCAGTTGATCAAAGATTCTCAAACTGTCTTAGTTCATGGAAAACTATTTAATCATAATCTGCACATCAGTAAAGTAACATTATTTACACCTCTACTTGAATAAAAAATCACAAACTTTAGAAACATTGCAAGAGAGACGGTTAAAAAATCAAACTAAAGCTGTACATTGTGACTTAGAAATACACAAAAATTTATTAAATGTACTAGAATATTTAGAAATATTTTATCTTACTCCGCACGCAAGAACCAATTCAGAGATATTCACTTTTCGGCATTCGAGCATGGAATGGGCTATCTGAACTGGTCAGGAAAAAAAAAACTGACATTGTAAAAGAAATTAAAATATCAGAATGCAAGACTAGAGTGAAACCAGGGCCTAGCACAGGACACACCATTCTTCAGTAGAGAATTAGTATATGTAATAGAATATAAACTTTCAAAAAAAGATATAGTTTAATTGACACTGTTTGAGTATAACTGGAAGATGTGTTATTGTTTTATTCTATTGTTGATCTCTATAGTTTTCTTTTAATATACACAACTTTTGTATAGACTCACGCTGTCCACGTTCTATTAGTAAGATAAGACAGTAAACACAATACACTGTAAAGCAATCAAATTAAACAAACGTTAACTTTAATTGTGTAAAGGAAGTGCCAAATATAGCAGCTGCCATTTGGATACTTCTACAGTGAATTTATATTACGTTCCCATAGCCACACAAACTGAGATGCAGTGGTTCTAGTCATTGCTTGAATTATTTATTTCTTCCTCGTGTTTTCTTCTTTTATCTCATCATGGGCTTGACACAAGTTTTATATTCAGCGAGAGAAGAAATAAGTAATGACAAGTTTGCTGTTGAATTCAGAAAACCCACCACATCATTTGTGGTCATTGGCAATTTGTCTTTCTGATATCGCCATATTATGTTTGTGTTTTGTTCCTCAGCTTATTGTTGGGTTCTGTCATGTGATGCAAGAAGCAACTGCTGTTATCCATAAGTGTTTAGTTACCCCCCCCCCTGCCATTGAAACGATGGGGGTCTATGGGCGAACTATTGGGCGCCACATCAGTACAGCCGGATTTATTTCTACTTTTGGACGTCCTTGTGTCCACTGGGCTGCAATAGGCACCCTAATCTGTTTGGCCAATGAAACAAGTTTATTCTGCCTTTAAAACTCCACAGACCTTCATCCCAGGAGACGATAATATCGTTAGTAGCTTTTAAACAGATAATAATTGTAAATCCAATGACTTGATTAGTGTGAATCAAACATGAATATTAAATATCTCTACCAAATCCAATATCATTGTGGGCTACTAGAGGTAAAATAGTATCTTCCAACAAAATCGATAACGTTTTCAAAACAAGTAATCGCTTTCAAAAACCGATATTAGAATCTCCTAGTATCGTTGAACATCCCTATATCGTCTCCTAGTATGGTTGAACATCCCTATATCGTCTCCTAGTATGGTTGAACATCCCTATATCGTCTCCTAGTATGGTTGAACATCCCTATATCGTCTCCTAGTATGGTTGAACATCCCTATATCGTCTCCTAGTATGGTTGAACATCCCTATATCGTCTCCTAGTATCGTTGAACATCCCTATATCGTCTCCTAGTATCGTTGAACATCCCTATATCGTCTCCTAGTATCGTTGAACATCCCTATATCGTCTCCTAGTATCGTTGAACATCCCTATATCGTCTCCTAGTATCGTTGAACATCCCTATATCGTCTCCTAGTATCGTTGAACATCCCAATATCGTCTCCTAGTATCGTTGAACATCCCTATATCGTCTCCTAGTATGGTTGAACATCCCTATATCGTCTCCTAGTATGGTTGAACATCCCTATATCGTCTCCTAGTATGGTTGAACATCCCTATATCGTCTCCTAGTATGGTTGAACATCCCTATATCGTCTCCTAGTATCGTTGAACATCCCTATATCGTCTCCTAGTATCGTTGAACATCCCTATATCGTCTCCTAGTATCGTTGAACATCCCTATATCGTCTCCTAGTATCGTTGAACATCCCTATATCGTCTCCTAGTATCGTTGAACATCCCTATATCGTCTCCTAGTATCGTTGAACATCCCAATATCGTCTCCTAGTATCGTTGAACATCCCTATATCGTCTCCTAGTATCGTTGAACATCCCTATATCGTCTCATAGTATCGTTGAACATCCCTATTTCGTCTCCTAGTATCGTTAAACATCTCTATATCGTCTCATAGTATCGTTGAACATCCCTATATCGTCTCCTAGTATCGTTGAACATCCCTATATCGTCTCCTAGTATCGTTGAACATCCCTATATCTTCTCCTAGTATCGTTGAACATCCCTATATCGTCTCCTAGTATCGTTGAACATCCATATATCGTCTCGTAGTATCGTTGAACATCCCTATATCGTCTCCTAGTATCGTTGAACATCCCAATATCGTCTCCTAGTATCGTTGAACATCCCTATATCGTCTCCTAGTATCGTTGAACATCCCTATTTCGTCTCCTAGTATCGTTGAACATCCCTATATCGTCTCCTAGTATCGTTGAACATCCCTATATCTTCTCCTAGTATCGTTGAACATCCCTATATCGTCTCCTAGTATCGTTGAACATCCCTATATCGTCTCGTAGTATCGTTGAACATCCCTATATCGTCTCCTAGTATCGTTGAACATCCCAATATCGTCTCCTAGTATCGTTGAACATCCCTATATCGTCTCCTAGTATCGTTGAACATCCCTATTTCGTCTCCTAGTATCGTTGAACATCTCTATATCGTCTCCTAGTATCGTTGAACATCCCTATATCGTCTCCTAGTATTGTTGAACATCCCTATATCGTCTCCTAGTATCGTTGAACATCCCTATATCGTCTCCTAGTATCGTTGAACATCCCTATATCGTACAGGTATCCCGCTCTAACAAAATGTATTCTTACGTTTCAGCTCAAGACCGGAAGAGTGCCGTGGAGTTATTGGCCGCTAGCAAGTCTCAGTTTTATGTGAAGAGTCACGTGGAGTTGCAGCAACACCAGGACCTGGCTGTCTCTGATGGACAGAATCAAAGGTCAGCTCTTCACCCTCAATGTCCAGTTGTGTGTTTGTTTGAATGTTGCTACGGTGTGCATCATGTATAATAAGAAATGCCGATGCAAAAATCCACACTCATAAATACTCAGAAAGAAATAGACAAAAAAAGTTTCGCCTTTATATGAAAATTAACAATTCATTACGTTTTCTTATTCCCAAGTAGTATTAGGGAGCATGGAATAGGCTAGGTCAGGAATCGGCAACCTACGGGACGCGTGCCAGACTTGGCACGCAGAGCAATTGTTAATGGCACGCGGAAGACCACCCAAAACAAAATTGAGTGGTAGAGCATAATGACTTTTAAGCTGTTGGCACGCTGACTGAATTAGAAATCCTGCTTTGGCACACTATTATCAAAAGGTTGCCGATCCATGGGCTAGGTGAACTAGACATGAAAACTGAAAGAAAAAAAACAATATTTAAAACTCAAATAAAATGCAAGAATATTCCGAAGCAATGAGCTATATATACATGGAGTGCACTATCACTGAATATAAAGCATAAAAATGGGAAAGTGAAGACTTTTATAAATAGATAAGTTTTACCCTAGTAAGATGTCAATTTCGCCCGGACACTACATAAAATTTAACATGGTCTTTTGATTTAAACACTTTCCCGGAAATGCGTCCATGAAAATGAAATCAACAAAATGGTTGTTGATCTTTAAAGATTGAAAGCGTTGAATGCCAATTCTTCTATAAAGAAGATTATTGCGTCCTACGCTCATCTGTGGTCCGAGTCTAATTCCTGCATCTTTATTAATGTTTTAAATGATGTTAAGTTACTGGTTTTCCTGGTGTGTTCAGGCAACCCATTTTATGCCCGAATGCCACTTAAATATGCATGTCTGCTCGCATAAGGGACTAGGAAAGTGTTTTTGTCTTTATGTTTATCTGAACTTTGCAACAGGTTGTTATTGGGTTGTATTTCTAAATTAGAGTTTAATGCACGAAATATAAATGCAATAAAAGCGTAATAATAATATGGTAGGTTTCAGTACCTCACTTATGTAGAGGCATTTTAATTTAATTTTATTTATTTCAGTGTCAAATTGCCATTTACTACGGTAAAACTTAACAGACAGCAAAAATTGAAATATTACAATGAGCTTTTTTAAAAATAAGTTTCAATTGTCTGCTATTTTACAAAACACAAAAGTCAACAATGAAAAAAAAAACGCATTTTTCAAAGTACCATTTGCTTTAAAGATTGAAATGCAGTAAGCAGCCATTGATTTATTTCAGGCTCATTTCCCGCCCTTTCCACATCCGCTTTCAACCTCGTTATTTGGGTGTATTTTTACTATTTTTAGAGCTGGGTTTTTATTTATTTGCTTTGTTTCGTTTCTATTAAGACGAGCCATTCATTTTTGTTTTCTAAGTCCTCGAAATATTTTCCTTTCTTTACGAAATCCCGCTTGTACGGGCTGTTCAATTAGCGGGTTTTCCCGGTGGATTTTCTCCGCCCCTAACCCCCTTTCCCAACATTCTTTTCTTCTTGCTGGTAGTGAGTTTTCTTTTCCACTCCCCTCCCGTCTACTGATTCAAGTTAATCATTGACAAAAATGTTGTATGAAGTATTGCTTTCTGTTGACAGAATGTTTCATTTGTCGTGGTTATGTTTCTTTTGGTTGCTATGTCATTAAGAGGACGCCGGTTGACAAGTCAATCAACTCTCGCCAAAACTGCAGGTCTACTTGTTTAGATCGACATTAGAAAGTTCTGATCTGGATATTAGGATTATCTCTACCGGCGTAACACATGCCCCTACCCCCCCCCCACCTCATTTTATTCCGAAACCGAGAATTGTGTGTGTGCGTGAAAATGAGAATTTAAAATTGTAAAAATATATCATTTGTTTCATTTCAAATGCTAATAATTATATAAAATACTAGTTAAGTATAAGCCTTAACAGCCCTTGATATTCCCAACCTCCCCACACCCCACTTTATACTTCCCCCCCCTCCTCCACCTACCTCACAACCAGGGCTACGCTATTGGTCTCTAACAAACCTTTTGGCTTAAATAAGACTAAAGACATTTATCAATATTTGTTGGCCCCTATTCTCCATTTTGTGCGTGTGGCTACGCGCGTGCTTCATCAAAAGAGAGAGAGAGAGAGAGAAAGAGGGAAAGATACAGAGTAAGAGACCCGAAGAGAGATAAGCCTTACTTAGAGAGATAAGCCTTACTTAGAGAGATAAGCCTTACTTAGAGAGATAAGCCTTACTTAGAGAGATAAGCCTTACTTAGAGAGATAAGCCTTACTTAGAGAGATAAGCCTTACTTAGAGAGATAAGCCTTACTTAGAGAGATAAGCCTTACTTAGAGAGATAAGCCTTACTTAGAGAGATAAGCCTTACTTAGAGAGATAAGCCTTACT